>BCJJ01000011.1:622641-961747 GCA_039545355.1 Trichosporon coremiiforme
CGGAGCTTGATACATGAAAGATTTGGGGCAAGCACAGGCCTCGGTGGCTGAGATCTAGGGCGATAAGGAGGGTGGTGACATGCAGCTTTATTGTGGTGGTGTGGTGGCCAGTATGCACGGTGCGCTCTGCAGCTCCATTTGTCCGAGCTGCCAAGCATTCCTTTCGGCTCTACGCGGAGTTTCTAGGCATAAAGAGTACCGTTGCATGAGTTATGGATCAGAACATGAGCCACGGCGAGGTTGACGATGACGGGACCGTGCGCATCCGTTCGACTTAACCTGTGACCCTAGTTTAGGAGAGGTACTGTTGAGACAACTCACTTCAGCACAGCGTTAAAGCCGTCAATGAAACCTAGCTTGGGGTTCGGGAACCCTCCGTGAGTCTTGACGGGTCCAAGGCCAGGGTACTCAGTGAGGCCGTCCGGTCCACCGTAACCACGGTAGGGATGGTCCTGAATGCCCGCAAAGATGAGCGACAGCAGGATCGTGAGGCTCATGATGATGACGGACGAGGTGCCGATCAAACTGGCGTGGTCCAAGCGACGAGGGAGCGAGAAGAGGATACACGCCACCATGGTGATAACCTGCCACACGACGGTGCACACCCGGCCATCAGCCAGCGTTGAGAAGACTAGTATTAGCTCCCTACCACTAACGATCTCCATGCAGCCTCGATGCAGTTGACGCCACCCAGTATCACAGTATGGCTGTGGAGGAGGTGAGTGGCGGTTTCGGCACCGTCACGAGACCACTATGGGGAAAGAACTTACTCTTTCCGCCGGTGAAGATGTGGTATCCCATAGTCAGCACCGAGTTGATGATGAGCATTGCGCTCGAGATCTCGCGCGCCGTCCTCGGGAAGGCCGGGAACAGCTTCGCCGCGACGTCGCCGATGTCGCGCATGCCCGGGTGCTTCATGCAGAACTTCCACATGATGTACGAGGTGTCTGGGCTGTCAGCTGAAATTCTGGGTTTACAGCCATCCAGCCTGACTCCGAGGCAGCCAGCGTCGGCTGACATACGCTGCGCTCCACTCCGTACTCACACCAAGTAACCATTCCAGCCACAATCAGGACAGTCATACCGGTGCCCCAGCCGAGAACAGAGAAGGACCACGGCAGCGCCATAGACGCGAGGCCGAAGTACTCGCACACGAGGAGGTAGGCTGTCTTCTTCCAGGAGAGGGTGCGGTACTTGATGTCGTGGTCCTTCTCCTGCTCGACGAGGATGGTGAACTCGTCTTTCTCCTTCTCCTCAGACATCTCGTCCTCGGAGACCTTGCGGTCGCGGACAATAGTGCCCTTCTCACTTCCTCGGAACAGCATTGCGGCCGGTGGCTGTGGACGGGGGAGAAGGGAGACGTTGTGGGTGGGATTGTGGCGGAGTGTGTCGTGTGATCGGCCAAAGGCGCCTGAGAGCTAGTGGAGAGCTTGGTGGGTAGGTAAATAGAGGAGAGGAGGGAAAGGGCGATCCGCTAAGATGGAGCTCCAAGTATATGAGCCGGCCTGGGGCTCGAGAACTGGGGGAGGACAGGCGGGGTGGGGTGTCGATCCTGCTCCGCTGGGCTAAGGCGCTAATCGGGGATCGAGGGTGAGCGAGGGGCGGTAATGAATGCCAAACCAAAAAATATAGACCCGGCGAGGTCCCCAGGTCCCGTCGTTACTGACGGTAGCGACCGGGAACCAGTAGTAGCGAGCATGGGGGTCAGGCTTGCTCAGCTCCTGTGGGCGCGCCGGGGAGCGCGGGGTCCTACCGGCGAGAAAGGGGGTATACGCAGCTTGCACCCAGCTTACGGAGCCTGATCCCCCGTCGGGGCGCGGGGCCGCCAGTGGAATTCCGTCATCGCCGGCTCCCTGCCGGCACTCTGCCGGTGCGGTGCACGAGCGCGTACCCCGCAGCGAGGGCTGGTTGGCTTGGCCACTGGGAATACGTCTATAAACAGCTCTGTTCTAGCTTGAAAAGAGGGCCAAGAGGGAACCGGGGGTATATCGAAGGGACATGAGAGGGTTATCTTCCAGGGTAATTAGTCAGTACAGGGTGCCTGCAACTCGTCACGTGGATGCTGATATGATAATGCGCGCCTGCGACACGTTGACCCTGCTAGTGCGCCATTTAGACGAAGGGGCTCCACCTTCAAAGCCCGGTGACCTCTGCTCTGCTGCCGTCCCGGCTGTAGCTTGGTTTGGCCGCAGAAGAGACAGGGGGCTAAAGATAGCCACGGCAGCAAGTGCAAGGGCACGCCGCACGCACATGAATGCGCGCCATCGTGCCTGCCGGGGCTCTCAGCCTGCACCGCATGCTCGTCCTCGGCGTGGGGCGGCCGTCGGTGGGGCCGCTGTGACCACAGCGCCGCACTAATACGCGCACCGTCAGCGGCATTCGATGTTCAGCCTCAGTTTCCTCATTTTCAACGCTAGCGCTTGCTCCAAAGGTCCAAGGTCCCGAGAGATGAAGATGGGGGCAGACTTTGCTTAGGAGCACGGCAGATGTGGGCAAGCGGGGGTAAGGGCGTTATCGATATTGTGTGGAGCGTGGGGCATGTTGAAGCAGTGATCAGATTGACAGCATGGTGATATGCGTCAGAGATCAGCATGACGAACGGGGGCACTGCACTGCAACGCGGTGCACTGTTTAAGGAACAAAATGACGACAGGAAGCGGCCGTGTTACATGTTCAAGACCTGGCGGTCACTGAAATGGATGTGGTCAGCGGGGTTGACATCATCTCCCAGTAGTCTTGGATCGGGCCGTTTGACCGCGGATTGCGCTCAGGTTTCCTGACTTATGACCCCAACCCGGTCGGGACCGAACGAGAAACGTGAGTGACACGGAAAAAGCTCGGTGTAGATAGTAGATAAAGTCGTGGTGTCACTGACAACATCATCCATCAGCCCGATTTTTCGGTGGCTTCACCTTAACTAACCGTGAACATGTTTCAGTGCAAGGCACCCGAACGCGCCGTATTCAAGGTAAAGACTGATACGACTTTATATGGCGTACGTCGACCAAAATACGAACTGCACCCGCTGCGTATCGGAGCGCCAAGACGTCAAAGTCCAGCATGCTTCTCAACCCTACTACCCTCAGTGCCTTCCACTGTAGCAGCGTTTCGGCCCATCTCTGTGCTAGGTCCTCAGATTTCAATTAATGTGGTAACGGCTTCCGGAACCATTGTCCCAGTTGCGCTTTCGGTCACGTCCGACAGGAACACCTGCACTGTGCCAGTCCCCGCTTTTGGCGCACTGACCGCGCCGGCGAGGTGAGCACGTTGACCCGACACTACTCGGCATCACCTCTTGACTCTGCATCATCCACCACTTTCATTTCGACCGGGGCAACGGCGGTATGCCTGTCCCTAAGCCGCGCCAGGTGCGCTTCGCGGCCCTCGTCGTTACGGTCTTCGTCGTCGTGATCCTCATCGTCAACGACTTCCGAGCCGGGTGGGGAAGGGCACGGCGCACACGAGACCAACTCATGGCCTTGATATTCCTCGAACCAACAGAACCGGGTGCGCGAACACAACTTCTGCAACATCTTCTCGTGGCTCAGTCACCGGCTACCTTCGCCGCTCCAACGCTCCAGGACGCGCCGCTGGTCGCGCTGTACATCTTCAGCACTACCAGTGTGGCCGGGTATATGCGCCGCGAGCTTATCCGACGGCACTCGCCGGTTAAGCGCTTGCCGGAGGAGTATCAGTCGCTCGCGCAGCTGCGATTCGTGGTTGGTCAGCCTGCGACACCGACAGAGCTGCTTTGGACGCTGCCGGAGGACCTCCGTGCAGAGCAGGAAGAACACGAGGACCTGGTCTTTGTCGACGAAGACGTCGACGGCGGCAAGAGCGTTGCCTGGATGCAGGTGGTCGGGCAGGGAGAGCCCGCACAATGGGTATTCAAGGCGGATGATGAGGTGAGTGCTGCTTCGGAGAAGTGTCTGACAATAGACGGTTGTGAATCTGCCGAACGTGCTCAACGAGATACTGAGGCACTCACCTGAGACGCCGACGTATGTTGGGACCTCCCTTGAACGGTCAAGGAAAGAGCAGATCTACTTCACCGGTGCGCTGTACGGCTTCTCGTGGCCTGTAGTTGCTGCGGTCGCTGCAGCCAGGTTGACGGAGGATGAGGTGCGCCTCCCGCGTCACGAGGATGTCCGAATCGGGGACGTGATGGTGAGTCTACTGCTGCAATGACCGGCGTTGTGCAACGGATCACGCAACAGCACACAAAGAGACTCAGTTTGTTTGTCTGACGTCAGCTCTCGCTCCCATCAACACCTGGCTCGGACCTGAAGGCGGAGTTCCCCTGCCTGCCGTCATGCGACGCCGAAGCCCTCGACAGGCTCGCCCTGGACCAGATAAACAGGCGCGACGCGCGCGTGCGCACGAACCCACGCACTGGACTGCGATATGTAAATGTCCTGAGCAGGATAGGCGGCTGGCACGACGGGGTCTGGTGGCCAGCCGGTACGAAAGCGCTCGCATGGCAAGGGCTCGAGAAGGGCGTCGACTTCATCGCCGCGAACAATGACGTTAGGACGGACTGGAGGCCGCCGAGGTGGATCAGGAAGCAGCTCGACCTGGATCAGTGAGAGACGAGTCTGACCTGGATCAGGCTCAACCTGGATCAGCAAGACGCAGATCTTTCGTGTGAGGCGTAGTGGGGTCTACCTCGTCGGTCTCGGTGTTGGGCGTCGGCCGACGACGTGCGTTATGTCGGGGCGCAGGTGACAACAGCAACTCCATGCAGACTCGTCGACTGCAGCCGGGGTAGTGACTTCAAGGAGGTGACAAGGCCGAGCAAGAATTTTCCGACTGCAGATCATGGCTCTGAATTCAGAGGCGTCCTTCTACATCAGCCTCACTGTAGCTGACGCCCATCGCAAGTCAGCTTCAGCCTGCAATACATCCACTCGGCGAGCGGGAGATCGTCCACCGCCGTGGGCTGTCGTGCCTAAGGCTTGCTCCGCCTCTGTCTCGAGCTTATTGTTTGTTCGGCTCGGGGGCCGTCGGGTTGCCGGCCATCTCTGTTTTTTCTGTTGGGGTAGCGAGGAAAAGTCTCCGTCAAGCCAAGTCCGACGAGGTGAGACACTTGCGCCAAGGTCCCAGCGCCTCGTCGGGTTCGGTCGGCGGCGGCGTCGGACGGAGGTGGACACCGACGATGTGAGATACAGTGGATGACGTTGTACTTCCTGTACTTCCTGTTTCTATGCATGATGCCCTGTACGTTAGATGTTCGTTGACGAAGAGTGGAAAAGTGTCCGCAATGATGCCAGGACGAATGAGGAAGGCCGGAGAGGAAGGTTGGAAGGGAGGGTCCGAGGAAGGGGTCAGGGGTGCGCCATGGCAGTGGACGCCTCCGGCGATTTCTGCGCAACTTGACTCGCTAAGGTCGTCCGGAGGAGGTCGCGCTTTGACGTTTGGAGAGCAAGGTATCAGGAAGAAGAGGGGGAGTGAGGGAAGAGACGTTGCATCCCTTCCTCGCCATGCATCAAGTCCAGTCAGCCAGCGTCAGCGAGCATCACCTGCGCCCTACCGTCATGCACCGCGTGCTACATGCCATGAAACGCCACGGCTAAGGAGTCGGAGCGTGTCAGATGTTTGAGACGCTGTCTCGTTCTGCTTCCTCGTTTGATGCCGCCGCCGCCGCCGCCTATCAGCCTGCTTGCGCTGCTCGGGCGCTATCCACCAATCTCGAGCACAACAAACCACTGTGACACCCACCTCCTCGCCACCTCCTCTCCTCGCCTCCTCGCGTGTTCATCTTCTCACCCGATTCCCCCAGGTCTCAACGTGTGCTGCGCTTCGCCCCTGCACCCCCAGCTTCGATCGAACAATATGCCCCTGGGCAACCTCCTTCGTAAGCGACGCAGGGTCGACCCCGCAGATGAGTGAGTCCCGTGCGCGCAGCAAGTAGTGCTGTTGTAGAGTCTACCTGTGAGCTAACAGCAGGGTGGCCAAGGAGAAGAAGGACTGGATGGCCCTGGACCGCACCGTTGCGCCGCTACCAGCTCCAGCCCTCCCCTCGTCTTCCACTTCGGCGTCAATCCCTAACTCGACACCATCACGTGCTCCCCTCGCCCCAGTCCAGGGAGGCACACCGATTGCAGTTGACCAGGAGAACCTCCCCGAAGGTCTGGAAGGAGACATGCTCTCTCGCTTGCTCGAACTGAACACAGAGCACACGCGCCTGCAGATGCTCTACGAAGACCTATATGCGCGTTACTCGATGCAGAAGGAGCAGCTTGCCGAAGCGAGCGAGGCGATTGACGAGCTGGGTGCCGCCGTCGAGAAGCGTGATGCCCGCATCCGAGTGCTCCGCATGACAATCAGGAGGCTGAAGGGCGGAGCCGGGAGCCAGCAGGGACGACAGCAATTCCCCGAGGGAAGTGCTTAGAAGGCACTACGTAGGGGTGCAGAGGGCATCTCTAATAGGCAAGAGGGAGCGATTAGACGACGAAGGCCGTAGACGACGGTGACGACCTCGATAGCGACGATAAGCGAGCGCCCAATGTCATGGACGCCCGCCCCACACAAGAAGCATATTGTTCTCAAGCCCATGGCGCTAGGTGCGAGAGATTAAGTTCGGCTGAGGTAGATAGAACGATTAGGAATGTATCACGTACGACCATGCGATAGTGCGGGGCCATCACATCATGACGTTTGCACCCTTGCTGGCGAGTGAGATCTGGTCATCGCCAGCGTCCATGCCATCCTGGATGGTGGCTGAGGCTGAAGGCGGGGCTCGGAACGACACGCTGCGCTGGAGACGGGTCGCGGTTGATTTCTTTTTGCGACCTTTTGCGGGCGGACGGTACCGGCTCCGGTTACCCTGGAAGCATAACGGAGACTGAATGGCACTACGGAACGCGAGTCAATTGGGCCCGCCGTTGTTGGTTCCGGTGTTGAGCCCCACAGCGCCCAACGCCCAGCTGCGGCATAGCGGGGAGACGCGCACGGGCTCTCACTCTCTTAGGATCATAGGGCTCTACCCCACCCAACAGGCCAGTACGCCAGCTCGTGAACTCGCTAGCTCGCTCGGCAGAGACATGATACTTGAGGTGTAGACGAAGGGGTCGAGGGAGTTTGTCGGTATGAGGCTGTTGAGCCCACCAGTACCTCCTCTCACGCCTCGAAGCCCCTGCTGCGCCAACAACGCCAGTCTGAGCTGCGTATTGATGGCGCATGCCGTGCCGAGAGCGCCCGTGCTGCTGCAAAAGGAGGTGTGCGACGTGATGATGGCCCAAGCTGCGATCGCTATCACGCATCCCCGCGACATGAGCGGTCTGTGTGCGCTGCGTCCTGCGACGTTGACACGGGGTACACGGGCAGAGGCGCATTCCTGCCCAGACGCCAAAGAGTGGGTTGCCCGCTAGTCCGGACTTCAAGTCACCTCAGGCTATACCTCAGTATGGCTATACCTCAGGCTCAGGATGTGCTGCTTGGGCCTGCATTCCTGCGCCAGAACAAGCCCAGTATCTGCTCATCACTCAGAGAACACCAGACCCCACTCCTCGTTATCTAGTGGGTGCCGTATCGTGAACATGGCCCATTCAGCAATTACGAGATCTGCTATCAATGCGCACACTACCGCGACCGCGGGAGTGAGCTGGAATTGGTCGCGCGGTCGTTCAATGATGCTCAATGGTGCGGGCCAATGTACAAAGTGACAATCGAAGCCACGTTTCTCACGTATCCATCATACAATGCCCTGCCGTCCGACACAACGTTAGTATCGGATCGGGCTGATGTCATACCAGAAACCAGAGGCACGGGGGCAGAACGGGGCAGTGCGATAAGCAAGACAGCGGCAGATCGTCAGATGATAGCAGAGTAGAGCTAGCAGAGTGGGTTACGCATGCCGCGCATTGAGATATTCAGATCCGGGTCCCACTTTGAATCGGCAGTTCCATTATTCCGGGATGGCAAGGGATGCAATTGAGGCGATCGCGAAGCCGAGGTGTACGTTATTCCGAAGACTTGCTCCTTCACATCGCACACGAGAGTGGCATACGGTGCGATCCTCGGCGCGCGGGGCCTCGTGATCTTAGGCGCAGCAGCTGCTGCCGCTGTCGGTCGCCGCGCGGCGCGGCGGCGGCGAGGTCGGCCCGCGCACGGCGTTGAATTGGCGTCTTGACAGCCGGCTCTCCGATCGATGATACCAACGCCCAGCCCTCTGTACTTTGGTTTTGGTTCGAGCTTGCATGCAAAAGGTTAGGAGCGTCGTGGTTGAGCCTGCGGATGCCCAAACACGCCTGACGTAGGCGCCGAGTATACAGCCCAGCAAGCCAAAAATGGCTCCCCGCGCAAGCGAAATGCATGGCGCTCTGTAGCGGCATGTGCCGCTTGAACCGTACATCTGCTTGGCCGGATCTGACTTGTTCTGCACAACATGAGCGCGCCCGCGCTTCACGTCACTTGCATGTGAGGCTCGATTCCCGGGTATGCTTCTCCCTGCACCATACCGGCATCGGCGGCGTCGTACGCGCCGGCCGCCCCGTAGTTGGAAGTCGGACGAGGGTTGCATGCAGGACGCATGCAGGAAACAAGGGAAGGTTAGTTACGAGTTGAATTGATTCCCGTCAAACTTTCGTCGAGTTCATCACTCATCCGGCCATCTGGCTGACCAACCCGGCCGCCCGCACGCCATCACCCACCAGTCGGGTAGACTTTTGCTTACTGGTGCGCGCTGCCGGCGCTGGCGGCCGCTGGCGCTGGGCGCCGGGATGGCTTCGTCACTACGCATCACGCAGTCACGAGAGCCGCTGACCCGAAAGACGGCCGGACCTGCCGTTGTCTGAGGTGCGCACATCCACCACCACATCCGGCGGTCTCTGCACCGCCCTATGGACGACTGTTTGTTTGTTTTGCTCTGCATGCTCTGCTACACGTGCAAGCACTAGTGCTCTAGTCCAGTGCGCACCTTGCGTTCGGAAGCTCGGGAGCTCGGAAGCACTGGGCACGGCCGTGATCCACTTCCGGTTCTTCTGGAGCGGTGCGTCCGATGAGCACCGTGCTGCGACCGTTTGTTTACATCGTGTTGCATGTTTGCAGCGCCTCAGTACCTTTGTTCCTACGCACAGCGCGACGGCTGTCGACCGGCAGAACGACAGCATCAAAGCGCCGGTGCGTATCTCCCGGAGAAGGAAGGCGTGCATGGCGGTACGCCGACACGGGATATGGTGACTGCCATCTTTGAAAAAGTTCGACGAAGGGGATGCGCACTCCGGCAGGAGCAATTGGTACCGAGCATTCATTCATCGTTTCTGATCCAATCTACGACGAGGGGCCGGTATCTCTCCGCCTCGTGGAACGTTGACCAGTGGGCTTTGAGGGATGAGTACAGGATCTGCGACAGATTGTACCACCTTCGACGGCTTCCATGGAAGGGACGGTGGGCCATTGGCTGCGTCTTCCTTTTTGACTGATTACGCAGTGCCCATCGACGCGTGCGACGCTACCACGTCTCGCATTTGTCTCACGGTTGTTCTGCGCATGGCGGCAGGAGTGCTGCGGTAGCGAGCCCGCAGGCAAGCCGCAAGGGGTTCACCGCATTTGCGCTCAATGGCAGACTGTTGCACCAGCGTCCGAGGGTGGCTTTCCTGTGGAATTGCTGTTCCAGCATCGTTTAGAGTTTGCAACTCTAAGTGCCCGCAAGCCCGGCGTGCCCGACGCGTCCAGCGTGCTGTGCTGGGCTGCGCTGGCGAACAGGCGTGCCCCGTCAGCTGGCCATCAGCCTGTAAACAGCAAGGCTGTAAGCCTCCCCCTTGCACAATTGCGCGCAGCGAATGCGGTCATTCATTCTGAATTGCCGCAAGTTGAACAGCCAGGATGGCCACGGTCTCTGACGCTTGATTGATACCCCACTGCTTGATATCGCCTGAAACGGTCTGATGCCCGGTCTCCCCGTGGCTGTGAGTGAGCCCACCGTCACAGCCATCATCTGCGATCGCAGTTGTTTTGATGAAGGCGACGAGGAGGACTGTGCGCGGGCCGTAGCGTGGTTCAGCGGTGACGAATCCGTCATGTTTGGCTGTTGGTTTGGTGGGGCACCTCGTATTTCTCCTAGCGCACAAGCCGGGGCGAGTCCTGTGATCCTGTGGCGCGCCGGTCAGTATCGCTATTGTTCTTCCCAAGTCTCCGATCTCCGGCTGGGTACGGAGCCCTCCTGGCCCCTCCTGACGCCTGAACGTTATCGTGTTGGTGGTCGAGTTAGGAGTCTACGGACACGCCGTTCCGCGTTCCCTCGACGCCATCGCGTGTCCTGGAGTGTCCTGGAGTATCCTATGGTGGACCCTCTCGATCCCTCGACGCCCCGCGCACAGTGCGGCGCCACGGCACCTCCCTTACTCATGTCCTTGTGCCTGTCCTCCTGTACCCGTGCCTGGAAGAACAGCATCCCTGGCCCTCGCGTTTCCGGCCTGCCGTGCTTTGGGCTTAGCTCACACAGCTCACGCTAGCCACCGACCCAAATACAAGACAAACATTGCACCCTCGTAGCAATAGCAAGCAAAACATGCACCAGAGTACACCAAAAGTAGCAGAATCAAATAGAAAGACGCCTCTTTCATGCGCTTGCTCGTCCCGTGGTCTTTGCGTGCAATGGTTGAAGTGGGTCGGAGTCCACAAGGCACTAGAAACGCTACGGCACACCCAGGCAAAGCAAAGCACGCTAAGCACGCCAAACAAATCATTCACGTCCCTTCCACCGCACACCACCAAACACGAGAACAAGAGTGGCTGCCGGCCACAGTGGGCACGAGGTACCACTGTACTGGATCGGGCGGGCTTGCGCTCGTAACTTCCCCTGCAGGGCTGACCGCGCCAGGGCTCGCGCCCGGTCCCAACGACATCCAAAGGAACCCGGACCCCGGAGAGGCCAGAGACACGGGATCGCCCGTACGGTCGCGTATGCGGGCGTTGGACCCACCGCTGGGGGGTTTGCTTGCTCATGCTTGCGGGCAGAGGATAAGCTCCAGAGCTCCAGAGCTCGTCGGGCGTGTGCTCAAGGCGGCTCAAGGCACCCAGGCACCGCGCCATCGCCATCGCCGCTGTTGTGCCCGGCGCTGCATCGCCCAGCCCATCAGCCCATCGCAAAGAGAAAAATCGACATAAAAGGACGATGTCGACTGCGCGACTGTTTTTCCTCACCCAGTAAGCTCAACAGCCTTTCCTACGACATCCAGCTCTCACAGCTCTCTCGACGACAAGTCAAGCAAAACAAAAGCAACCATGGCCTCCACGCAGATCTCCATGCCCCGCACCCCCTCCACCCCGGGCACCCCGCGCACGCCTCGCACCGTCGTCGCACCCAAGACGCCCCGCAAGCACACCCCCATCCCCTTCACGCCCAAGTGCGCACTCGCGCCTGCTCCTGCTGGTCTCCGCACGCCCCAGTCGCGCCCCTCCTCCCGCGTGCCCAACGCTCCCCGCCGCGCCCGCATCAGCACCGTCCCGTGTGCGCGCATTCTCTTCAAGGGTGAGTAGCGAAGGCGAAGAGCGAAGCGCCGAGCTCGCCAAAGCGAGCCAGCGTGAAGCCCTCGGCAACGATGGCGCTGCCAAGTACACAAGTGACATTGCTGACATTACAGCCGACCCCCTGCCTTCGCCGCCTCGCTCGCCGACGCCGCGCAAGCCCATGCCTTCGATGCTTGGCTCGCCGATCCGCATCCAGATCTCCAAGCGCCCGATCAAGCCTATGCCTGGAGCGCGCCGGCTCTTCGCGGCTGAGATCGACATGGACCTTTGAGCATTGAGCGGCCCGCTCTACTCCAAGCTCTCCGGATCCCCTCCCAGCCTCCCGGCACACCTCGAGCAGGCTCGAGCATGCCCCCTGCCCCAAACTCTCGTCTTCCAGCCTTTGAGCTGCGAACCAAACTGCGCCGACAGCGCAAACAATCCCATCCGACCGGCCTGCTGAACATTCAGGCGGTCGAAAACCAACTCACAAAGCACCGCATCTCACGCCGCATCGTTGTACTCTACCATCTACCCATCTACCATCATGCTTTGCGCGTTGTAACTCTCAATCTCATACCTCATACCTCATCTCTCGTCATCTCATCATCTCATCTTGGTCCCGTTGTCATGTATTTGGGCATTTTAATGGTCACAACCCTCTCGAGCTCTCCCTGCAGATGCACTTGACACACTGAATGAGCAATGTCACGGTCCGTCACGGCCAACTGACGGACACGAGGAGCGACGAAGGTACAGGTCGGCGACGGGCAAACAGACTGGTTGGCTGACGCTGGCATCGCTGACGAACGACATTAACGACAGACCTATGCCATTGATTGTCGGACATGGCATTCAGCCGAGCCAATGTCAGCAAGACGTAATCATTGAGGATTGGGGGCCAGAGATAATGCACCAGTGACGCCGAGAGGTGCGGAGGCGCATGCAGGCGCTGACTCGTTTCAGAGGGTGCAAGGCACAGAGTAGTAGTCTAGCCAGCGCTAGTGGGCTAGTGCGGTGGGTGGATTGGTGGCTGCGAAATGAAGTCCAGGAGATCATCAGGAGGTTCAGGAGGGTGTGCCCAGACACGGTCTAATGCTCTTCAGCGGATTTCAGCCAGCGCAGCCTCGAACAGCCTCGGCCAAGCCCTATTAGCTCTACCCAGCCAAGGTCTACCCAGTGTGCGTTCCGGCGAAATAGACACAATAGCAATGTGACCCAGGTGAGACGCAGGGGACGTCGTTAGCGCGGAGTTTACTTTCTGGTGCTATTCAATACTTGCAGCGGGGCGTTGAGACATGGCGGCCGGCGTCCTCGAGACGAGCCCAGAGGGCCAGGAGCGGCCAGGACGGAGGATGGGGGCGAGAGGGACCCCGGATTGGGCACAGACGTCACAGACGTCACAGACGGGGGGATCGGGAGTCACCTGAACAGCATGCAGCTGTCGCAGCTGATACGGTGATGCCGCGATATGAACAGATCAGCCGCGGCGATGATGAACTTCCCTTCCGACGTATCGTATTGGCTTAAGGCGGTGGATCAGGTCATCAATATGCCAAGGTCCGAGGCTAATACCCCCCGTGCCCAGAGTGGGTGTTCCAAGTTGATGGCGTGCCTCTGTGAAACACGATCTGGGTGGGACTGTAAGGGAAGGGTGCAGCCTTGCCAGTCTGGGGGGTATGTCTCGGCATTTTTCTGAGGTTCTCACACTTAGACGCGTTCTTCATGGATCCATGGACGCGTCGAAGACGTCTGAGATAAGCCAGCGCGTCAGCTGACGTTGACATGCTTCGATGCGATGTTCGATCGGTCGCATCGAGTTCGAGAAGCGGTGACTGTCCTGCAATTTCGTTCGGCGTGGATAAGCTTTTCGCCAGCACTGCTCACCGCCTCCAAATTTGAAACTGTCACATACACGCGGTGCGAGCGGTGGAGGGTGCCCGGTACGGGCAACATCGCCTCGACATCAACAGCTCACGCTTCTACCGGGACAGCACTCACCAGCTCACGTTCACAGCTCTGCCACGTCTACCATCGCCCCAAGTGCTGATGAGACTCACAGACTATTAACAGTTCTCACGGACAGTTTCGACTGGCTGTACCCGCTTGCCCGCTCCCCTCGAGGGTCGCACGAGGGTCGCACGAGGGTCGCACGAGTTGCCGGCGTGTCGCAAGACCGAGCGTCGAGGGATCATCGCAGAGTTGCTCAAGGGATCTTCAAGTCGGCGGGAACTAGGTAGGGAACAGATAGTCTGCGACGTCGTTGCCGTCGGTGCCGCATGCCGCAGCCGCCGTCGAGCCAGGTGCTTGCCGTGCTTGCCGTGCTTGCCGTGTCGTGCGCACGCCAACGTGACAGTAACGCTTTCCCAGCCTGGATTTGTTCCTTCGATTCTGGCAGAAGGCACACTCTTCCATGCATCGAGCCTCTTATACTGGCTTTGCACCGTGTCTGAATTTTGCCTGTTGAGCAAAACTGAAGCTGGGAAAAAACGATGCATGTCAGGCCGAATAGAGTATTTGCCTGATGCGCCCGATCCCGAGGAGTACGTACTGATGCACAGTCGAGTATTCAGTACGCCGCAGTACGCCGGGCAGACGAGGTGTGATGTGAGGGCTGTGGTTGGGCAATGAGGTGAGGAATCGCTACCTGTTCCGGCGACCAAGTTGAAAAGCGCGCAAGATGCTCCGCGTGCTCCGGTCTAGCCGGTTTCTTTACTCGGGCTTAGGACTCTGGGCCACGATTTCAAGCATGCAGCACATCAGCGCAAGGGATCTGGTCTCGGCCTGGACCACGACTCTGATTCTGTAAACTGGCCGAGATACAATGTCCGCTTGCGACCGACCGGAGCCGAGTTGCGCCGAGGACGCGGTTGGCGATGTCTGACAATGTTGTCTGACTGGATTGGTGTATCTCACTCTTCCTCACAACACTTGTCTTCCTCACCCACCACCTCCCAGGACGATCACTGCGCTGATCGCACAGAGCGCGGCGCGCCCCGATGTGCGGAAGCGCGTGGGCGGCGATCTCCCCTGACCGCCGGTGACAGTCAGGAACGGCGGCGCCGGCGCACGGCACGACATCACCAGAAGCAACGCGCGCATCGCTCACTACGCACGGCGCATGCTTGACGCCGAGTCATGCAGCCATGGCCTCGTCGACCGTATTGCGTGCGTTGCGGGCAAGATTCGTGTCTGTGCGCACGAAGTCATGTTCGACGCCGATTCTGATTGCACGAATGACGTAGCGCCTGGCCATGCTGGCCAATAGCCAATGGAGGCGGCGGGATATAACTTCTCACATACGAAGATACAGTCTACGGCTCCGTCTTACTGCTGGTCCTTCTTCTTCGAGATGACCTGGTGCGAGATCTCGCTGGGGGTTAGCTTACAAAGTGCATTGCAAAGCTCACCGGATAAGGACGTCGCCGCCCCGGCCGTCGGTGGTGGGAGGACGCGAGTCGAGCGTGGCTGAAAGTTAGTAAAGGAAGCCCAGTCAACCCACCCTCAACGAGAAGCTGCGTGCCGACAGGGATGTTGGGGAGGAACTGCGTCGCCGACGGCTTGAAGTTGAAGATCGTGAACCAGCTGGCGTCACGGACAGGGTCTGGGGGTGAGTTCAGGAATCATCTCGGATAATTCTAACTCACATCCCTGCTCGTCACGGAGAACGTCTGCTGTTAGCTGAGAGCTCGCAGAGACAGCTGCACTCACTTCCCTCGGCGTCCTTCTTGACCGGCTTGCTGCACGCGATCTTGTAGCTGGCACGTCAGTTGCTGTAGTCGCATTGCGCAACTCACGTCACGTAGGGGGTGCCGTTGGCGGTCTCGCGGACCTCGGGGGCGGCACCGAGGCGGCCGACAAAGGTGGCCTTGGAGAGGTTGCGCTGGCCGATGGGGGCCTTCTAGCACAGTCAGTGGCGGCTCAGTATAGCGCGTAGCGCTCATGGACATGAGAACGCGTCAGACTAGCGTCATCAGAGCGCGCGGTGCTGCCATCTGGGACTTGCACGGCGCGTCTCCTCCGGTGAGTATACTCACAAAGGCGTTCAGGGTGGGGCGGGCGAGACGGTACATGGCGGTGGCGTGTGGATGGGAGTGGTTGATGGATGATGAGAGAGAGACAAGAGCAGTCGCAAGGTCGGACCGGTTTGTTATTGCCTTGAGACGCGTAACGTACCTGGCTCGCCCGGCGGCAACATGAGATTTGCTCCCGCACATACCGCAAGTGGCAAATAGGCATGGGAATAGCCGCCCAGGCGTGCGTGACAGGTTACCTGCCGACCGGTCCAGCAGGCGTGGCCGTGCTCAGCACGCGTCGGACATGACGCGTGTGGACATTAGCCCTCCCTGACAACAACAAAATCAACCACACCCGGCGCCACTACCCTCCGACAAGCAGGTCAACCCGTCACGCTCAGCTTTGCCCATCAGCTGATCGTCCGGGAACCGATGTCTGCAAGGACCGCGATCCCCGCTCACCATGCCGCCAAGAAGGATCCAGTCGGAGACTGAGGGCGAGGAGGGGATCGAGGAGGTTGACGACGTTAATGACTCGGACTTCGCAGAGCTTGATGAGATCGAGGAGGACGTCAAGCTCCAGCGGCGATCTGCCGTTGTGAAGCCCGCGAGCACCCGCAGTACTCGCGCTTCGTCCGCTAGGAGCGTTCGAGCGTCTTCGGCAGCTGGACCGTCGACCACACCGGCCGCGAAGGGGAACAGCCGGGTTGCTGTCGAGATCCCCTACATGCCCTTCTCGAACCTGAAGCGTTACAGCTATGCCCTCGGATTGAAGACGCCCACGACTGTAACTCGAAGCCGGACACTCGCCGCTCAAGACGCCTGGAAGGAGAAAACCCCTGCCCATCCGGCGGCAAGGAAGGGCAAGGGGCGCTCGACTCGAAGCTCGGCGAAGAACTCAACGAGAAGTACTCCCCGCGGCTTTGGCGGATACGGCGACGACGATGAGGACTTTTTGACGGAACCATCAGAGACGGACTATGACTCTGACGACTCACTGCTGACGCGAAGAGTACGCCCTCGCGTATTCGAGCCGCGACGGACAAGGGCGCAGGTGAGCTAAAACCCCTCCCACATAGCAACAGATCTGACATATTCAGCGAAAGGAGCACGGAACACCACCATCGGAACAACCACGATACACCCGTCAACAAGCCTCAACGCAACAGGCGCAGTGGCAGACGCAACCGAACTCGCCGCAGGGTAGCGAATACGAACCGCAGAGCGAGGGCGAGTCCGAGATTGACGACGTCGACATGGACGAACTCGACTCTGAGCCGAAGAGCCGGAGAGCGTACAGTGATGACGACGACGACGTTCTGATGCGGCATCGACCGGTGAGCTATTAATCTGCGCAGCTGAGCTGACTTCAGTTCTGCGAAAGATGTCGACTTGGCCCGGCGGACGAGCTTCTCGCCAAGGCGCTCAAGTCGAAAAAGCGGGGACGGAAAAGGAAGTACGACATCCTTGACGAACCGGTCGACCCCGTCGAGCATGCGGAGAGTCTCGAGGGCTGGATCGAATGCGTGCGCTGCTGCGTCGCGTCTCACTGGGTAAGCTTGTGTGACTTCTCTGGCAGCTGACCTCCAGAAATGTCTATCGCCAGCTCAGCAGAAGAAGGTGCTCGCCGAAATCGCTGCGCGCAGTCCGGACGAGGCTGGGCGAAGATCGATCGGCATCGACGAGGCGGCGAAGTTCACCTGTTCCCGTTGCGAGGCGTACCCGGTGTGCTTTGTCTGCGAGAAGAGCCACATCAAGGTGTCACGACCAGGGACTCCGGAGCCTGAGGATGGGGACGGTGCGCAGGAGAAGGTCAAATCGGCCAGCCAGCCTGGGGCGCAGGATGAGCCTATTGACGTCGACGATGACGAAGGAGGACTCATCAAGAGTGCCTCCGCGCCGTTACTGTTCCGTTGCGACCGCTGCAAACAAGCGGTACACTACGAACATTGTGAGTCCCCAAGTTGCCTCGCCTAGTATCTGACAGCAGTGCGCGACCCGTTCCCAGCCGGTACGAGGTACACAACGTCCGAGATCGGGGCCCACTATCAGAAACCGGACGCGGACGGCATGAATGCTTTGTACGCACAGTGCTGTCGCGACCTGAAGTGGCTCGTGGACCGAGTCATTGCGTGGCGTCCGGTGCCGGCGAATGCCGAAGAGCCGCCCCGAAAACCTGGTGAGCTTCCAAACTATCGCGATCGCCTGCCGCGCGAATATCTCGTGAAGTGGAAGGACCGCAGCTTCCGCCATCTGAGCTGGGTGCCGCACGCTTGGCTGCTCGCTATCAATGGCGCCAAGCTGAGAAACTTCATCGTCAAGGGTCCCCAGCTGGACCTCGTCACGAACGAGACTCTCGCCGCCAAGGGTGACGAGATGAGCGCGCCCACCATTCGGGACGTCATGGCCGACGAGCCCCAGCAGCGTCATCCGCGCGAGCTGGACGCCTTGGAGGAGAAGTGGCGTGGCCACGGACCACCGCCAGACGTCGATGCCGAGAGCAGCATCCCGGTCGACTGGAGTACAGTCGATCGCATTCTGGAGGTGCACCTCCTTCCGCCGAAGGGCAGCCGGAAAGCGAAGCGGCGTATCGAGGACTCGGACGAAGAGGAAGACCCCGCAGAGGTGCTGCGTGACGGCATTGCGCCTCCGACCTCGCTCGCCATGCCCATCCAAAATTGGGAGCTGCGTGCCGAGCGGCAGCTCACGGCGGACGACATTGACGAGGTTGCTCCTCTCGTCACCTGGGCGTTGATCAAGTGGCAGAATCTGCAGTACGATGAGGCGTGCTACGACACACCGCCGCCAAAGGACTCGCCGCTCTATCCCGCCTATCGGAAGGCTTTGCAGCGCTACCTGGCTGGGAGACAGGTTCAAATCCCGGTCCTTAGCGACGCTGCCGCGCGTCGGCGCGACCAGGAGGCTGCGCTCCAGAAGGACCCCCCAGAGGGACAGCCCAACTGCGTCACCGGCGGCAACCTTATGCCGTTCCAGATCGAAGGTCTGCAGTGGCTCATCTACAAGTACTACCATCGCCAGTCTTGTATCCTCGCGGACGATATGGGTCTCGGCAAGACGATTCAGGTTGCCTCGTTCCTCGGATACCTGCACTCGCAAGAGATCTTCCCCAGCCTGGTCGTTGTGCCCAACTCGACGATCACGAACTGGGTGCGCGAGATCGAGAAGTGGGTGCCGGATGTCCGCGTCGTGCCCTACTACGGTGAAGCGCTCTGTGAGTCGGCCAAGTGTCATCTTGAACTGACAAGCAGCTCGCAAGCTCATCGCGACGCATGAGCTCTACCACCCAGGCAAGGTTGGCAAGGCGGACGGGCTCAAGGCGCACGTCGTCCTGACGACGTACGAATCGTTCATCAACAACCACACGATGTTCATGAACGTGCCGCGCTGGGAGTGTGTGATTGTTGACGAGGGCCAGCGTGTGAAATCTGACTCCTCTCTCATCTTCAACCGCTTGAAGCAGCTGCACTCCGTCTTCCGCGTGCTCCTGACGGGCACGCCGTTGAACAACAACCTGCGCGAGCTGTTCAACCTTCTCAACTTCCTGGATCCCGAGAAGTTCTCCGCGCTTAAGGAGCTCGAGGCGCGGTTCGAGAACCTGAACGAGGGTTTACTCACCGAACTTCACGAACTCATTTCGCCCTACATCCTGCGCCGCATCAAGCGCGACGTGCTCAAGCTGCCGCCCAAGGTCGAGATCATCGTTCCGATCGCGATGACGTTAGTGCAGAAGCAGGTCACGAGAGAGATCCTCCACCGCAACGTGGAGACCATCGAGGGTATCGTCAAGAAGCGCAAGAAGAAGGCCACAGCCAAGGGGGAGGACATTGAGGTTGTCGACATTACGGATGAGATGCCCGCGCCCAACGGAGAGCCTGCAGAGACGCGGGAGAAGATGGCGACTCCTGAGGCTGGGCCCTCTGCAACCGCGGGAGCGGACTCTGCCCTGGCCGCCGCTTCGGGAGCTGAACCTGCAGCCGAAGGGGCTGATGTTACCGAAGCCGCGACGGAGACAATGGACGTCGGTGACGTCGATAGCGGCCCGGTCCTTGACGAGGACTCACAGCCTGCGTCTACACCCGCCAGTCAACCCAACGACGACTCTGCTGAGAAAGACAGTGAGTACAACCAACCCCAGAAACTGCGAGGCGGGTTCAGCGTGAAGGGTGCTGCGGCCGCTGCGGCCAATGCTCGCTGGACCAAGGTCCGCCAGCAGCGAGCAGAGCAGGCAGCGGCCGACCACTCGCAGACTCCCTGTCTCCTCTCGGACGACGAGCCATCCTCTGAAGAGGAGACACCTTCGCATTCCCCTCCGCGCCATCGCAGACCCCCTGCTGTTGTTACTGCTGCTGACATTGTCTCCTCCGGCTCAGCCGGGGCGGGTTCAATGTGGAAGGAGCAGCGGCCGGGGCGGCGAACAAGCGCTGGGAGAAGGTGCGGCAAGCGGGAGCAGTAGAAGGAGCGTGCATTGTGCACCAGAAGCGGGGGGCGGAACAGCTACGTATGCTGGATCGATGCTGACAGTGCAGGCACCGACGCCACTCTGGCACGAGCTTCCCCGATGCCAGCTTCGCGAGCAAATGGTACACACTCCCCAGCTCCTGACACAGACGGGGCGCAGTCGAACGGGACCCACGAGCTGAGCCAGAACAGCACCTCGAACGGTGCTTCAGCGTCTCCTCGCCGCGAGAACAGCTCTCACACTCCATCAGCGACACCAAGTGAACGGAACGGATCGGCGGCTTCCGAAGTCCCAACAAGCCAGGCCTGTCAGGCTAGCCAAGGCAGCCAAAGCAACACGCCGCGCTCGTCCCAGAAGCTGAAGAAGTTCAAGCTGCAGCTATAGACGGCGTTCCCATAGATCAGTGTAAATCGACTCATGTAACATGTATAAGTCAGCTGTGTTGTGAGCGGCCTTGTCGGCAATGCCGCAAGGCACGCAGGGCCCATCACTTCTGGGCCGAGTAGGCGCGGCGGTTTCAGTTGGCAGAGTTGTCACTGTCGCAGATCGACTGGGGAGGATCAGGGCGCGTGGTGCGCCACGATCGGAGGCAGTGGCACCGAGACCGGACCGTTTCGTGGCGAGGTGATTATCAATGATCAATCAATGGAAGTACCGTCAGTTGCCGTGCGCCGCTCGCTTAAGTTGTAGGCAGATAGACCTAGATTTACAAAGCACTACTGATCTATGACTTGCAACCCTGCTGTCATGTTTCCCATTTTGATGTCTGCTGTCTGCTGTCTGTCGTCTACTATCGTCGTCGGAACTATCGTATTATGTTGGGTTTTGGAAGTCGAGGCAAGAGTGGGAGTGGGTTGAACGGTTCTCTACGCCCTCGTGAACCTATTTACAAGATACCATTAGGAAAAGGAAAGGAGAGGAAAGGAACGGTGCAGGTCCGACCCAGCGCTTAGAGAATGTAGCGGAAGGCGGGGTGGTCGTCACCGAGGTTGAGGATGTCGTTGCGCTCCATGCCGCTGAGACCCCAGCGGTTGAGGTACTCAGGGTCGTCGATGTTGTGCTTCTCGTTCTCCTCGACGGGGCCGAACTCGCGCTCGCGCTTCTTGTTGGCGTACTTGAGGCCGAAGTAGATGATGAGCGAGGTGATGCCGTTCATGGCAACGAAGGCGAGAGCAGTCGCGTGGCCGGGCATGTAGCGGGGCTTGTCCTGGTCACGGTAGACGAGCGAGGCAACGATACCCCCCGAGTTACCACAGGAGAAGACGAGACCCATGGCAGTCGCCTTCTTGTAGTGGCCGTAGATGTTGTTTCCGCACCAGGTGATCGTGTTGGCGATCAGCGGGGCGATGGCCATGGTGGTCAAGAACACGGCGAAGTAGCGCGCGCCGACCTGCTTCAGAGGCACAGTCATCAGGATCAGGTAGCCGACGACACCCAGCGTGGCCCAGAACATGTTGAAAAAGCCGCGCTTCATGAACTTGTCCGAGAGGTAGGCAGTGACCATGGTTGTGATGAAGGCGACGGCGTAGGGAGGGACGGAGAGCAGGAGCGACTGAGCGGTGCTCCAGGTGCCGAGCTGCTGGACAATCGAGGGGACGAAGAGCGACTGCGAGTAGATGCACTCGGCACATCCGATGTAGCAGAGCATGTACATGATCGTCTTCCAGTCGAAAATGCCGCGGAGGATCTCCTTCTTCCTGAACTGACCACCGCCGGCGATACCAGTGTCGTTGGCGAGACGGTAGTGAACGAACTCGCGCTCGAACTCAGTCAGGAACTTGGCGCGGTCGGGCCAGTCGTGCACCATCCAGAAAGACGCCACGGCGATAACGAACGTCAACAGACCCTCGATGATGAAGATCCAACGCCATCCGAGCATGGGGGCTCCGTGGAGCTTGCCGATGCCGCCCATCTCGCCGAGCGCGTAACCGAAGATACCACCGAAGGCGCCGGCCATGACGGCACCACCGAAGAAGAACGCGGTACGCTTCGACAGCTCACTACGGCGGTACCATCCGTTCAGGTAGAAGTTGACACCGGGGAAGAGACCGGCCTCGAACATGCCGAGACAGAAACGCATGGCGAGGAGCTGGCCGTAGTTGGTGACGAGACCCATGAGCGTCTGGAAGATGGCCCAGAGAACCATAGTCGCGGGCAGGAAGACCGAAGGGCGAAGGCGCTTGAGGACCAGGTTCGAGGGCACCTCGAAGAACACTGCGATGTTAGAACGGGCCCACGGCGGAAGTCAGCAGCTCCACCACCACCCTGCATTCCCAGTGCCACAATCGCGACACAATGCTTTGGCTGGACGGTATTCCTTTTCACTCACCATAAGAAACGAAGAAGATGAGGGACGCAATGTTGAACTCGTTTCCGGTCAGGTTGAGGTCCTTCTGAAGACCGTGGAGCTTCGCGGTACCGACGTTGACACGGTCGAGGAAAGACATGAGGTAAAGAACGCTGTTGTTAGTCAGCGATAGCCATCCTCACGCGATGGACAAGCAGCTACTCACGTCATCCAGGGGATGATACGCATGTCGATCTTGCGCATGAGCTTCTTGTCAAAGGCAGCGTACTCGTCAGGAGTCATGGCCTTGATCTCCTCGAGGATGGGGTTGATGGGCTCCTCAACATTCTTCTCGCCCTGGTAAACCTCGGTGAGGTGCTCGCTCTTCTTCTCGAGGGGGGACATGGTGGCGATGTCCTCTTCGGGGTGCCGTCTGGGATGGATGTGGAGAACCGAGTTGATGAAGTAGTGTACGACGACAAACGAAAGTCGGGCCAGTCGGGATGGAGAGCTCCGTGACTAGCAGGAAGGAAAGATGATAAGGAGATCGAGATTAGACTACTATTTCAACCGTGGCAGTCGATGTTCCCCACAAACAAACG
The DNA here is from genome assembly GCA_039545355.1 of Trichosporon coremiiforme. Taxonomy (NCBI): domain Eukaryota; kingdom Fungi; phylum Basidiomycota; class Tremellomycetes; order Trichosporonales; family Trichosporonaceae; genus Trichosporon; species Trichosporon coremiiforme. Next base: position 645,478 of record BCJJ01000011.1, read on the forward strand.
GAAGGGGTCCCAGGTGGTGAGGGGAAAAAGAAAACACCGCCTAAATCGGGGCACCTTTTCTACTGTTTCGTGAGCTGGGCGCCGGTCGCCGCTCGCTGCCCTCGCCAGGCCGCTAGCTCGTTAAGCGTGCCAGGCTGCCTGGCCCAGGTCCAGACGTCGGTCGGTCGGTCGACCAAACGCCCAAAGCCGGTGAGCTTTGCCGTCCAATACCGTCAAAGTTGGGGATCGCTAAGGGATCTCCCAAGGGGAACCACAGGAACGGCTCCAGCGGGGACGTCCGGTTGCAGACAGTCCGAGCAGGACGCTGGAGACTCTCCGCGGGGCCAGAACGCGCTTAGTTGGAGCTGATGCGCGGTGTCTGTGAGCTAACTGGCTGGATCTCCCACCCCAGCTGGCCCCCAGGTGCCCAGTTAGGTGCCTCGGATTGTCTCTTTGTCCTTACCCCACTCTGGTCGCCTCTGCTCTAAGGGCGTCTTGCTCGGGGCTGCCGGACGCGGCGGCAGGCCTCAAGGGGGCCCATGTGAGAGAGGGCTGGGGAGCCACTCAGGGTGACGTCGTGCCTGGAGCCGCGCTTCCCATCAGCAGCCCAGCCCTGCGAGATTGCCGAGTTGCCCAGAACGCCCGGCGACCCAGTTTCTCCATTGTGCATGCTCTCTCGTGCATCCAATCCGGCCGGTCTACGTTGCTCATGCCGAGCTCAGAGCCTGACCTAGTCAGACGACCAGGACAATCAGGCTTTTTTTCTCCCAGTTTGCGGTCCTTTTCATACGCGCGACACTGCCGTTGGTAGCGGAGTAATTGGGAATATACGACGGAGCACACTTCCGCTGCGTTAGCCAACCCCACTGTTACCCCCACTCAGCAGATCCCGTGCTTCAAAGCATAGTAAATCATAGGACGTATGAGGCAGTCGGCTCCCCTATCATCTGCATTCATCGCGGTTCAGGTTCCCTTGCGACAGACCCAGAATCGGCCTCAAGACTCAGGACCACTCTCGTAACTGCGGAGAAGAATGCGTGGCGCGTGCCCGATGTCTCGTGTCGCGTCCACGGGGACAGGCAGTAACAAACCCAGAGTTCCTCATATTCGCATAAACCGAGACCGAATTCCGGCTCGGGTTGTCTGCTTTGCGCTTGACGCGCGCAATCCAAGATCAAGCGGTAGACATTCCGCTGGCACCGGCTGTTTTCATGTTTGACTGTTCCTCATCCCACGAATAATGTTGCGAACAACCCACAGACAAGACGTGGCACCGTGGGGGATGCGGGGCTCATCGGCCTGAACAGTGAGGAGGTGGCAGGGCACCGGATTTGTGCGGCCTGGGGGACCACCGGGTATACGACGGCGACCAGGTCCCAGGTCGCGAGCTGGCGCAGCTCGAGTCCATCGAAACGACGTCGACAGAGGCAGAGGTTTGGCTCGGGCGAATGATAAACCGTGAGACCGGACTCATTCATGACCAGAAGGCAAAGCATACCGCTGCCGAGGAACTTGACCTGCGGACCCTGAGCCGCCTGCCGAGTCTGGCTGCTGCCTTTTGAACGCGGTCTAAGACCCCACTGCTGTTGACTGCCGCACGTGACGAGTTTATCAGCCTGGGGCCCACGAGCTTCCGCCAAGCAAAGCGGCGTGAGGCGGATCGTTTCAGTCGCGAGTCACCAGACCTCGACCCATCAAGTTCCGACCGGTGGGCTATCTAAATGAAACTGCCAGCTTTCTCGTGACGGACCTCTGTCATCTGTCTACTGCCCGCTGTCACTTTGTCACAGCCTCCAACTGGAGTCTCCGGGCCCCACAGGATATCAATTTGCTCCCCGTGGAGAAGGCGCCCGAACAACAACACTTACCCACGAGCAAGCAGACGCCGAAAAGCTCTAGGGTTGGGCCGGCGGCGCTGGGGGGTCCAGCTGCTTGCTCTCTTGGGCCAAGCCAGGTCTCGCCAATGCTATGTATAACCTGAGGATCCGAGCGCAGAGCACGGGGCCCTCGTCTGCTGATTTGTTCCACGAGTCTGAGGCGTGTGTTAGGTTTTGTGAGGCGTGCCGCCGCTTGGGCCCCCCTGATAACGCCATCGCTATTGATTGGGCCCATCCCCGATGCCCGTGAACGCGGCGACGCCGGCGTCGGCAGGATTACCTCTGCACGGCCTCCGCGGCCTGCGCCATCTCACCGGTTTTGTCGTGGAGCGGAGTGTTATCGATCGGTAATCCAACGGATCCGAACGCACAAGCGAGGTGGTGTGGGGGAGTGGCGCTGTTGGCGCAGCTCCTACGTCGGCCCCAGTCTGCCAAGCGCTTGAGGACGAAATCACATACCGTTGCTGACCAGTTACAGACATGCGCACGCAATGGCATCCGACGTAGACGAGATGGCCGAACGCTCCTGGCGACACACGCGGCGGCGGCCGCTCTTTACCGCGCCTGGTCTTGGCATGTACCTAATTGTGGCACGTTGGAGGTGAGTTGGTGCGCTCGTGACTTTGTGAGCTTCCGCGTTTCCATATATCCGACAGAATAGGCACCGACCCATAGTGCCCGACGCCCGATGTTGCTCGTCGGAATCACCAGATCAGGTGTTCAAGAAGCTCTGCTAAATGTGCCTTACTCGTGGACCATGGTCCGTGAGCGATTTGCCAACCGGACGCCGGGACGCCAACGGGTACGACGGTCCGCTTGCACGATCGTCATCGCAAGACCCGAAGTTGGAATATCTCGACTCCGCCAGTTATCGGCGTACTTTGTCACAATTCCGGGTCCCCAGGTTTCCCCCAGCAAGATAAGTGTGACAAGCTCCGGTCCACCGACATCGATTACGAGAAGTCCAGGTCCGCAATTCGGGAACAGAAGGTCGCGAGCAGCCGCGGCCCTCGCTTGCTCGCTTCCAGGAATTGATCGAACAGAGGCCATCGATGCCCGCTATCAGTGAGCGATGAGGGCACAGGTAACGCGCGAGTCACGTGTGAACGGATGTGGCCGAGACGCGGGTGTGGCAGAAGAAGCAGCGATTTCGCTGATCTCACCTTCCTGCTTCTGACTGCGACCACTGGATCGCAGGCGCAAGCACTGACCAGTATCTCACTCACTGTCCCTGCTGCACTTCTGGCCTCGAACACTCTTCTGATACGGCCCGAGGTGGCTTCGGGTTATAGGATGCCGCCCGGCGAAAATCGATTTGCGCTGGCCCTCGGGTGGCCACTGAGCCCCGCCTGCCTCATCGTGGAACTCGCATACTAGGATGGTTAGTTTGTGATGACTCACTTCCTTCGAAGCGGAGTAATGCCCCAAGACACGCAAGCTGAGAGCGTTCACTGCCCGCCGCTCACTTTCGCCATCGACACTATGACTCCCGCCGGTGACAGCAATAGGCCGACGAGGAAAAATCTCCGCAACCCATCGGCGCATGTTGCCAGTCATCTACCCAAGTCCGAACACCCGCAGGAATGCCAGTGCCGTCAACGGAGGACGCCGCGCTTGGCGACGGGGAAAGTTCGGATGGAGGAGCCCCGCAAACTCACGGGCACAGCACATGTCCATCAAGACGCCGCAATTTACTCCGCAGACAAGTCGGCCGCACTGGCCGTCCGTGCCGGCGATGCCGACGATGCCGGGCACATGTTGCGGCGGCGATCGGCAGCCCCCAAACACCCCGCACACCCTGAGCGGTACGACTACCGTCGCCACGGCACCGGCATGCAGCCGGACAGGGAGCCGCTCTAGGAATGCGGCACCTGTCTGCCGGACTCGTCGGAGGAAGAGGAGAGCGACGATTCGGACTCGAGCGATACGGGGTCGGGGTGGTCGACACTTGGTAGTGGTGACACAGACAGTGTTGGGGCGGCCAGTGAGGGGGGTGGGCGTGCCAGAAATGATGGGAGGCAGCTGTTGGGAGACAGGCTCGCGCAAAGCACCGTGGCCAGGAGGTAGAGGTAGATGAACTTTCGTAGACGCTGATCACCGTTCGCTCCTGCTGCGCTCCTACACTGGCTTAACCAGGTTGTTGTTGACTGCTGGGGGGAGAGCTCACTGGATGCTGTAGTACTGTGAGCGTTCTGCCTAGAAGGGTTAGTCAGACTGGTAGTCACTTGCGCGGAACATACGACTGACACACACCAATGCCAGGGACGCACGCTCTCTTCAAGTTGTCCGCACTTACGCTGACTTATCCCCATTCTGGTAGCTCCTCGCGTCAGTGCAGCGACGCCGAGACGTTCCGGGCGACGGTGCGCTCTCGGAGCGAGAGAAAGATTGCGCCTGGGCAGGCACGCTCCGCTAGACGACGGCCCAGACCTTGGCAGGCTACGACGACGGCCAGACAACTTCGCACCTTCACCCAGATCTAGTCGCTGAGTGGAGTCGCTTGCTGCTCTGTCCGACGTGCAGGCGGCCGAAAAGCGATGACTCGACACACAGCTCGAGCGATGTGCCCATCGCACTCTTAGCACTCTCGCGACTCCCCAAGACGCCGCCAGGTTCCGTCGTGGCTCATCCCTAGCGCCTCGGGCGAGCTTAAAAGGACACGATGGTTGGGCTTCTCGACTGTCCTTCGCTCAACACCAAGCAAGAACTCGACAATCCTCTCCCCAGCAGGGCAACAACGGCCCCGCCCCTTTCCCGTCTGCTACGCCTTTCCTGGACCGGACACTGGAATACACCTGCACTCCCGGCTGCGCTACCACCAAGTAAAGTATCCTCGCTATGGTGAGTTGGTCGGCATTGACGAGAAACTCACAACCGGCCGACTTCCAGAACCCGCATTCCCGTGAGCCCGGCACCTCCACGGCCTCCTCTTCGGCTATTTCCCACTCCTCGCCGTCCTGGCGGAGGCCGCAGGTGCAGCCGAGCGTGCTTCGGAGGACGACCATGCTGCACCTCCCGCGTTCGGTAAGCGCCGCCGCTCGCCCCCGACCTCTTCCCAGACGTCAGACGAGGCGGAGGACACAAAGCGTCGTCGCTGGCGCTCTCTTCACCTCGCGCACCAGCCGTGGACCTGCGCGATACTGAGGCTGACCACCTCGCGATTCAAGTCGATATGGCCCAGCTCGAGGCAGATTGGCGTGCCAAACAGGCAGCGTTCGCCGCCCTTGCCCCCAACACCGCTTCCAACCACGAGGAGTACAACTCCCACGGCGCCGGACAGCATGCTCACGCCCGGTACAAGAGTGAAGAACAGGCTGAGACGCCTGAGCAGACCGCGCACGAGGACAGCGCGTACGAGGAGACACTGCCTGATAAAATCCAGGCGCACCCTCACTGCTGCCAGCGGTGCCGGCAGGAGTATGCCCATGATGGGTCGGGATACTACAAGCCGTACTCAAGGTGAGGATGACGACAAGTCTGAGGCCGAGTCCGAGGCTCTCGCCGCGCAGTGGCGCGACATCGAGCGGCCTTGGATCGAGGCCCCCGGTGAGGACAACTGGTACTACGGCCCCGGCGCCAACGCCTATGGCATTCCTCAGCTCCCCGGCGGCGGCGAAGGGAACAACGAGGCGGGGGTCAAGAAGGGCCTGGGCTATGGAGGCGGAGAGCTGATTGGAGATCGACTAGGCAACTCCTGTCGAGGCTCGTGCCAACGGGCTACAGGCTGCCCCGGAGAGATCGAATGATCGAATGAACCGGATACAGCGTAGGGAGCGGACGGTGGAGGCAAAAGATATCGCGACTAGATGATGGAAGGTGGGAAATGTGAATCTGTCGACGGGCCAGATCAACATCCCAATATTCATATCAGCATCCGGGCATAGGGATACCCATGTCATCAGTCATACCCTACATGTTGCGTCACCGCGCATGCCTTTGTGACATGAACAAAGGGTACTCACTCACCATGCATACCTGCACCTCTGTGCATTGTTAGATCGTACTGCTCGGTGGAGGTTGGATCTTGCGACCTCCACTAAGGCGCGAGGGATGAGACACACGGCTGCGCCAGCGTCCGTGCACGACCATGCGACCAACCCTTCCTCACGGACACAGGCGGGGGCATCTCGGGTGACTACGCCCTCGCACCTCCTCTTCACACTTCTCCATTTCTCACTGAGCGATCTAGCTCTTGCGAACTACCACTTCCTGACTAGTTGACATCAGTAGGACTCGACAGGCATGCCGGGAGTGAGTGGCCCTCGCCGATCCAGCTTCAAATCTCGGTCGCGAAGCTGACCCCAGTCAAAATCCTCGCGAATGTCTTCCTCTGACCCTCAATCTTCGTCATCGAAACACAGAGCAATGTCCTCTGCGAAGTCCTACACCGCACCTGAAACGCCAGTCGAAGTCGAGAACCAGTCCCCGGCACGTGACACTTTCGCCACCCACTCCGACGACATCGAGATGGCCGACTCAGACCCGATCGACGAGTACCCCTCGCGCTACTACTCGGACGAGGAAGACACCGAGCCCGAGGACCTCGACTACGAACCGGAGTCGCGGCCGACGTCCCCCATGTCGCTGACCGAGAGCGAGCGTGGCAAGCCCGACTTCTCCGACGTACTCAAGGACCTGCACAAGTATGGTACGGATCCGGTCGTCCCTCCCCCGCCGGAACAGATCCAGGGCGCACTCGCACTGTACACCGAAAAGGAACTCGAGGTCCTCCGCAATGCGTACCAAATGGTCAACGGACGGCCGGCGAGGTGGTTCAGGGAACAGACTGAGGAGCCCGCCGAGAAGGAGATGGTCATGGTCGATAACGACGACGCCGATGAGTCGGGCGTCCTTGTCGAGAAGGAGGAGGCGAGCGGGGAAGAATGGGTTAGCGTCTAATATAATGAGAGGAGATGTATGTATCAGTGGTCAACCTTCCGACGCAGGAGTGGAGACATGGAGGCCCTGCTGAAGTCAGGTCAGACGTAAGGTGCGAGGTGGAGGTGCGGCGTGAGGCAGCCAGAGCAGCGAGCTCACCACATGTCGATTGACGAGGTCAAGAGACTTCGAGCGCTCCGACTTCCGTCAAGAATTGCTAGGGGCGACAGGACTATATTCACCTGCTTCCTGCATGCTAGCTCCGGGCTCTCGGCGGGTTATAGTCAAGACAATAGGCAGACCCCCTTGCCACACATCCAGCCGGAGGAGGCGACCGTGGGAATGCCAGCACGAGTGGACGCCCTCCACCAGCGAGCGGCCTGTTCTGACGTCGTTTGAGGTTCGTGAATTGCTTCCACAACCCCAGCATCCACCATGCCCACACAGCAGCAGCCGCAACAGCAGTACCAGAGCGACACGCCGTCTCAGCAGTCGGCCGAGATGTCGGTCGTGCTCTGCACGGCTGGCTGTGAGTGATTCCTTACTGTTCCCGCTGACGACAGACGACCACACGATCCGGTTCTGGGAGGCCTGGAGCGGAATCTGTTATCGCCAGATCCCTCTGCAGCCGCAATGGGTGAGCTGAGAAGGTCATGGTTGTTAGCTGACAGCGCAGAAACAGGTGAACCGGCTCGCGATTAGCCCGGACAAGAACTACGTCGCTGCTGCTGGAAACGGGAGCGTCAGGTTAGCTGATTACCATGGATGGCCAGCTGACAACCAGGATATGGGACATCCCGTCTCTGTCGAACACGCCCATCATGAGTCTGGACGGTCACACGGGTAACATCACCGCGTTACAGTACAGTGCGCAGGGCAAGTGGATCGTGACTGGCAGCGAGGACGGAACCGTCAAGGTGTGGGACACCCGGTAAGCTGGCCACATCCTCTCGAGAAGCTGACGACAGGACGGGACAAGTGCAGCGAACGTACAAGCACGAGGGCACGATGGTGAACGACGTCGTGATCCACCCGAACCAAGGCGAGCTCATCAGCTGCGACCAGATGGGCAGCGTGAAGATCTGGGACCTGGGCGAGAACACGTGCACGCACGAGCTCGTGCCGGCCGAGGATGTGCCGATCCGCTCCGTCTCGATCGCCAGTGACGGCGGCACGCTCGTGGCCGGCAACGACGTGGGCACCGTGTTCGTGTGGCGTATCCAGTCCGGGTCCGAGACCACCTCCCTCGTGCCAGTTACGTCCTTCCTAGCCCACCCGAAGTACATCACGCGCTGCCTCCTCTCGCCCGATACACGACTCCTCGCGACCTGCTCGGCCGACACGACCGTCAAGCTCTGGTCCACCAAGGATTACGAGTACTCCCTCGACCGCACGCTGGAGGGCCACCAGCGCTGGGTCTGGGACGCAGCCTTCTCGGCCGACTCGGCGTACCTTGTCACCGCTTCTTCCGACCACAGCGCCCGTCTCTGGGACCTCGCGACCGGAGAGACCGTCAGGCAGTACGAGGGACACTTTAGGGGCCTGGCGGCCGTCGGGCTGAGCGACCAACCGTGAAGAGAGTAGTCGCTTCGTGAGGAGGAGTGGCGGTGGAATCGACCGCCAACTCCGGCTGTAACCCGGATTAGGGCCACCTTCTATTTCAATCTGCTCCCGCTTATCGGCGTTCTAATGGGATTGGGCTACGAACCTAACAGCATGTCGCCGAGCGGGGCGCGCTCCAAGTTTGTTTTATCATGTATGCATGTTGTTCATTGCACGAGCCGCCAAACTTATCAAGAGACAGGGAGATACGTGCGTCTGTGCGTCCTATTTGGGCGCTGAAGCTACAATTGATAGGGTACATTCTGGAAGCTTGAGAGGCACGAGATAACGGAAGTCGCAGCAGTCAGCTGACAGCGAGGAGGAATGCAGCTAAGTGCGATGAGGAACTCTTGATGCGTTGTTACTGCGGGGAAGAAAGATATCGGCATCCCATCGTTGACCGAACTGATACCGCATTGAATATCGGTCCCGATCGAGCGGATGTGCGCATCAGTTTGCGTCGCGTGACAACTCGCTTGACAGTTGCTATCCTTTCAATGTTTGATTCATATTACATGACGCAAGCGTAGGCGCGCTCGAAGCGTTCATAGACCGCGAGCGGTGCCCAGCGCGTCTGCTAGTGGGGTTGAGGCATGCAACATGACAGCGTGCCTTGATCTAATGCTAGCTTCCTAATCGCCTCGGACAATGGCCCTCCCTCCCTCCCTCCGTCCCTTTGCTGACGGACTGATACAACGGGGGTTGCGGTACGGTGCGTTTAGTTGAGGACCTTGCGGAGGGCGTCCTTCTGGTCGGCGGTGAGGGAGCGGGGGAAGACGACGTTCCACTTGACGACCATGTCGCCGGCCTTCTTGACGCTTCCGGCCTTGGAGATGGGCATGCCCTCGCCGGCAATGCGGGTCTCTTCTCCGGGCTGCACAATCTGGTTGGCGGGAAGCGAGACCTTGAGTCTCCTGCCGTCGAGCTGCTCGACCTCCTTCGTGATCTGGCCGCCGCCCTCGGGGCCGAGCAGAGCCTGCGCCAGCGTGATGTTGAGCTGAACGATGAGGTCGTCGCCATCACGCTTGAAGCGCGGGTGCGGCTTGTCCTCGACGACGAACGTCACCGTCTGCGCCTGTCCGTACTCGTCCTCGTTTCCGGCACCGGCAAACTTGACCTTGGTGCCCTTCTTCCAGCCGGCCTTGTAGGGGACCTCGAGAATCTTCTCCTCCGTGTGGCCGTTGCGCAGGTGGCGCGTGAGGCGGAGTCGCTTCGTGCCGCCCTTGTACAGCTCCTCGAGCGAGAGCGCGAGAGGCTTCGTGACCTCTCCAGGAGGGGGAGGGGGCTCAGAGTGCTGCTCGAAGCCACCGGGCATGCCGCCGCCCATGCCACCGCCCATTCCTCCCATACCGCCCATGCCGCCCATTCCTCCCATGCCGCCCATGCCACCCATGCCGGGCATGCCACCGCCCATACGCGAGCTGCGCGAGCGGCCGGCTCCCGGTCGGCCACCACCGCCGAACGAGAACGACTCGCCACCGCCGCCGCCACCGCCCATGCCGGAGAAGAAGGCGCTGGATGTTAGTTATGGTCGCTGTGCACGGCTGGCAGAACTCACTTGAAGATGTCGTTGGGGTCGGTCGCGTGGAAGGAGAAGCCACCACCACCGGCACCGCCGGGGAAGCCGCCAGCGCCGAAGCCACCTCCGGGTCCGCCAGGGCCAGCTCCGCCCTTCAGACCCTCCTCGCCGAACTGGTCGTAGACTGCACGCTTGTCCTTGTCGCTGAGGACCTCGTACGCTTCACCGAGCTGTGATCGTCAGTTCACTGTACACCGAGCGTGTGTGTGCATTGCCCCTGTCACCCGGCCGGCGATCGATGGCCGTGTGTGCGTTGGGACAACCAAACGGGATTGCCGGATGCGATCCGGTTCAATCGCAACTCACCTTCTTGAACTTTTCCTCGGCCTGGGCACGCTTGTCTCCTGGGTTCTTGTCGGGGTGCCACTTCAGAGACTCCTTGCGGTAAGCCTTCTTGATGTCGGCCTCGGAGGCGTCCTTGCCGATTCCAAGAATCTTGTAGTATTCCGTGTTGTTCACCATGGTCGATGAATGTAGATGGGGATGGGATGGGTGGTCGCAAGACTAGATGGGGGTGTGGGGGTGTCGCTAGGAATAGCTGTGCGTTTTGGTGTGGTCGTTGATCGCACTTGAGTCGGATATGGATCGATGAACGATAGGTATCCAGTTGTGTCGCTTGTGTGTGAAGCGAAAGTCAAGACAATGGGATGAGAGTGGGAAAGAAAGAGGGGAAGAGGAGGATGCAATGTCCAGAACTGGGTTTGTTGGATGCGCGCGAGGGAGGCCTCGCTCTCGATTGATATGGACGCCAATGGAGGCATTTCACCCGTCGACCTCCGACGTCACAGAGTGGAGGGTTTTCTAGCACGTACTGGCACTTGCTCGAATCTCGCCCATTAGTCCCATTACAAAAGTCATCACGGTGGCTAATCACACGCATACTAATCACATTACAAAGTGACGTCAGTCCCACCTTTAGCAGGGTCCACTCACGTGCCGGTCCGCACTCCGAAGGTGCCGGGATGATCTACGCGACTGTTATATCTTTGTGGTGGCATTCACCTTTTCTATGAACTGGCACGACATTCCAGAGGACTCTGGCAGCTGCCGGACGCGTCAAGGCACTATCGCGTACGTGGGAAGCTCACGTTTATTTTCGTTTCGCTTCATGTTCGCACTAGGACCATCGGACAATCCAAACCTGTGGACACCCAGTACCTGCTGCTCTCCGAGGTCGTCACCGAGGTCTCCGATCGCGTCAGCCAATGACCTCAAGTCCACCATGTGGCCAACACGGAAGGTCCCTCTCAAATCACATGATGCCGTTCCGACCCCTCCCCCGCCTGCAGTGGCACTCGGCGCTCCACCTCCACAGAAGCAACCAGCACCATGCACGGTGCACCAAAGTGATGTGATGCTTACGGTGCTCCGCCTTTTTTTTGCCGGTGCCTTTGCCTCGGTGATGAACCGTATGATCATTCATGTTGTTATCTGCTAGCTGATCTCTATGCTGTTTGATTTAAAGAGCACCTCCGCCGACGTGCTCAGCGGGGAGCGACTTGAGCTCCTTGATGGTGGCCTTCTCCTCGTCCCAGACCTTGGTCCAGAAAGTGTGGCCCTTGACCTCTGTTCTCGTCAGCTGTGGCTCCCTTTCGGAGTAACTCACGCTCCCAAGCGGCGTTGATGTCCGGAGCGTCGAGGATGAGGATCGAGCCCTCAACGCCCTTCTGCTGGTCGGGGTGAAGCTCGCCAGCCTTCTGGGTAGCGTACTTGTCCGAGAGGTAGGGGCGCTCAAGGACTGGAAAGTCAGTTAGCTGTTGTCGTCATGGAGTCTATGGTCGACCCGGACCAGTGTCGGACATCGGGGCTCTGCGGCTGTCCACATATCCGATACCGTGTTCGCTGCTCAGCCGAAAAGCGGTTCACTCACTATTGCCGAGGGTGCGGTCCTTGGCGAGGTCCTTGAGGGCAGCCTGGCGGTTGGCCTGGCGGGTCTCGTCGTTGTTGATGTAGTCGGGGAGGACCGCGACGTAGAGGGGCATGGAGCGCTTCGAGGAAGTGCTAAAGGCCCTAGTGGCCGAGGAGGAGGAGCGGGCAACACGAGTAAGCATGGTGTACGAGCTGAGTAACAAGTGGGATGTGGGTCAACTGGTAAACTGGGACCTGGTTATGTATCTTTTAAAGCAGCAGGCATCGCACGGAAGGCAACGTGCAAAGCCCCGAGAGGTTGAGGGGGTTTGGGGGCATTCGTCATAGGTTGTTCCTGCTTTGTTGCGCGGCAAGCGAGTGCGCACGTTGTGACCTCGGTGATGCCATGATGGTGGGATCCCAAGGCTGCAGGCGTGATTCAGACCGTCAGCGGTTGCGAGCTTCACGACAGCGATCGATGACCGAGGTCTTTTCGGAACAAGCGTTCCTGGCGCCACTCACTGCCACACTCGGCCTAGCAAGCCACGCGAACATCACGTGGTGTCTACCTGACGCTCCCATATCAGTATGGCCGTGTCAGGCTGATGCGACGCGTGCGGTTGAGTGTACCGTGCCTGGCCGTTGGGCCGTTGAATGAGCAGCCTCCCATCGTGCCGACGTTGTTGACTTTGAGTAGCCCATCTCCCTCATCTCCGTTCATCCCCCCGATACCCATCCCGATCGCGCTCTGCACACTGCTACGCGACGCGGTGCTTCCTGTTTCATAACTGTGCGACGTGTGCGCCGGCTGCTAGCCAGGATTCGGCACGATGGTGAGCATTCCTCGCACGCGACACGCGCTGACGACAGTACATCAAAACAATATCCATCCAGGGCTTCAAGTCCTACCGCGACGAGGTCAAGGTCGACCCTTTCTCGTATGTTGGGCAGTAGTGGCAGTAGCTAACATTCAGACCGCGCCACAACGTTGTTGTCGGTCGTAACGGTAGTGGAAAGTCGAACTTCTTCGCCGGTGAGTTGCTGTGGCTAGGTCAAGCTGACATCCAGCCATCCGCTTCGTCCTTTCCGATGCCTACACCAGCTTGACGAGAGAAGAGCGCCAGCGTCTTCTGCATGAGGGATCAAGCACGACGACAACGCTTTCGGCGTTTGTGGAGATCGTTTTCGACAGTAAGCCAGCGTGTATGAGACACTCAGCTGACATCAGACTCTGATGGACGCTTCCCAACATCCCTTCCTGAGGTCCACCTGCGACGAACCATCGGTTTGAAGAAGGACGAGTACTCGCTGGACAGGAAGAGTGTGACCAAGGCTGAGGTCATGAATTTCCTCGAAAGCGCCGGCTTCTCTAAGAGCAACCCGTACTACATTGTTCCCCAGGGAAGGGTAAGCTGCGTGTTGATTTCTGAAAGCTAACAACAGATCACGCACCTGACGAACATGTCGGACAAGGAGCGATTGAACCTGCTGAAGGAAGTTGCCGGAACCAAGGTCTACGAGCAGAAGCGTGCCGAGTCCGTTCGCATCATGGAGGAGACGGATGGGAAGCGCGCCAAGATCAACGACCTGCTCGACACCATCGAGGAGCGTCTCGATGAGCTGGAGGGAGAGAAGGACGAGCTCAAGCAGTACCAGGAGAGTGATCGTGACAGGCGCTGTCTCGAGTACGCTCTCTTCAACCAGGAGCTGAAAGAGGTCACCGATAAGCTGGAGCAGATCGAGGACGAGCGCAGCAACGACGTGCACGACAGCAACGAGCGCCGCAAGGAGTTCAACGACCTCGAGAACAAGATCCAGCGGGTCGAGGAGAAGCTGACAGAGTCGAAGCACTCCCTCGCCACCACCCAGATCTCCCACAAGCAGGACGAGTCGGAACGTGCCGACCTCGTCCGCGGCAAGGCCGAGGTGGAATGTGTGATCGCCGACTTTGAGCAGGCCGGCGAGAACAACGAGACTCGCCGTCTGGAACTCGCCGAGCAGCTCGATAACATCGACAAGCGCGTTGCCAAGGCTTCGGAGGACTTCATGGGCGTCAGCGTGCAGTACGAGACCAACCTCGCCCTCGAGCGTCAGGAGAAGGAGAAGCTGGAGACCACGCAGTCGAAGCTCCAGGTTCTGTTCGCCAAGCAGGGTCGTGCTCGCCAGTTCGCTTCCCAGGCCGATCGTGACCAGTTCCTGAATAAGCAGATCCAGAGCCTGCAGGCGTTCGAGCAGCAGCAGCAAAAGACGATCGCCGACCTCCAGCGTGACGTTGCCAACGCGAAGACCAGTCTCGGCGAGATCTCCAAGCGCTCCCAGGACCAGCTCCAGGGCGAGGAGGAGAGGCGCGAGCACCTGAAGCAGATGAGCGAAGAGGCTGCCAAGCTCAAGGTCGAGCTCGACAGCATGCAGGAGAAGAGGAAGTGAGTTTCTGCGCCGCGCGTGATCAACTGACCGCAGGGAACTTTGGCGCGAGGACGGAAAGCTCTCTCAGTCGGCGCACAACGCCAAGGGCGAGCTCGAAACGGCCGAGCGCTCGCTGCAGAGCATGATGGACAAGGACACCGCGATGGGTCTGCGTTCTGTCAAAGCTATCACGAAGCGTCTCAACCTACAGGGTGTCTACGGGCCGCTGTACGAGCTGTTCGATGTCTCGGACAAGTACAAGACGGCTGTCGAGACTGTCGCCGGGGGTAGCTTATTCCACGTCGTCGTCGACACGGACGAGACTGCCTCCACGCTCATCAAGATCATGAACCAGGACAAGTCGGGACGTGTCACCTTTGTGCCCTTGAACCGCCTCAAGAGCAGCAACGTGCAGTACCCCAATTCCAACGATGCGGTCCCGATGATCCAGAAGCTGCGCTTCGACCGCATGTACACGATGGCGTTTGAGCAGGTGTTCGGACGCACGATCATCTGTGACGATCTCACCGTCGCCGCCCAGTACACCCGCTCCCACGCCCTGAACGCCGTCACCGACGAGGGCGACCGTGTCGACCGCAAGGGAGCCCTCACCGGAGGTTACCACGACGTCCGCCGGTCGCGCCTTGACGCTGTGCGCAAGGTCAAGCACTGGCAGAAGTCGTACGAGACGGACGCCGACCGTCACAAGGAGGTCAAGGAGAGCCTGATCACGCTTGAGCAGGAGATTTCCCAGGCAATGGGCAAGATCCAGAAGTTCGAGGCTCGACGAAAGGCAATTCTGGACGACCGCGCGAACCAGGCGCGCCAGGCCAACTGGACGCAGCGCGAGGAGGAGACTGCCCGCCAGCGTGTCACGCGCCTGGAGGGCACGCTCAGTGACGCTGAGGCTCAGCTCCGTGGTGCGGCCACTCAGCGGACTGCCTTACAGGACGAGCTCAAGACACCGCTGCAGCAGCAGCTGTCGCCGCAGGAGGTCCAGGAGCTAGACGTTCTGTCGCAGCAGGCCGAGGCGCTGAAGGAGTCCCTCCTGCAGGCGTCCAACGCTCGCCAATCGAGCTGGGCCGACCGCAGTCAGCTCGAGATTGAGCTCACGGAGAACCTCCGTCGAAGGCGAGAGGAGATCCGCAGCAAGCTCGACGACCTCGAGGGCGCTGCTGGTGCAGGTGTTCTGCAGTCTGGCGAGGTTGAGCTGCGCAAGTCTGAGCTCAACACGATCAACCGATCGATCGCTGAGCTCGACAAGCGCCTGAACTCGACCGAGAAGGAAATTGAGAAGGTGCAGGCAGAGATCAACGATCTCTCCATCAAGCTCGAGGACCTGCAGGCGCGCCAGATGGACAGCACCCGCGCGATCGTGCGTGCGCAGAAGAGCGCCGAGCGATACCTCGCCAAGCGCCAGATGCTCGTGAACCGCCGGGACGAGTGCAACACGCAGATCCGTGACCTTGGTGTGCTTCCAGAGGAGGCGTTCTTCAAGTACCGTGACGCTCCGCCGGCCAAGATCCTGAAGAAGCTGAACAAGGTGACGGAGACGCTGAAGCAGTTTGCGCACGTCAACAAGAAGGCGTTTGAGCAGTACCAGAGCTTCACGAAGCAGCGTGATGAGCTGCTGCAGCGCCGCGAGGAGATGGACGAGTCAGCCCAATCGATCAAAGAGCTCATCGAGACGCTCGACCAGCGCAAGGACGAGGCGATCGAGCGGACATTTAAGCAAGTTTCGGCGTACTTTGAGGACGTGTTCGAGCAGCTCGTGCCGGCGGGCAAGGGCCAGCTGATCATGCAGAAGAAGCAGGACGGTGCCGCGTTCGACGAAACGCTCGACTCGACTGCCCCGGGCGGGGAGAAGAGCGAGATTGACAACTACACTGGTGTCTCGATCCGCGTTTCATTCAACTCGAAGCAGGACGAGGGACTGCTCATCCAGCAGTTGTCCGGTGGACAGAAGTCGCTCGTTGCGCTCGCGACCGTGTTTGCGATCCAGAAGTGCGACCCGGCGCCGTTCTACTTGTTCGACGAGATTGACGCCAACCTCGACCCGCAGTACCGCACGGCAGTCGCGAACATGATCCACCAGCTGAGCGACAGCGCGCAGTTCATCACGACGACGTTCCGTCCCGAGATGCTGCAGTTTGCGGACAAGTTCTACGGCGTCTTCTTCGACAAGCAGAAGGTGTCAGACATCAAGACCATCTCGCAGGAGGAGGCGTACCAGTTCATCGAGACGGCTGCGGAGCTGAGGCACTAAGCCGAGCCGAGGCCGTAGGCCGAGGCGCGGCTGCAGGTAAGGCGCCGCAGTGCCGCGGTGTCAATGGGGTGCGTCAGTTGGCAGCAGTCTTGAACCGTCTTGGGCCCTGTAGAAATAATACATGTTGTACGACGCTCGATGCAGCTATGGAATCAGAGACAACGGGGCCACAGCCCCTCGCCGACGACATCGGCCATGCCGCCCTGCGTGAGCACGCTCCGGAGCCAGTCGCGGATATCCTCAACATGCACGGCGGCCAATCTGATGATACCCCCATTCTCATCGAGCACGCTCCAACTCCAAATCAACCCGGGAGGCCGGGGGATCTGGAACTGGCTCTCGTTGTCTGCAATGGCGTCGAGTAACCTGCGAAGTTTCTCCATGGTGGGGCCGTACACGAGCACGGTGGCGTAAACGTGATACGGCAGTAACCTATCCTTGAGCGAATTGCCGGGTTGATCTTGCAGAACCATCCTCTCCCGCGCAACCACTTTTCCGTCAATAACCACCTCGTTGATGGACGCGTAATAGTCCATGGCCCACCACTCGTCCGCCTCAGTCGGCACGTGCACATAGTCCTTGACGTGGATCTTGTCTTTCAGGACTGGGGCGGGTTCGAAGCGCCCCCGGCCCGAGTTGACCCAGTCTAGCACCAAACAACTAGCACCGGGGGAGAGCACGAAGCGCTGCGATTGGATGTAGCGCGAGTCTTTGAAGGGGGAGATACTGTCGGGGAGGAGGAAGACGGTCGATCCGGGCGAGACTTTCACGAGCATCCTTTGTCGGCTAGTTGGGGCTTCGGGCTCGTCGACGCGCAGGTCGGCGGGATACCGCCCGCCGGTATAGTTGTTCAACGGCCTAGCTTCATCGCTCCCCACCCTCCCCACCGTCTCGGGGGAATGGTGGATCGAATGAAGCAGATGAGATTGTGGCCGCCTGATCCCCGGCTGATGGCGGAACACCTTCGTACTCCCCTGCGTCAACAGGACGAGGGTGCCATCAACATCAACGTCGAGATGAATGTGGTCCCCCGCCACTAGACCGCCGCCATATGCGATCATATAAGCGAGGCGCACGCCGACGGCATGCGGAGAGAGCAGTTTGAGCGGGTACGATGCCTGGGTTGTCGTGAATACGCCGTCCTTCAGAGACAATATGCCCGAGCCCGGGTCGAGTTTGGGTTTCTTGAGGGCGGCCGGGACGTCGTGCGCGCCTAGCGTCGCTGGGGAGTCGATCGCCATGATGTTTGTGTTCTGTCGCCGCTCGTGTTGTTCACTATGCGGTGCTCGGAATGTCCGTAATGTCCGACACGCAGGTGGTAGATGTCCGAGAGTTCAAAGATGAACGCTCTCGTCTCGTCGAGACGTTCTCCGTTGTGGATCTCCTATCCGTTGTCGATAAGGGTGTCGGCCACTGTACTCGTCACCCGCCGTCGTTACGTGAGCCGCTCGTACGCTCGTGAGCCGTGAGTGTGTGCGTGTATAAGTGATGACAGCAGAATCAAGACGTGTGTGCTTTCTCCTGCGATCGGACTTGCACCACCGAACCAGCCTGTAGATGCTGGATATAGCCCACCCCACCCAGCGCGTCGATGTCATTTGTCTCTCGCGGTGGCGTTGTGTCGGATGTTCTGATAACACATTGGGTCCTTATTCGACCTCCGCTTATCGGGGCTATTCACTCGACTTGGCACGGAATAGTCTCGTGACACAAAAGACATGGGACGCGGAGATGTGAGACGCAACCCCGCGTTTGGGCGGCATGCTGCGCGTGGGTACGTCGGTGCACTGGCTGAGCTGCGCCGCCTCCGACCGTGGTATGTGCTATGTACGCTATGCTGTTGTGGTGGGCTAGCGCACCGAGTCATGCATGTCAGCCGACCTGGAGGGTATGGACGGGACCTAAAGTGAAAGTGGTGATTACCCGTCAGAGAGAGACGCGGCGCCCGGCGCGGCAACCCACAGCCCCGCCCCCAACTTCAGTCTCAGCCCAGGTACACGTGCCTGCGCAGCTCCCAATATTGCCTGCCCTGAACGACCGCGCTTCCTACCGGCCCAGGCGTGTCCATGCGACCGACCGACTGACAGAAGGGACAGACGGTACAGAGGGAAGACAGCACCAACTAAGGTCGACCTTGTTTTTCTAAACCGACCCCCATCTCACGTCGTGTTCATCCACCCCCACGCCCGGAAAATGAAGCAAGACCTCCCCGTCGTGCTCGAGCACGGCAAGCGTGGCTTGCTCTCCATCGACGACGGACGGCTCGACCTCCTCCAGCTCTCCCGCGATGGTAACCGTGAGTCACTTCCTCCGACGCGCGGCCTTGTTACTGACTGCCTTCAGCGCCGAAACGACTCATGTCGTCGCCACTCCGGCTCGTCCTGCTTGCCAAGCTCGGCACAGCGCCTGCCTCGGCCACGTCCGCTTCAGGCGCCGCTGTGAGCAGTTCCGGTGCTTCGGCCAGCTCCGCAGGAGGGAAGACTCGGCTCGACCTGCACGCGCTCGTGCAGAAGGGCGCGAAGAGCCACGCCCTCCACCTGACCAAGATCCACGTTCTCGTCGAGGCGTCGCATGCCGCCGATGCGGAACAGTGGTGCGCCGAGCTCATGGCCGCCGCGTACCCCGTCACAGCTCCCTGTCGGCGTGTGCTCCTGCTCGTCAATCCCGTCGGTGGCAAGGGCAAGGCGAGGCAGCTCGTCGCCAAGGAGGTCGTGCCCGTGCTCGAGGCGGCGGGGTGCAAGGTCGACCTGAGGGAGACGACGCACCGGAACCACGCCGAGGAGATTTGCGCAACCATCCCGCTGGACTACGAGTGAGTCGAGCTACCATGGGTACTCCGGTAGCTAACATGACAGTGTCATTGCGACCGCCTCGGGCGACGGTATCGTCTACGAGGTCCTGAACGGCCTCGGCTCGCGCCCCGACGCGCGGCGCGCGCTGCGTATCCCGATCGCGCCGATCCCGACCGGCTCTGCAAACGCATGCAACATCAACCTGATGGGCATCAAGGACACGTTCAACCTGCCCCTGGCCGCGCTGAACGCAATCAAGGGCCAGCCGACGACCGTGGACCTGTGCTCGATCCTCCTGCTGCCGGAGGGCAAGCGGCGGCTCTCGTTCCTCTCGCAAGCGACCGGTCTCATGGTGGACGTGGACATTGGCACGGAGAACCTGCGCTGGATGGGCGACGCGCGCTTCATGTTTGGATTCATGCGCGGGATCGCAGCCAACAAGGGCGCCAAGATGAAGATGGTCCTCGACGTTGCGGACAACGACAAGGCGAACATGGACCGGGAAGCGAGGGACGAGGCGCAGCGCGCGCTCGGCAAGGTGTACGGTGGCGGCACCGACCCCATGGACCTGCTCCGGGGTGTTCAGTCCAAGTCGCCCAAGGCTGAGCCTGCGGTCGCCGGGGGCGCCAACGGTTCCGCTGTCAACGGCGACGGAGTGAACGGCAGCGCCCAGCCCGCCGGAACAGCCGCAGAGGAGGAAGACGGACCCCTCCCCGAAGCCAAGCCTCTTCAGCCCACCGAGTCCTGGCTGACAATCGACGCCTCGCACCACCACCCGCGCGGCCCCAAGTCCTTCACCAACACGTGGGACCAAGGCCAAGCCGTGCTTTACATGTACGCGGGTCTCATGCCTTACGTGGCACGGGATCTGAACCAATGGCCCGTGATCCGCCTGGGCAGTGGGGTGATGGACATGGTGATCCAGCGTGTCGTCGCGCGAACCACGTTGATCAACGGCATCAGCGGGGCCGAGAACGGAAAACCGTTCTACCAGGAATCCCAGCTGTACCTGAAAGTGAGGGGGTACACGTGCAAGAACCTGGACAAGAAGCACCAGCCCCAGTTCACGATTGACGGCGAGGCGTTTGACTGGGACGAGTTCCATGTCGAGGTACTGCCCCGGGCCGGGACTGTGGCGTCGCTCGACGGACGGTTGTACGTCAGCGACTTCTTCAAGGCCCCCCCGCCCAAAGCCGGCACGCCGGGCATGAATGGGTCATGACACGTGAGGCCTGGAGAGTCCTATGACTTGGATTGCGAGTTTGACTTTTGGGACTCCGACGACGACACCTTCGACTCCGCAGGAATCGTCGGCTTCTCCTCCGTCGACGGACTCGGCGGCGGAGTTGGCAGAGTTGGCGGAGCAAAAGGAGTCAAAGGCGTAGACCTAGTACAAGTCAAAGGCGGATTAGGAGGAGCAGACGTAGACGGACGACGACGAGGAGCAACGAAGGGCTCGATACCCCCAGGCCTCATTCCGAAACCGTATACCTGGCGCCGCGAGAACATTGTGGCGGACTACGCGCGCCCCCTCGCCATCATGCTCACGAGCGCTTTTGCTACTTTCATCATGCTGTATTTTTAGTCGATCAGGCTGTTTATGTGCGTCTAGGCCGCCGCTAGGCGGGCCGTCGGTTGTCGTCCGCGTAAGCGGGCAGGCTGCCGGGGGCCGAGGGTCTGACGCTTTTGTTTATCTCTTGACAATGAATGGAATCTTGCCTCTATGTTGCCTAGGAAAGAATGAAGGGGTATTCATGCAAGAGGGTAGTCCAAGTTGTCAAAATTAGAAATACAGTTGGGAAGCGTCGAGCTCTTTTGAATGCGTTGGAGTTGTTTCAAGGTGCAAAAGGAGTGTATCCGCAGAGAACCATGCGACCACTACGCGCACACCTTGTGGGACACCTCGCCCTTGAGCGTCTTGACGAGCGTGATGCCCGTGCTCAGCAACAGGACGATGGTCCCAAATGTCGCGCACAGCACGGCGGGGAGTTTCTGGCGCGACGTCCAGGAGCCCTTCGTGAGGGTATAGTAAGCGATGGCGGGGAACTGCGAAGTCAGCTTGGCTTGAGGCGTTCGTAAGCTCACGATAAACGCGAGTGCCGTGGCGCTCAGTCCTCCGGCAATCTCAAGAACAACACCGAGGTCGCACGTCATCAAGCTGATCAGCATGGCGCCAAACACAATCCCCGACGTGACGGCGACGTGGCGGGTCTGAGAAAAGGGACGGCCCTTGTAGAACGTGTCCTCGATGACTTCGCGGCAGACATAGTTCTCGAGCGGGATCGTCGTCGACATGTTGGCGCCGAAGCAGAAGCGGGCAATGTTGATGACCCAGTCGTCGGCGGCGAAATTGTTCAGAATGTTGCCCTCCGTCTTGTCTGTGAACACGAGGTAGCCCGTGATGGACAGCAGGAGGCAGCAGATCAGCGACATGGAGGTTGAGGCATGGGTCACTTGGTTGAAGCGGTCGAGCGTCGGCACGTCGATTGATTGGTAGATGAACATTGTGTTGTGGTGGCAGACGAACTGACGTTAGCTGGAGCGAAGCAATTTAGCTGAGAGAACTGTCTAGCAAACTCACAGCAAAAGAGATGACGCCGATCGCCTCAAAGATACCCGGCCGGACGACGGAGAAGGCGTGTGTCGGGTCTCCGCGCAGACTGCGGTCGACACCGACACTCCGGAACACGACGGAGAACACAATGACGCCCATGGAGATGAGCGCAAAGGAGCTGCTCTTGGACAGCTTGACAATGTCCCTGTGCAGAGACAGCGGGAACGCGACCGCTACGGTGCACAGCACAATGATGAAGTTGCGGTTCACGAGCCAGGAGAACCAGGTGCTGTCGGCGAGAAAGGGGAACACGAAACGCAGCACGGCCGGAATCGTGTCACCGATGATCACGTTGAAGGCGCACATGCCGCCGAACGCGAAGGCGAACTGGAAGAACGAGACGGCGTTTGCTCCCCACCGCCCGAAGCAATGGTACATCACCTGCGGGTTAGCTTGTCAGCGAGGATCGTGGCTCACGTCAATATACGAGTCCCGCCCGCTCAGCTTTGCGTTCACGACGACCAGGCGAATCGTCCAGTCCGTAACCGCCGCTAGCACTATCAGCAGCGTGATGCCCGTCACGAAGCCAGCCTGCTTGATCGCGTAAGGCAGACCAATGATGCCTGCTCCGAGGATCGAGTTGGCCATCTGACTGTTAGCTGCCAATACCACATCAAGCTTACATTGGCTATTCCGTCCATGAGTGTTCCGCGGGCTGACGCCGGACCGTCCGCGAACACGGCGTCCTCCTCTTCCCTCATTATCCGGTCCTCGGCCGAGAGCAGGGGAATGTCCGGGCCATGGTGGTCCTCGTCGTCTAGCCGGTCGTGCTCGTCTGGAGCTTTGAACACTGCCGTTAGTCGAACGCAACGTGGACGGCGGGCACCGTTGCCGTTCTGCTGTGCAGGTTGCTGTGCCTGAATCTCGCTGCGGCGGCTGGACACTCCCTCCATCCCGGGTTTCAAACTTACGGATGTGGTCGTGTCCGTTTACGCCCGGTGTCGAGGCCGACGAGCCAGCGCCAGACTCGAGGTCGACGTCCGCCGACTGCGTTGAGTGTGTCCGCGACAGGGCAATGGCACGGAGGTGCGGGCTCTCGCGGCGTGATCCGGCCCGGCTGGAGCGGCCCGAACCAGGTCTGGAGGGCTTCTTTGGGTAGGCTGCAGCGGGACGGACGCCGGGGCTGATGGTGCTGAGGTGAGGGGGCAGGGGGTCGGAGTTTAGGAAGGGTGCACTCCTTGTCGGAGGAGTTGTGTCTGAGGCCATGGAGGGAAGGAGTGGCGGGGGTCGAATGTGGAAAGATGAGGTAGAGTCACGAGCCAAGATCTGGTGTGCAGCGATAATCTCCAGTATCATGCTGGCATGGGTCCTGGATCCTGGATGCGCAGGCAGAGCACACAGAGGGTAGGGGTGGACCCAAACGCGGGGCCTCCGCCAGGGACAGTCCGCAAGGAAAGGGCAGGGATGCGTGGCGTCCACCCAGTCACCACCGTACAGTGCTACAGTGCATAGCGTGCCGCGTGAAGCGTCCGAGCGCGCGGGTTCCATACAATTGACTGATCTCGATCCCGCCCGCGCGTCAAGCCAACTTTCATTGTCCGTCCTCTCTGTCCATCCTTACAACTACTCTCTGTCACTCTCTTACAACTCGTCATCCACTCCCATCCACACATCAACCTCGTCCTTCTTTTCACGACACACAGCGCACTCCGGCCTTCTTTTTTCGCCTTTTCACTCCTGTATATTACCCCCCTTTTACCCCGTCGATCATCCCGTCTCGATCGCCTATCCTCGATACCAACCCCACGACACTCTCTCTTAACATCACCACCTAACTCTTGCCTGTCATGTCTCAACCGCCTACGATAGAAACGACGAGCGTTAAGAATGACGGTCGCTTTGAAGCCGAGCTCAGCCGCCTCGATGCCCCCGAACCGCTCAAGGAAGACAACGTCCACTTCTGTCTACTTGCAGAGTTCGACATTGACGCGGGAGCAACGCTGTCCCACCAGTACCCTTACCCGACCGGGACGGATGAGCAGTGAGTCGAAATGAGCTAAGCATTGTTTGTTACACACGACGCTAACGTGTACAGTGTGTTGGCTGAGCTCATGCTTCCCGACGGTGCGCATATGCGAGGGGAGGACTGGACCGTGTTCTACCTGGGCCAGTCGCCGCAGAGCTCTGTCGCCCCGATGCTGACGCACGAGTCGGACACGGTGGACAAGGCGCGGCTGGCGAACAAGCGAGCGAGCATGTTCCCGTCTAACGAGCGGCCGCGGAGAGGGGCACCAGGCGGCGGGCTGCTCTACGTCCTGAACTGTGTGCGCATGAAGGAAGATAAGACGGTGCGCCGCGGCGCGATGGTGAAGGCGCTCGCCATTGCGACACCACACCCGTACATCGGCATCTTCAAGCCGCTCCTCCTTCTCGCCCTTGAGGAGTACTTCAAAAACCCTAGCTTTGACATTCTGGCGCGGCTATACGACTCGGCGAATAACATCTCCCTGGTCGGCATGCCCAAGCTCACTCGCTCCGAGCTGATCCTCCTCCGTCAGACGGATCGCAAGGATTTGCTCGAGACGCGCTTCCTCGAGGCGAAGGAGGCGGCGAGCACGCTCTCTGCGATCGACGACGCCTCGATCCATGAAGGCTCGACGGGCGACCACGAGCGCAAGGGGAGCGTCAGCAGCTCCGTCCGGCCACCGATCGGCCGCAAGGGCTCGTCTGCGTCGAGCTCGTACCCCGGCGGCGGCAGTGATCTCATTCCGGCGGACAAGCGCCGTGGTCTGCCGCGGGACACGCACTTTTTCGAGACCGAGGCGCGTTTCAGGCAGATCACGGTGCCGATCCGTGTCCCGATGACTGTCTTCGACGAGGACGTCGGCGACTACACAATCATCGAGCTCGTGCAGACGTTTGGGCAGAATGTGACGACGTTCCCCGGCCCGTACCACCCGTGGCTGCACACGAACGGCGCGCACACGCACCCGATCATGCTCATCTTCAACGCGATTCTGTGCCACAAGCGCGTCATGTTCCTCGGCCACGGCCTTCCCGCAAACCACGTCGCGCGCATGGTCCTCGCCGCCTGCGCCATGGTGACGGGCAGCGGGCAAATCCTGCGTGGCGTCACCGAAACGGCATTCCCCTACACAAACCTCGCGAGTCTGGAGGTTCTGGAGCAGTTTGACGGCTTCGTCGCGGGCACGTGCAACCCGCGATTTGAGGAGCTCCCGCAGACGTGGGACGTGCTCTGCAACCTGGAGACGGGCAAGGTGACGGTGTCGAAGGAGCTGCGCGGCCTGGGCGGCGACGACAGCATCCCATCCACGCTCTCGCGTGGCGAGACACAAGACATTATGAACAGCAAGCAATTGCAAGCCCTGACAAAGGACTGCATCGACAATCAGTTCATGGAGGAGATCATGTCGGCGACGACGCAGCACTACGGCGAGGGCCACATCCGCACGCGCTTCACAGACTACATCTCGCGCTTCGTCCGTCTCGCCGCGTACCAGGAGTACGTCATTTTCGGCAGCACCAACGTCGGGTGGATCTACCAGCCGTTCCGGGAGGGCCAGCTCGGCAGCGGTATCGTGTTCATCGACGACGCGCTGCGCCAGCGCGAGCTCAAGGAGAACCACTACCGCATCGACGCCTGGCGGCGGACAAAATCGTACCGCCTGGCGCAGAAGGATTGGGTGCGGGAGGAACAGACGGCGGCGATCCGCGGCTTCGACGCGCTGCACAACGTGAAGCGCCTCCGTATGACGCGCACGATGACGTCGCAGGAGGCAGGGCTCATCTTCTCCACCTTTGTGCGTGGTATCAGGACGTACGACCAGGTCGTCGAGCTCCTGACCTACCTGCCAATGCACTTTGGCGGACTGATCCCGATCGCGAACGGCCTGTTCCACCCTATTTCCAAGATTCGCGCCGACGCGCTCGAACTCCTCTGCATCATCCAGCAGTACCCCGTCGGCGTCCAGGCGCTGCAGGGACTGAACTACTTCCACCGCAAGACGTTTATCGAGCTCCTGGAACGGAGGGAGGCGCAGCGTGCCCTCAACCGCAGACTTACGGAGGAGCGCAAGGTGCAGGAGGAGGCGAGGGATAATGTCGCCGTCACGTCGCCCACTGCCACCCGGCTCGAGATTCGCACAGAGGACAACGGGACGGTGCGCAGGGGCGAATTGCAGGCTGCGCTTAACAAGGCGGCGGCGGCCGCGCAGGCGGCATAAGGCGCGAGAGGAGCGCAGCAGATAGAGTGTGAGCGTACCCTTACACACAAACAACTCAGTACGAACGAACACACATGGCTCTCTTCCACACGATACAGATACAAGGGTCGAATATATAGATTGTAGTTCTTGGCTTTATAATGGGCTCCCTACGGTTTTTGGTTTCTTATGAATTGTTAACGCCTAGCTTATTGTTTCTCTGCACGATGTGCTATTGAGCGTCCGTAGCAGAGCGGCGAGGCTGTGAGACTGACGGTGGACAGATGGCGACGTAGGGAGGCTTCCTGCCACACAAGGCCGTACCTGACGCGTCCTCATTCAAACAATTGGACGGGCAGAAAAACTCGCTCAGAACCAGGAATACCATGTAACATGCAGCAAAGCGGTAACTCGTAGCAAGCAAATTCATAGGACGACTATATTTGGAATACACAACAAATTCGTCAGTGACCTGTGAGTTAGAAAACGCACATAGCGACCGAGGCGTGGGTAGCAACTCGGCGCCGTCCTGAGCGGCCCAGCAGCGCCGGAACCGCCAGATTGGGTTGGTGTATATCCAAAATACATGCGTTGCCGGTCCTAAGAGATGGGTGAGGTGCTTAGGCGACGAGGGTCGAGGCAGTGGCGGCCTCGTACTTGAAGGTAGGAGGGAGCTGCTGCTTCTTGATGTAGTAGCGGGCAAGACGGTGGATACGCGACTCGATGAGAATCATGCGGAACTTGGCGTCCTTGTCACCGCGGTTGCGCTCGAGGTGCTTGCGGACCGAGACGGCCTTCTTGACGAGGTGGTAGAGGTCCTCGGGGATGGTGGGGGCAAGGCCTGGATCGTCAGCTGAAAATTCCGCCGACAGAAGCTGCAGAAGAAGGCTCAAAAATTGCGCCAGCTCTACTTTCAAGCCAATACTAACCGTTGGTCTTAAGGATACGGAGGACCTTGTTGCCGGTGACGGTCTTGACCTGGGGGATACCCTGGGAGTCACGGAGGACAACACCGATCTGCGAGGGGGAGAGACCGCGACGGGCGAGCTTGAAGATCTGGTCAGCGACCTCCTCGGGGGTGGTCTTAAGCCAGGCGGGGGGAGCGCGCGAGTAGGGGAGCGCGGAGGCGGAGATGCCCTTGCCCTTAGAGTACATGCGGCCCATTGTTGCGGTTTTTTGGGGGTTTTTGGTGGGAGAAGAGTTGAAGGATGAAGAAAGAGAGCAACGACCAAGTCTTAGTTGTAAGCGCTGCCAGTGCGTGCACGCCTGGGAGGGGGGTTTGACCACGCGAGTGAGTCACGTGCGCTTTGGCCAGCTCTGATCAGCTATCGCCGAAAAGTTCCGGATGTGGCAGAGTGGCTGGAGGGGTACGTTCAGGATGTAGGTGGGACGAAACAAGGCACGTCTCGGACCCCGTGTGTCTCACGTCTCGTACCTCGAAGTGAACCTCCAAAGACACGCTGTCCACGACAATTTCGGACGTTATCCACTACCCGCTTTCAAACCCTCGACAGCGAAATGAACGATTTACTCTGCACATGGCGGCAAGGAAGGAACACTGTGTAATTGTCCACTCCGAGTTGTACTGCAGAGCTAAGACGAAGCTATCTTACGCCGGTACGTATCGGAGCCTTGCGAGCGATGATATCTGTGCACAGTGACCCCCAGCTGTTCTCGCGCTCCCCAGTCACAGCTTTCTACTTTTCTGCTTCTCGCCCCTCTCTACTGTGCGTGCCGCCTGCTGTTCGGCTCTTCGGGGTCGGGCACTCCATCACGGCCGTCTGTGGCGCGGCGCTTCCGTCCCGGATCTGAGGTGGGCTGTTCGCAGTAATACTCGTCCTCGGCGAGCCACTGCAGGCGCTCCTGCTCCGATCGCCAGTCATGCTCGTCGTTTCGTTTGCTGTTCGAGGCGTGGTTGCATGAGAAGCTGCTGCAAGAGACGATGTGCTTCGAGGCGCTTTTGTTCCTCGGCGGCAAACCGTCGGCCCCCCCCCCCCCGCCCACTCCTGGATGCGCTGTTGGCGGGATGGCTTCTGAGGGACCTGGAAGGCCGATGGATGGAGTGATTCTGGCTTGCAAGCTTGCTGGCTCTGCTTCAAGTCATTCTCTCTCTGTTTATCGATGCGCGGCTGTGGAGTCTTGCGCACTTCTTCCATCACGGTTCGCTCCCGCGCACGCAATTTCTCCTCGCGCGCCTCCTTCTCGCGTGCCTCCCTCTCGAGCTGCTCCTGCTCCTGCCTCTCCGTCTCCCTGACAGACTTCCCATGAGCTTGAAGTACATCGCGTCTCTTGCCAGCCTCCTCGCGCCTCTTTCGTGCGTTGTCGCGATCTTTTTCTCCTCTCCAGCTTCTTACGTTCCTCTTTCTCACGCTCTTTCGCCTTGCGCGCTTCCCCCTTCTCGCGCTGTGCCTGTTGCGCTGTACGCGCTGCTCCTCGACGAGTAACAGAATAGTCTGCTGCTTGAGCAGACACTGCTCCTCCCGGGCGCTCGCACTCCAGGGCTGAACGTCGAACCAGGGGTCGTCTGTCGGTGACGGTCGTCTGGCTACTCCGTTGTCGACGAAGAGTCGTCCATCGTCGGAGGGCGACCATCCGACTCGGTCAGAAGCCTCCGTCCACGAACAGCCATGGACATTCTTGTTGTGCTCCAGCTGAGCATGCCTGCCAGAAAAGCAGCGTCTGGGACGGACTCGTATTGACGTGGTCACGCGTCACGAGCACAACTCTTGCGCGCTTTGCGATCGGAGTGGTGCAGCATGGGCGCGATGGGCGTCTGCATCTTCTAGATCAGGCCGCAGGCGGTGGCTGGACGTCGAGGGACGCCGTGCCGGCGATCACCTCTCGAGCGCTGTTCTCCACATGCGCCCCTCGCAGCTTCTTAGCGTATCACTCACATTGCCCCCTCGCACCCCTCCCCTGTCTTCGACTACAGTCCTCGCAGCTCGGCTGCCGAGCGCTTCTTTTGGTGAGTTGGTGAGTTGGTGTCATGCGACGGGTCCATAGCCCGGGACAGCGCCTGGCCCCCCCGGCCCCGAGGCCGTCATGCCGTGAGGACAAGGTCATTGATCATAGGACATGGCCATACTCATCAAAATTGAGCTAATCGTAGAGTGGGGTTGTGTGTTCGCGAGGTCCAAGCGGTGCTCTTCAGATGCGCCCTTCGTCCCCTCGTTCTGGTCTCCGGCCTCCGAAGGTTCGAATAGTTCTCAAGCTATGCCTTGGCAGCCGAGCGCTGACCGCTGTTCGCACACTGCATGCGCCGGGGTGCGCCGCCATCTTATGGCTTCAGGGACCATGGCGAGGCCTCGCCGTCGGTCCAGACTGTCTCATTCACTGACAAGTCGACGCGCAGCGGAGCGATTCTGCACACCGGCGCGACCTGTGCGCTGCCTTCCCTCCCAAGCCATCAGCCGCTGTGCGCTGCACCGCTGGCTCTGCTGCTCTGCTGTCGCCCTGGGCTACACCCTGATATGTCTCCGTAGCCTCGAATGCATAGCATGATTGATCTGGTTCAACGCCGGCGGAGACGTGAGTTCATCGTCGACAACTTACTAACGTCCTCCCCTGCTCCTGAGCGCGGCACTGCTTCACAACTCCACGCGACACCGTCCCTTCTAGGAATGCCTGTCACCATGGACACGTACCGCGCCGCGCACGCTATCATCAAGAGGTGTCCAGCGCTTGCGAGAACGGTTGCCATCTGCGGTAAGTTTCGCCGCGACATTCGGGCAACAGAGGCTCACTGAGGAAGACTGCACCGCGACGCCGTGCCTCCGTCAAGCCCTCTCCGCGGACACCGGCCAGAGTGCTTGGGATATGACCATCAACGCCAGCAACCCATGCGACCTTCTCCTCGACGCTATCGAATCGTCCCAGACCGGCCTGTTTGCCGTCAGCCCTGTCGTCGGCGTGGGTGCGCAGTGTGCTTGTTGCGGCGCCACGCAGCACGAGGTCGTCTCCGTCCCTGTGTTGCCCATCGATCCGAACTGCGGGTTCGTTGGAGTCGCCATCGAGACGTACAAGAGCAGACGCTACGAGGGCGCATGCGCCTTGAGAGAGTACCCAGAAGGGGTTACCACACTGCACAAGCAGTCCAGGTTCTTTACACTGCCTTTAGCGCTCCTCGCTTGATGCAACCGCGGCGCTGAGCTCGGTGCGACGGCAGCAGTGGTTCAGCTCACGCCTGAGCTACGGGAAGCGTCCCCGACCTCAACGGTAAGGCCATATATGTGGCAGTCAGCTAACCGGTAGGTCATGTACCAACTCCTGGCGACAGTGCATCGCGGTGAGAAGGGCCGAATTTCAGTGGGCTGGCTTGCGACAGCGAAGAGGCGCAGTCATCTGTCGCCAATCGTTCCGTCGACTGGAGCCAACCTCGACATCGACTTGAACTGGGCGGAGACGACCTGGGAGCTAGCTGTGTACGAGGCGAGAAACATCGTCGAGATGTTGATGTGCTGACCGCAAGCCCGTTCCATCGTCCACCTCTTCCATGCATTCGTCCCTCGTGCCCTCAGCACGGCTGGGTGGCAGCTGCCCTCCCACCAGCGCTGAGCGCAAGACAGCCGTCTTCCTCTGCCAGTTCTGCGAAGAGCCGTTCACCTACAACTACCTCAAGCTGCACACTGCCGGCTGTCCGCAGAACCCCGAAGCCGCCCGCGAACCGGCCCGGCAAAGTGCGCGGTCCTCGACTGCCCAGATCCAATGTTCCGACGCTCAAGGGCCCAGCGTGAGCACGAGCGGTGGCACGAGTCCGGCGGGCGGCAGGAATTCCGCTGCAGGATGGGGTGCGCAGACTTTGGTTTAAGGTGAAGAGCCACCGCAATAGCCACTACAAGGAGCACCACGGCTGCGGGCGGGTTGAGGCCATCAAGCAAGTCCCAGGGGGAAGTGCTGGCAGTGGTCGAGTGTTCGTTGTAAATGGACAAGCAACAGGACCACCAACGGGCGACGACGCGTGGGCCGACGTCAAGCCCTGGGACGAACTTACTTGAAGGGAGCTTGAGATCCATAGGGAAAAGGAGCGTGAAAAGAAGCGCCAGGAGGCCAGCAAGCAGAGGGCCGAGACGAGGAAGTGTAAGAGGGAAGAGAGCAAACAGCAGCAGCAGCAGCTTGCCCCGGGGGAGGAGCCCGAGGGGCTACGCCCGAAGATGATGGAAGGGCGTCCCATCAAGAAGCAGCGCCGCGAGCCCCAGTACGCAGCCTGTGGGCATCACCGCGAGAGTGAACACGCTGCCTCCAGGGAGCAAGGGCATCGCGAAGGACACTCAGCCAGGGAAGTGACGAGCATGGATGAGGAGGAGCGGACATGGGGGGACAGGGCCCTGCAGGACGCGGAGGCGGCGGTGAACGGCACGGTCACCACTCACCAAGCCCCGAACCAAGTCGTGACGAAATGTTTCATAGTGGGCTTCGCGGTGCTTAATTGTCATAGGTAACGCTCGTTGTCACTTCTCCGTCGAGCATGCATTTGTTTTTCCGTCGAAGTGCGTTCGCTTCCCAGCGTGTTGGGAAGTGGCCGATGCCCGAAGCTAGTCAAGTCAACGGAATAGAGCATCTAATTCCTCTCGAGCCTCTCCAATGGCATGGCACGTGACCTTCATCGATTTCCGGCATCAAATTGTACGAAGACTTGCCTTGACGAAAAATGAGGAAAGGACTACGTGGGAAAGCAAGACACGTGCTGTGGAGAAACTGAGCACACCTTTTTACGTAACTGTTCTCGGCGTTTCGCGGCGTTTTGATGCGCCAAACTAGGCCCTGTGCTGCTGCCAACTCTGGGCGATACGTCGAAGACTAGACCTGTACTTCAAGCACCCCCTCAAAAGTTCGACGTAGGAGACCGCCGAGCACACAAAACACCATGGTTAGTGTCGACAGCTACGACGACGACGACGACCCGACCCGCGAAATCGGAACGCACTGGTGGAAGGACGACTGGAAAGAGCAGGAAGGCGGTCGACAGACGGAAGGGGATAAATTTGAGAGGACGCCTTTCGGTCGTGTACGGCGTATTTGACGCTCTGTCAAAGTGTCCTGGAGCGTCTCTCTGGCGTTGAGGGGCACTTTGAAGAGCTCAGGCGTCGCCGTTGCGATGCGTGGAGTGGCAGGTGCGGTCGAGTGCCCTCAGTTATGTCTGGGACGAGTCAAGTTTGATCTTGCTGGCCACGATGGCTGCCAGAGTGTCAACCCGCGACGAGTTCGATACTGTGTGTTCCGCCGACATTTCGCGAGGGAAAGGATCGTTGTCGCGTCGCCTGAGCAGTAAAGTCCGGGAGGTCATGTGCTAACCCTGTCACAGAAGCTTAACGTCGCCAACCCGGCCACTGGTGCCCAGAAGTCCTTCGAGATCGAGGATGAGCGCAAGGCTCGTATCTTCTACGACCTCCGCATGTCCCAGGAGGTCGCCGCCGACAACCTCGGCGACGAGTGGAAGGGCTACGTCTTCCGCATCACCGGCGGAAACGACAAGCAGGGTTTCCCCATGAAGCAGGGTGTCCTCATCAACCACCGTACCCGCCTTCTCCTCTCGGACGGCCACTCGTGCTACCGCCCCCGCCGCACCGGTGAGCGCAAGCGCAAGTCGGTCCGTGGCTGCATCGTCGGCTCCGACATCCAGGCCCTCTCGGTTGTCGTCGTCAAGCAGGGCGAGAACGACATCCCCGGCCTCACCGACGTCGTTGTCCCCAAGCGTCTCGGCCCCAAGCGTGCTACCCGCATCCGCCGCTTCTTCAACCTCTCCAAGGAGGACGACGTCCGCCAGTACGTCGTTCGCCGTGAGGTTACCACCAAGGCCGGCAAGACCTACACCAAGGCCCCCAAGATCCAGCGCCTTGTCACCCCCCAGCGCCTCCAGCGCAAGCGTCACCTCCGCTCGCTCAAGAAGCGCCGCGCCGAGGCCCAGAAGGAGACCAAGGCCGAGTACGACCAGGCCCTCGCCAAGTTCCACGCCGAGAAGTCTGCCTCCAAGGCTGCCCACAAGGCCGCCCACTCTACCAAGGCCTAATTTCGTTATGGTCATGGCAGGGTTTCGGTAGGGTTGTTGTGCTTAGGTATCTTCCGCCCATGTATAGCATGCGATTTAAAGGCTCGAGAACAATCGTCGTATGACTGATGCAGCGGGCAACCCCTAGACGGACTGCATGACTGCCCTGTACTGACCCGACGCCCTGTAAACAAGCTGCGTCTGGCGAGCCAAGTGTTCGTTCATCCTACGCGCCGATCGGCAGCCCGCGATTCAGTGCCTCCACGATCGCCTGACAGTCCAAAGTTTGGACGGGGGTAAATTTGAATCACGGCCCAGGGACGGCAGGGCGGAGTACACGTGCCAGTCCGCGTCTCGTTCCCTGCCGTAATCGCCAGAATCTAATGTACGCGCATTCTGAAGTTGCTTCATGGCTCGAGCTGCAGGTTCGAGGGAAGAACAGCGCGTTAGCAGATCCCGGTTCCCGGGCACAACGTCGCAGCTGACATGCTGTGCGTCAGCACAGCCCGAGTTCTGTCAGCGCTGTGGGGTTGAGAACTTTCAGCAGCACGGCTGCGGTTCGTGCAGTGTCCCCTTCACTAGTGGTTCCAAAAAGCTGAGCACTGCTGCGCCATACGCGCACCGTGCATGCCAAGGGAGTCCCAGAGGAACGTCCAAATGGGACGAGGTCGAATGGTGAGACTGCTGGCATGCGATTGGTTTGTGTACGACAGAGCGCTGAAAGCTCAGGAGGCGTGCTCGGCCTCCACCACTGCCGGCGGTTGTGTCGAAATATGACGTCGTCGTGCCTCACACTCGCTATGGACAACATCACCCACACCCACAGCATGCCAGAGCGGATGCATCCACCAGTCACCCAGTTCTCTCCGCTTCGCAGTACGATTCGCAGACGTTTCAGACATACGCTCAGTCCCCCTCACCCTTGCCACGAGCACACACCGCCTTCTGGACAACACAGAGCGTAGATGAGCTTTGGGCTATTTTGGACATTTCAGAAAAGTCTGAGTGTCCCGAGTCTGCGTAACCCCACCCTTAGAGAGCCTAGCCGCTGGGCGAGCCTGTCCAGCCAGACACACTGCGCGCCCCGGGCGATCCTCAAACGCGGCTCACACTATATATACACACACGCGCGTCAACTGCCTCCCCTCTCTTCCCCCTTCCTCCCTGCATCACCCCCACCTCTCCGACAGCACGTAAGAACGATGAGCGACGACGGCCAGCGAACCCCGGTCGAGAACGACCCCGAACTCGCCGCTGAGGAGGTCGAGCTCGAGTTTGACGACCCCGAGCTCTACCACGACATCGCCCACGCACACCACGAGCAGGCGTCCGAGGCGCACCAGCTGCTCCGTTCTTACATTGGACAGAAGCACCAGGAGCAGGAGGAGACTGTGTAAGTGCGACGACAGGCTTGGTACCGCGCGCTGCCTATGCCAACGGTATCATCGAGCTCGAGAGCCGAGACAGATTGCTAATCCCAGCCCCGGTGTTCTCCACCCTGGAGCGACCGGTGTCATCTACTGCACCGACCGCGCGATGGCGAATGGTTTCTCGTACGCGTCCAAGACGGAGTGGAGCAACATGGGCCAGGGAGCGCCCTACACTGGACCGCTGCCTGGCGCCTCTCCGCGACCGGAAGGCATCGACTTCAACGACTACGACTGCGACATCCACGAGTACGCGCCCACGGTGGGACTGAAGACGCTGCGCGAGGCCGTTGCGGTAAGTGTCTTCTGGAAACCCAATCAGCTATCGCTGTCTTATCTGGGGGCTCCTGATCTGTGGCTCGTGATCCGCCCCGGCGAGGCTCGTGACACGATGGAAGGTGTTGCGCTCCGGATCCGCGGCCGCACGGTCGCGCATGCTGAGTTGCGCAGAAGTCCTTACGCTGACCTTAGAACCTGTACAACGTCGAGTATCGCCAGGGCAAGGACTCGAAGTACACGTACGAGAACGTGTGCATCGTGCCCGGTGGCCGTGCTGGAATGTCTCGAGTGGCGGCGGGTGAGTTTGGCGAAGGAACGGGGGTCTTCCTCGCACTGTCGCAATCGTCTCTGTCCTTAGGATGAGCGCTTCCCAAATGAACTGGCAGCTGACCTGCAGTAATCGGTGATGTCTACTGTGGCTACCAGATCCCCGAGTACACGACGTACTCCGAGGTGCTGTCGGTGTTCAAGCGTCTGCTCCCCATCCCGACCGCGCTCGACGCAGAGGATGACTACAAGCTCAACATCGCGGAGCTGAAGAAGGCGGCCAAGATCCTGTCGCTCAGCGTCATCGTTGCTTCCAACCCCCGCAACCCGACTGGTCAGGTCATCCAAGGCGACGATCTTAAGGAGCTCGTCCGCATGGGAGACGGCAACACCACGTAAGTTAGGTCGATCTCTCTGAACTAACCCCCAGCATCGTTCTCGACGAGTTCTACAGCTGGTACTGCTACCACGACGACCCGTCTATGCTGGGCAAGTCGATCTCGGGCGCCGAGCACGTGAACAACGTGAACGAGGACGCTGTCGTGATCATCGACGGACTGACGAAGGGTTTCCGTCTCCCCGGCTGGCGCGTGTGCTGGGTGCTCGGACCGAAGAACCTGATCTCGGCCATCTCCCAGTCGGGCTCCTTCCTGGACGGCGGTGCCTCTCACCCGATGCAGGTCATGGCACTGCCGCTCCTCGACCCGAAGCGGGTCATGCAGGACAAGATTGCGCTGCAGACGCACTTCCGCGAGAAGCGCGACCATGTCCTCGCCCGTCTCGCCGAGATGGGCCTGCCCGTCCGCGTCCCGCCCCGCGCGACGTTCTACATCTGGCTCGACCTTTCGCCGCTCCCCGCGCCCCTCAACAACGGCCTCACCTTCTTCGAGGAGCTGCTCAAGGAGAAGGTCATCTGTGTTCCCGGCCTGTTCTTCGATGTGAACCCGGCCAAGCGAGTGAGTGGGACGCACAGCTGGTTCGATGATCTGCCCAGCTAACGCATAGCGCAACCTGTTCGAGTCGCCGTGTCACCACTTCGTCCGCCTCTCCTTCGGCCCGCCGATGGAGGTCCTCGACCGCGGCCTAGACGGCATGGAGCGCCTCGTCAAGCGCCACCGGGACAAGGAGCACCGCGCGGGCGAGTACGTCCAGTCGCCCACGACCGCCCGTTTCCCGGGTATCGACCACAACCACCACATCTAAACACTTTCCACTATGTGCCATATCCAAAACTTCAGGAACTGCGCGACCAAGAACCCGATTTCAACCATAGAAACGAACATGACGTATTTTTTGTTTGTGAGAAACGCAGACAAAGGAGTCTCGAAACGAGCCCCCCGATCCCCGATCCCAGCACTTTCGTACTCTTCCCCCTATCCTTTCACATCTAACAGCCAGCATGCAATTTATTCCGCACCCGGTGCCTCTGAACATTGAAGCTTCAGACTTTGTCCTCATCCTGTACGTTGGAAGCTCTGCTGCCGCTCGGAGCTCGGGAGCTCGGACCCGTTCCGTTAAGTTGGTCCTGGCGTCGTGTGTCACTGGCCCCTCTTCGAGGTGACTGTGCGTCTCACGAGGCCCCATCCAAAAGAGCACTGTCGAGTCGCGCCGCCCCGGAGTGTTGACTCCGCTCACTGCGATGTAGGAGGCGGACGTCATGGCGTGTAACATTGCCAGTGTACGTAAAGCTCAGGCGCTCAGGATATCTGTGCCACACCTCTGGCTCCCTCCTCTCCTGCTGGCGCTGTCGGAGTCACCTGACTAGGTATCAGGTCGACGCAGTGCCATACGTTGCCCGCTCCGGCTGCTGAACTGCACAACGATCGTTCAGATTACGATAGGGTTGCAGAGCGATCGCAGCCGAGTCATGAGCCATGGGCCAGGAGGATGCATCGATCAGTTGCTGTACCTTAGAAGCCTAAGGCACAGCGATCATGCTCCCGACGTTAATATGGGAGCGCTGGGCTGTGCCTGGGTCCGTCCATCTGTACTCTGTTGCGTCGACGCCGGCGCCTCGATGTCTCGAATGTCTCGAATGTCTCGAACTTTGAACACGCCCACAGCTCTGACACGTTTAGGTCAGCGATGAGGGGATGTGGGGGGTTGGGGGGCTTGCGGAATGTGACTGCCTGTATTTTGCGCTAGCGGAGCAGGAGTGGATCCGCACACCCTCTGTCTCGGTGACGATGGCGAGGGAGGTGCAGAGGGCGTACCGAAGCAATGGATCCATGCTGCGATGTGCTTAACCATTCGAAGCTGCGTTCCACGGGTACGGGTGTACGGGTATCATTGTGCAAATGTTGCCCGTCGGTCCGAGAGCTGACCCGCAAGACGCGGTGAGCGCAGTGAGCCCGCTCTGAATAGAGTGCGCGATGTGCCCGGTCAGGTTTCAGAGTTCAGGATTACGACCACACCACCACCCTGCACTGTCCCGTTCTCTTGCTCGGCCCGCTGGGTCTCCTCTCAGCATGGACCATTCGCCTTCAACCTGACGCCAACTGAACCAACCTGACGCCAGACACGCCACCACCCACGCTAGATACGAGCTTACCATCTTGAATCTCATTCATTCATCATCACTTTCAACTCTACTCCGTCCCTTCCACCTACCGTGCATCCCGTACCCCGCCTCTCCCCCCGAGTCTTGACGCCGACGCCGCCTGCGCGACTGCCCCTGATCCGATCCGCCTGACCTACGCCTCAACTCTCCACCTCCAGACGTCATGCCGCCCAAGCGTCCCCCTCCCCTGCCCCGGAGCCTGTTCACGGGCGAGGGCCCTCTGTCCCCAGGTATGTTTGCCAATTGCTCCAAAGCTGACACCAGGCATGGCGCCGCAGCCCCCGAGTCCGTCGACAGTGCATCCCGACCGCCTCGTCGACGCGCACAACAGCGGCTCCTTCCTCCGCCTCGAGAAGGGCGACGCCAAGGTCGTCCCGCCGCTGACTGCGAGTGTTGCCGTTGCCGTGGAAGGACGGCCGATCGCGCCGGTCGGTCTTGCTGCGCCTGACGGGTGAGTCGTGCTTCCACACCTCCCCTCCGCTGCTATAGCAGTGCCCCGGAATCTTAGCTGACAACCAGATCGACGAAAATGGGCAAGCAGGTCACGTCCCCTGCGCTCCTGTTCTCTGAGACTGCGGCTGAGGCGCCGACACCCCAGTCCAGCCTGCCGGCCATCGACGTTGTGATCCCGCAAACCAAGCCCCTCACCGATGCGCTGTGGGACAGGCTCGACGACGTCGTGAACCGTATCGACGGGGGATGGGGCAAGGTCGAGAAGGAGGCAGCGGAGGGACATGACGGGCGCAAGATTCTTGTTGGTGCGTAACTAAGTACCCAGCGCAAGCTACCGGTAGAGGGATGTTAAGCTGACTTGCAGCCGGCCTCCTGCCGCCGCCGCTGACCCTCAACTCGTCCAAGCTGCAAAACGACGCCGCCTACGTGACGCACATGACGCGATTGACGCAGCTGTCCCTGCACTCGGACGTGGTGCTCAAGGCCCTCCCGCCCGTGATCGACACGACGGTAGCCTCGGAGCCATGGTGGGAGGACGAGCGCGAGCTCGCCCGCGTTGTGAAGATGTACGTCGCGCCCGCGATCGAGACGTTTGGCACGCACCGGATCGTCTTTGGCAGCATTCCCGCCGCAGCCTCAGCAGGCACTGTCAACAAAGAGGACGGCGTCATCGTCCCTCTCAGTGGAGAGAAGTGGTACGCGCTGTTCCGCCAGTGTGTCGCCGAGCTCGGCGAGGACAAGGGTGCCATGACGGACATCATGGCGGCTAATGCGGAGAGGCTCTACGCTCTGGGCGAGTAAGGACTAGTTGTATTGAGATTCAATGTATAGACGCGGACTTCGGACTCTTTTCGGACACTGTGAATGTGACTTTTGTTTTGCTCGCTGCTTGCTGCTGTGTTCCATGCATCGTCCTGTTGGGAGTACCGGAGTCGTGGTGACGGAACAGCTTGACGGAACTGCTAGCCTCAGTCACAGAGAGACCACGTGACAATGACGCAAGTGCCTGTGCCACGTCGAGCCAACTGAGCGGTGCGCTGTGCCGTGGCAGTGCCGGGTCAGCCGGGGGACGCGTCGGGCGACCGCCGATGGCCGCATGGCCCGTCTGGCTGGCTGGCCGTACCACGTCGCATAAGTGAGGCGTCCAACATTTGTTGACACCTCACACACCCCCATTCTCAACGCCATGACACTCATCGGCGCCATCGACAGCGTCATCACGCGCCTTGCGGATGCGGCTGATGACGTCCGTGTTCCGTACCAGAGCATTGCGGTTTGGCTGCTTGTCGCGCAGACTGCTTTCGAGCTCTATATCATGTGAGTAGGGGTCTGATGGAGATGGCCCTCATTGCTGCCGGCTGGAGCCATGTTTCAGCTAGCTTGCTCTGTCCGTGACTCGCTTCGACCTGCTCTGCGCTCTGCGCTCCGCGCTTCGCCGTCTTCAGCTCGCAAGCTGACATTCCAGCCGCCGCCAGCTGCCATGCTACTCTCGCCCCCTCCCTCCCCCGGAGCTGAAGAACCACATGACGGCGGAAAAGTACAAGAAGGCTCAGGCGTACTCGCGCGACAAGACGTACTACTCGATCGCGCAGCACATCTTCTCCTTTATCCAGTCGCTCATCTTCATCAAGGGCGGATACCTCTGGACGTGGAACTTTGCCGGCAAGATCATGGACGCGTTTGGTATCAGCCGTGACCGCATGGTGAGTTGCGTTGAGCTGCGTTCGTTACGAAGCCGAACTGACAACAGATCACCTACACACTCATTTGGACTGTTGTGACGACGCTCATTTCCAGCGCCCTTTCGCTGCCCTGGTCGTACTACTACACGTTTGTGCTGGAGGAGAAGCACGGGTTCAACAAGCAGACGCCCAAACTCTTCTTCATGGACACGCTCAAGACGTACTCGCTCGTTGCCGTCCTCGGCCTGCCCGTGCTCGCCGGGTTCCTCAAGATCTTCGACTGGGCCGGCAAGGCGTTCATCCCGTGGCTGATGCTGTTCGTGATTGCGGTGCAGCTCGTGCTGCAGATCATTTTCCCGCTCTGGATCCAGCCGCTGTTCAACAAGTTCACGCCCCTGCCCGATGGCGAGGTGCGCAGCCGCGTCGAGGCGCTCGCGACCAAGCTGCACTTCCCGCTCAAGCATCTGTTCATGATTGACGGTTCGAAGCGCTCGTCCCACTCGAACGCGTACTTCTATGGCCTGCCATGGTCCAAGCAGATCGTCATCTACGACACGCTCATGGACAAGAGCTCCCCGGCCGAGGTCGAGGCCGTCCTCGCCCACGAGCTCGGACACTGGTACTACAGCCACCCGATGCGGCTCATGCTCATCGCGCAGGCGCACCTGCTGTTCACGCTCGCTGTCTTCTCCGTGTTCATCGGCAACAAGGCGCTGTTTGCCAGTTTCGGCTTTGACCCCGCGCTCGCCGTCGGACCCCCCCGCGCAGTCTGCATCGGCTTCACGCTGTACCAGCTCCTGTTCGGGCCCATTGACACCTTCGTCCAGTTCGCCATGAACAGCCGCACGCGCAAGTACGAGTACCAGGCCGACGCATTCGCGGTGCAGCTCGGCACCAAGAGCGACCTCAAGACGGCCCTCATCAAGCTCCACGTCGAGAACCTCTCGTCCCCGCACTCGGACAAGCTCTACTCCATGTACCACCACTCGCACCCGACGCTGCCCGAGCGGCTGCGCGCCATGGACGAGTACACCGGCGGCACCTGGCTCGAGCCCAAGGCTCAGCACCCCGCGCGTCTCGCGACGACGGAGCAGAAGAAGGAGGAGGACCGCGAGCGCGAGATCGAGGAGAAGAAGGAGCTCTGAGTGTACACCCTAAAGTACGAAGTACCCTTCCCAATAGTGTAGCAGTAGTTTCAGTATGCACACACAACACATGGACATTGAACTCGGGAGGTCAGTCACGCAGGGGCCGAGGAGATGTAAGGAGAGTAAGAGTCTAGTCTAGGTCGCATCGGTGCACGACTAATTTTACACGTTTTACACGTAAACGCCCACAGTGCAGAACAGGGCGACTGTTCCGGCACCGGCGAGGAAGGCGGCGAGGAGCGCGACGCCGAGCTCCTGGGCGGGAGCCTTGGAGAGACTGATGTCAGCTTATGTGCACAGTTACAAAGCCGGTAGGAGGCGATGAGGCGGAGGCGATGAGGCGGAGACGAGTAGTGTCGTAGACCCAAAGACAACAGCCACCTCCAAAGCCAGTCGTACACTCACGTAGTAAGGAAGAAGGTGAGGGAGAAGGCGGCGAGGAGCGCAACGAGGGCAATGGTCGGGAGCGCCTCGACCGAGATGAGCGGGGCGAACGCCGGGAGCGTCTTGAACGACTCCTGTCTGTCAGCTAGCTCGAATGTGTAACCGCGATGAAGCTCACCTTGACCTCGACGTATGTCATGGTGGTTGCGGATGAGGGAGTCGTGCAGTCGCCCAGCGCCTCAAGTGACGACCCAACAGTCGACCCCCAGTAACGTGGCAACAACATGAGCGTGGTACGCGTCGAAATGCCTCCGCTAATTCCGTGCGGCGGGCCGATTAGACAAACGTCATAATCGCTGGGGTAAGGTCGGTTGAAATGGAGGATGCGGAATCCTGCTGGGCTCCGTGTGACGCGCGCGTCTCTCTGTCTGCCTTGACTTTGTCTTTTTGTCCTTTATCCTCATCTGCTTCAAGCCGCCGACATCTACTGCCTGCAGCAGGACGCTCCGACACTCACGGCCACACCTTTCCCCTCCGACCCCCTTCACCCTACTCCTTTGCGCCGTCTGCGGCTCCCCTCCCCCTTCGCCTCCCGACCTCCCGACCTCCTCACCCTCGCCCCCTCCCATTCACCTCGCTCACCTCCACCAACGCGACCCGGTCATGCCACGATGAGCAGCTACAACCCCCTATCCCTCTTCCCCCTGCCTCCGCAGATCAGCGACCCAAAGCCGGTCCCGAGTGCGCTCGCCGTCGATGCGTTCTCGGACATGCTCTGGGTCGGCTCGTCTGGCGGGATCGTGTCTGCCTTCGTGAACCCCCTGACGCTCACTCGCAACGTGCAGTTCCCGGCCCACGGGGGCAGCGCAGCGTCAGGCAAGAAGTTTACAGGCAACATGCATGGCCTGCAGAGCGGCGTGCGCCAGATCCGGCTCACGGACCGGGAGATCTGGACGCTCACCGACGGCGGGATGAGCGGTCGGAAACGCGGCGGCGCGCCGCGCTGGAGCGTCTCTGACCCGACGCGGAGTCTGCGCGCCATGGCGCCGAGCCCGACAAACTCGCACGAGGTTCTCGCCGGCGGAACGGGGCAGATGATCCTCGTCAACAACGCTAGGGGCGAGATTATCCGGCACTTCGAGAGTCCCGGCACCGTCGTTCATCTCGGCACGAACCAAGACCGCATGGTCGTGAGCGCCTCGGGGTCGGGACAGGTCAGTCTCCTCGACCCCCGATTGGGATTCCGACAGGCAAGCAAGGTCACCCCCGTGCAGGCGCACACGGGCGGAATGAGTGGGGCAGACTGCCAGAACAACCTCGTCGCGACGTGGGGATGGACGCACATGCAGGGCCATCCTGTGCCGGATCCGTTGGTTCGGCTGTACGACATCAGGACGCTTCGCGCTCTCCCGCCGATCAGCTTTGCGAGCGGGCCGTCGTTTGTTCTCCTGAACCCGGGCGACTCGAGCAAGATGGTCATCGCCGGACAGCAGGGAATGATCCAGAGCCACGACATGAGCACGGGGCAGAACGAGTTCCAGCAGCTTGACATCAACTCCTTCATCACCTCGATGGCTTTGAGTCCGCACGGGGACTACCTCGTGTTCGGCGACGGAGACGGACAGCTGCACCTGTGGACGACGCATGATGTGGGAGAGGGCGCCGAGCTCGACGCGAACGGCAACCTCGTCCTCCCCACCTTCAACGGGTACGACGGGGTCAAGCCCGAGTGGCCGGACGCAGTCGAGCCCCCGCCCCCGATTCACTGGGACGACACGACCCCGCTAAACCTCCTCGGCATGCCATACTACGAGGAATCGCTGCTGAGCAACTTCCCGACCATTGACTATGCGACCGTCTACAGCCCCTTCTTCAACCCGCCCGACCCTATCCCGAACTCGGTCCTCAACTCGCTCAACTACCAGGACTTTGTCGGGTACGGCCAGCTCCCCAAGGACCACAAGGGGAAGCGGTACCAGCTGACGGCGCGGACGGGGGCCGGCAAACTCGCTCTTGGTAAGGGCGCTCTTGGCTCAAGGCGCGAAAGCGAGCCCCGCTTCCGCTCTGATAAGGACAGGAAGAGGCATCCCCCGCCCGAGATCGAGGAGGAGGCGACAATAGGCGGTATCCCGAAGTACTACCGCAAGGTGGAGATCAAGTACAGTCGCTTCGGCGTGGAGGACTTCGACTTTGCATTCTACAACCGGACGACGTACAGCGGTCTCGAGACGGACATTGTGAACAGCTACACGAACGCGCTCCTGCAGGCACTGCACTACTCTGCGCCCGTGCGCGCCGTCGCCAAGGCGCACATCTGCGTCGAGTGCCAGAAGGAGAACTGCCTGCTGTGCGAGGCCGGCTTCCTGTTTAGAATGCTGGAAGACGCCAAGGGAACCAACTGCCAGGCGTCCAACTTTTCGCGCGCGTTCAGCGCGACGCCCCAGGCCTCCGCCCTCGGCCTCATGGACAGCGAGAAGGCGCCGCACACGCCCAGCACCCTGATCCAGAACTTCAACCGCTGGCTCCTGTCGACGTTCACGACCGAGGCCGTCGTCGACGGCCAGTCGTTCGAGATGCGGCCGAGTATGGACAAACTGTCCCTCGACGCGGCGAGCTCGACGAGCACGACGAGCGCGATCAACCAGGTGCTCGGCGTCGACGTCAAGACGACCAACACGTGCCTGTCCTGCAAGCATGTGTCGGTGCGCGCGTCGACGCTTCAGGCCGTCGACCTCGCGTACCCGCGCAAACCGACGAGTGCGACGCCATTCCCGGACGCGCTCCGGAACGCCATCATCAAGAGCTCGAGCACAAAGGCGTCATGCAGCAACTGCAAGGCGTTCGCGCCGCTTGACTCGAAGCGCGACCTCGCCTCCAACCCAGAGCAGAGCCTTCCCCCCGTCCTGTCCGTCAACGCAATGGTGTCGACGCCCGAGCAGCTCGAGGTCTGGAAGGACCGCACCGAGGGCGGTAAAGCGAAGCACTACCTGCCTCCGCGTGTCGCGTTCCGGACAGACGAGAATGGCGAGGTCGTCGCCTCCGCCGACGTGGAGGAGGACACGGGTGGGATCGTGTACGAGGTCAAGAGCGTGGTCGTGCAAGTCCAGACGGCGCCGGATAAGCCGGCGCACCTCATATCCTTCGTCAAGATGCCGCAGGAGGAGGACGAGGATGAGCCCAAGTGGATCATGTTCAACGACTTCCTCGTACGCCCTGTGCGCGAGGAGGAGGTGTTCACCTTCACCGAGAGCTGGAAGGTGCCGGCCGTCATCATCCTGGAGCGGACTGATGCGGCGAGCGTGCTGAGTTATGCGTCTCTCCCGACACAGCTCGACCCGAGCGTGCTCTTCACCGACGCGAACATGGCCTGGCACCGGCGCAAGGACATGATCAAGCACGAGGTGCTGAGCAAGGACGA
This sequence comes from Trichosporon coremiiforme, assembly GCA_039545355.1. NCBI lineage: Eukaryota > Fungi > Basidiomycota > Tremellomycetes > Trichosporonales > Trichosporonaceae > Trichosporon > Trichosporon coremiiforme. The sequence goes on from BCJJ01000011.1 coordinate 690,085, forward strand.
GCTGCCGAAGCCCGGCACACTTATTTCCATCGACGCCGAGTTTGTCGCGCTGCAGAGCGAGGAGCTCGAGTTCCGTTCCGACGGCACGCGCAAGGTCCTCCGGCCGTCGCACATGTCCCTCGCTCGCGTCAGTGTGCTCCGCGGCCCGGGGCCGAAGGAGGCCGTGCCCTTCATCGACGACTACATCCGCACGACCGAGACGGTGCAGGACTACCTCACCGAGTTTTCCGGTATCAAGGCCGGCGACCTGGACCCGAACCAGAGCGTGCACACCCTCGTGCCCCTCAAGGTGGCGTACAAGAAACTGCGTCTGCTCGTCGACCTCGGGTGCGTCTTCATAGGCCACGGCCTGAGCAAGGACTTCCGCACGATCAACATCTTCGTGCCCCCCGACCAAGTCCTGGACACGGTGAACCTGTACACGATCCCTGGCCGGTCGCGCAAGCTCTCATTGCGCTTCCTGACATGGTTCCTGCTGAAAAAGGACATTCAGCAGAACGACCACGGCCACGACTCGATCGAGGACGCACGCCACGCATACCTCCTCTACAAGAAATATGTCGAGTTCAAGGCCGAGGACCGGTTCGAGGACGTCATGGACGACATCTTCCACGAGGGGCACAAGACTGGCTTCAAGCCCAAGAGCGAGAGCGAGAAGGCTGCGTCGGCTACCGGAAGCACCGCCGTTACCAGCCCCACCACCACGGCCGCGAGCGTCACGGCCGGCAATACGGGGGGAAGCTCGAGTGATGAGAGGAGCAACACGCCTAACGCGTTCCCGCCCCTCACTGGGCGGAGAAAGGGACAGGGGCACCAGCCCCCCAGCACGGCGAGCGCGAGGGGTCAGTGGACGCCGTTCCAGAATACGGCGCAGCGGAGATGGCAGTGAAAGGTTTGAGTGTTAGAATCCGTATTTCCCTGTTGTAGTACTGCAGCCTTGCATGCACCGCTTGCTGATAGCTAAACATACATAATACATCTAACGTGTACTCGGGCCAAGCTTGCCCTCTACTCACTCAACGCAAACGCAAACGCCTCGCTCCCTTCCGTCCCAGGCGCCGTGCTCGCCGCCCTGTGGGCGTCGAGCTTACTTCCTCGCGAAAGTCACCTTCATCTTAGTCTCGCCGTCAATCTTAAAGTTGTGCAGCGCGTCCTTGGCGACGGCACTCGTCGTCTCGTCGGCATACTCGACGAAGGCAATGTCCTTCTTGGCGGCGATGGTACGAATCTCGACGAGGCCGGGGTACTGCTCGAACACCTCGCGGAGGTCGTCCTGCGTCGTGCCCTCGGGCAGGTTCTGGACGAACAGCACATTGTTCGGCGGCAGGTACTCGTCGGGCATCTGGAGCTTGGGCTTCTTGGCCGCTCCCGGGCCCGAGGGCGCCGTGTCGTCGCCGGCCTTGTGCTTGGCAATGTTGCGTGCGCGGATCACGTTCGTCTTCCGCTTCGTTTCTGCCGTCAGCTAAAAATCTCCACATTTGTAGCTGGATGAATGCGCGACGAGACTGCGACTCGCCTGCGGCAGGGGATCACTCACTCTTGTCCGCCAATCGCTCCTTCTTCCACTCCTCCAGCGCCGCCTCGCCGTCCTGCTTCTCGATGACCGCGTCGCTCCGTGTCTTGGCAAAGTCGATGATCTGCTGTCAGCTGAACGCATTCCCATAGCTATCCCTTCGCCCTTCTCTCCGATCATCGCTCTCGCCTGTTGCCCGTGGTTGCAACCTGGTCGGCGATCAAGGTGAGAGTGAGAAGGTGTGAGAGATCCTCGACGCCCTGCGTGCCCCCATGGATACTCACTATCGGCTTGCCATAGAGCGGGAACTCATTCACGTCCTTCTGCGCGAGCGCCGCAGTCGCCTTGTCCCGGAACGAGACGAAGGCCTGTCCGCGCATGCGCACGTTGCGGTGGGCGACAATGGGTCCGAGGGGGTGGTACGGCTTGAACAGCGACGCGAGCGTCTCCTTCATGACTGTGGGTTAGCTACCATGATCACGAAGGCACAGCTAGCATGATACGCACTGGGTATCCGGACCTTCTCGTTCAGGTTGTGCAGGTACAGCGTCTCGGACGCGTTCGGCGGGAGACCATCGTCGTTTCCGCTGCTGCCGTTCTCGGCGCCCGCATTCGGCGGGTGGTCGGGGACAGGCTCGGTGCGCGACGGGCCGGCTTCCGCTTCCATATTGTTGTCGATGATGCAACAACAGTCCAGAGGTTAGTGGCAGATCACTCCTCGAACTCGCCCGGTGGAGGGAATATCTGGACGCGACTTTTTCGCCTTTTATCCCGCCCAATCGAGCTTCACCTTTCGGTTAGCCGCTGATAAGATTGGGACGGGTTGATTAGAAGACGATCCTAATCGGGATCGTGTAGGAGCCAAGATGCATACCTAAAGCCCGGAAACATGCTACAACAAACAGTACTGCTCCTCAAGAAGAGGCTTGTCCTTAACGCGCCACTTCGCGGCCGCCTCCTCCACTTCGTCTTGCGTGATGACGATCTCGACGTCCGTCCACTCGCCTGGCTCCTCACCGTCGTCTTCCTCATCCTCCTGCTTCTGCCGCGAGACGGCGCGGCGGTACCTCAGGAATCCTAGTTCCTCCAAGACCATCTGCAGGTCGTCCGTGCGCAGGTGACATGCACGCGCGAGCGACCCAAGAGGCGCAGCGACAGAGAAGTGTCCCGGGGTCGTGGGATCCGCACGCTTTGTCAGGTCTGCCGGGTTAGCGATAGCGATGCAGCGGAACCTACCTGCTCCGTTGATCGTGATGGTCTCGTCTGGAATCGCCGGCGTCGTAGCCTTGCGGGTTCTCAGTGTACGACCTTCCGTAGGTGCTGGACTCTGCGGAGTCGGAGGGGCAGAAGCGGGCGCCCCAGCGAGTAGCCGTCGGCACAGACGAATCACTACTGACACCCAGTATGCCATGTACCCCTTGCGGCCGAGGTCAGACAGCGGCCGTTCCGGCGTGCCAGGCGACTTGCTAGGCGACCGGGTGGCGGGGTGCCGCGTCAGGTAGTAGCTGAATTCGATAAGCAGCTTGCCGAAGCCGCGGTTCTGGTGCGGAGGGAAGGTCACAATGCACGCGAGGTTAAAGTCGTCGTACGAGACTTTCTCCTTGGAGAAGAACGCCATGACTTGATCTCGCGTCGACGTCGCCGCATCGCATAGAACGTAGAACAGAAAGTTCTCAACGTGGAAGAAGACAGACTCTTTGTCAGCTCTACCGAAGCACGGTCAGCTCACCTTGTGGTCAATGAAGAGTTTCCCGAACAGACTCAGGTTCTGGCAGTAGAGCTGGATGTCAGTTCGAAGGAGTTCTCTCAGCAACTCACTGTCGCGTTCGCTCCGTCCACCTCCCATATCGTGTAACTCCCGCGCTGATACACTTTTCTCCCCGGTGGCCGCATTTGGTCGCATGTTGACTGCTTGTCAGTTGGGATGGTAGACTGCGAACTCACCGTGTGATGCTCCCATCCCGCTCTCGTGCGCATGTACTTGAAGCATAACTGCCGGTCAGTTCACGAAGGCTTTTGGCCAACTCACGTCACACACCCACAGCCTGCCTCGCGCGCCTTCCCCGTCCTTCCCCACACCGACAGCCATGACATCGTTTGCGCTCCTGGCTGACGCGAGCGGTGTCCGCGGTCGCGGCGTACCATCTCCCGGCTCCTTCCTCTTCTTCCCCTTCCCCTTGGACTGGGGTACGGGCGTACCGGTTTCGAGTGGCATGGGATACGGCGAGTAATACCTGACGTCAGCTCCGAAGTCTGTCCCCAGCTTACCAGGTCTTGACGAGGTACTCGCCGAAGCGGACGTCCTCGAAGTTGCGCACGCGCGTGACTTGAGCATGCTCGCGTTCGGGGCTGGACGGGACGGAGTCGGCGGGTGAGCCAGGTGCAAGGGCGGGCTGCCGTTAGCTCCGGTGAAACTCAACCCAGCTTACCTGTCCGTTTGTCCGGCTTGGGCCGGGGGCGGGGATCTCGTCTCCGAGCACGCTGGCAGGCACCCAAGTGTCGAGCCGCTTATCCTCGCCGACGAATGAGATATACGCCTCACGCTGGCCGAGCTTCAGGCGAGAGTTAAGCACAGTTGCCGGTCCTGCGGTCAGCTGGTCTATCTGGGGCTGCAGCGTGCGAGGAAGGCGTTGGGGAAGACAACTCACGAGGTGGCCCATCGCCCCGCGCGACGAGGTACTGCGCGCCGACAACGAAAGCGCGCTCTGGCATGGCGGCCGCAGGAATAGGTACCGGAGCATGCAGCGCAGCAGCCGGCATGCTGCGAGTGCTTTTGTGCGTGAGTGCGAGAGAGTGTGTAATGCCAAGTTGAAAGGGAATGGCCCGTCAAAACAAATCAGCGTCACCACGCGTGATCGGGGGCGCGCCAGGAGTTAAGAGCCAGGCGCGCGAACGGGTCATCGAACATTTCAGGCACGAACCCCTCCCCCGCAACATACCGGTACAGTCACCTCATACCTCGCCTTGTGACGCGCAGGATCTGAGTTTGTTCACATCACGCAATCACGCATCCTTTGACATCTCGGCAGCATGTGCGGGCGCTTCGCTCTCGGACAGCAGCACATCGACTTTCTTGAGGCACTCGATGCGCAGTACCCGCGCATCTTCAGGCGGCAACCTGGCGGACGCGCACCGCAACGCCTCCGAGGTGGAGGTCCTCATGACGAGGAGAAAGCGGACACCAAGCCGGACGTGAAGTCCGAGGAAGCCGAGACTAAGCCATCCACGAACGCGCAGGACAAGGAGGAGAAGCCCCAAGTCGAGGACCTCGAGAGCAGCAATGCGGCAGGTGATGAGAGCAACGCACCCAACGACCAGGAGGAGGCCGAGGAAGACGACGAGATCAAGCCCAAGACTGAAGATGACGCGCCAAAGCCCTCCAAGGGCTCCGAGGATTTGAAGTGGCACGCCGCCCCCGCGCTCGGCTTCAAGTGGAAGCGCGAGCAGGATTTCTGGCCGAGGTAAGCTTTGTAGACCTGCGTCTAGCTGACGCCAGCTACAACATTGCGCCGCGACAGCGCTCACCGGTGATCCGGCGTGACTCGAACGGCGACGCCATGATCGAGACGATGCAGTGGGGCCTGATCCCACACTGGACGAAACATCCGCCGACTGGCCCTCTGAACACGATCAACGCCCGCAGCGAGGCAGTCATGTGAGCTGCTTCCCGTCGCAGTAATAGCTAACGTCAGCGACCCCTCGTCCGGAGGCCTGTGGCACGCGCTGAAGGGCCGCAAGCGCTGCGTCGTCCCCGCGCAAGGCTACTACGAGTGGCAGAAGAAGGGCTCGACCAAGGTCGCGCACTTTGCGCGCCTGCCCCTGCTCAAGGACCAGAGCGAGGAGCACGGAATCAGGGCCGAGGACCCGCCCATTGTCATGTTCGCCGGCTTCTGGGACGAGGTCGAGTACGAGTCCCCCGTCGCCAGCAAGTGGCAGCCGGAACCCGGAGATGAGCGCGAGCCCTACCCGACAGGCAACCCTGTCCCGCTGGCGACGTTCACGATCCTGACGACTGTGCCTGCCCCGGACATTGCGTGGCTCCATGACCGCATGCCCTGCGTTCTCCGCTCAGAGGAGGACATTGCCCGCTGGCTCGACCTCGGCGAGACACCTGAGGGATGGGTTGATGGGAAGGGCGGTACGGCGGACGTGCTTCAGAGCGAGCCAGGTCTGGACGTGTGAGTGCAGTCGACTGGTCACTTGCACCGGCAGGCGACAAGCTTCAATTCCCTCCGCATTTGGCTGACAGCAGATACCCCGTCGTCCCCGAGGTCGGCAAGATCGGCCAGAGCAAGCACTCGTACATCCTCCCCGTCGCTGAGAGGAGAGACGGCATCAAGTCCTTCTTCGCGAAGCAGAACAGTCCAGTGAAGCCGAAGACGGAGCCGAAGGCGACGCCCAAGGCTGGGGTGAAGGCTGAGCCCGTGACGCCGACGAAGCCGAAACCGAAGGCTGAGCCGAAGACGGAGCCAAAGGCATCGCAAGAATCAAAGTCACCATCGCAAGAATCCAAGCCCGCCGCGTCCCAGGAAGTGACCGAAGTCCCCGACTCAGAGGACGAGCAGCCTTCGAAGCGAAAAGCAGAGCGACAAGGCGGGCGACGGACGAAAGTCTCGCGTCCCGCGCCAGAGGTCAAGAAGGACCAGAAGTCAATCACGAGTTTCTTTAAGTCACCCAGGAAGTAATTCCTTCCCCTTTCTTCGCCCTTCTCATTTGTCTGGTCTGGGTTGTTGTACAGTTCTGGAACTGGTGTAAAGCATGCCATTAACACTATGAGATATCTCTTTATCCTCGACAGCCGGCGAGCCCTGCGGGCTCACTGCTGATCCTGGAACATGCCCTCGGCTCCCGATCCCTCGTGCGTGACGAGCGTCTTGCCGTGGGCCGGGTAGCTGATCACGTCGAGGTTCAGCCGGCTCCCGCCGAGGAGGTACTCGACCGGCGAGGTCGAGTCGTTACGCAGCGTGTGGGCCCAGCGTTCGTTGGGGTTGCCGGCGGCTTGCGCGAGCGTCAGCGAGCCATACGCGAGCGGAGCGAGCTGGCTATCGTCCCCCCAACCCCCAATCTCCATCAAGGTCTGCGAAGAGCGAAGAGGAGGGGGATAGGCGATGGAGGATGTACTCACGGAACCCGATGAAATCGCCTGCAGAAACCTCCCTCTTCTCCTCGATCAGCTCTCCGCCAAACGGCGGCCGAATGTCGCCCTCGTCGGCCACCACGGGACGAGCAAGACGCAGCGTAGCGCTTCCCTGGAGGATGTACAGCCACTCGCTCTCGGCCAGGTGCGAGTGGAGGACGGTCGACTCGCGTCCGGGCTCGAGACGGACTTTGTGCACTGCGAGGTTTGTCTCGCTCATCCCGGCTGTCGGTTAGCTCTCTCCCGACAATATCACAACAATATCACAACAATATCACAGCTCAAGCACCTCCTGTTGCCTTCAGAGCCATCGTTCATTCTCTGCTTGCCCGCCTCCAAGGATATAGGCTGGAGACCATCATGGTGTGCGGAAGAGTGAAGGGAGGGGAAGGAGGAGGGGAGGAGGGGAGGAGGGGAGGTCTGAAGGAGCTCGCTCGCTCCGCTCGCTCGAAGGACTCACCCATATCACTAACACAGCACTGGACGCGCTGCACCTCGCCATCCATGAAGTGCTGCCTCGTCTCCATCGCCGCCTCAATGTCGGCGGCGCGAACGACCGGATCCTGGATCTCCTCGCTGCCCTCGAAATGGTCGTACTCCTCGTCCTCGTGTCCATGGGCATGGCCATGAGAGCAGTTGGGACCATGAACGTGCTCGACGTGCTCGACCTGGTCCTCGACGGAGACGGCCTTGCCCTTTCCCTTTGAGCTGCTTGCGGACATCTTTGTTGTTTTGTTGGTGGCGAGTGTGTGAGGAAGCAAGGTGGAGGTTGCTGGTGGTGGAAATTTCTTGACGCTTGGACGTTACGTCATTGGCGACTTGGCAGATCTGTTACTCACGGTTCCGAACACTCATCCTCGCTTCCTCTAATTCCGATCCATCCTCGCCACGAACTCGGTACTCGGTACGTTCGCGCACCCCCTCGCTTCCATCGCAAGTGCGCTTCACTCGTGGCTGGCATCATTGCATTATTCGCCAGACTACATGCGCAGAACTAATGCTAATTGGAGGGGAGAAGTATGTAATTGTCCTTATGGTTTACTATACGAGTTACGATAGAGAGTGTCCGTTCAAGCGATAGCAATAGCTGAGAGCTTGGAGTAGTAAGTGTCCTTGTAGTTGCTTATAAGGTGGTAAGGTGCGTAATTGTGGTGCCGCTAAGGGGAGCAGGGCGCGATTAGCACTTCCAGCTGCCGTCGCGCTGGCCGGGGTTGCCGACCCACTGGTAGGGCCACTCGCCCTCGTCGCCCATGCAGGTGTCGACAGAGACGAGCTTGTAGCCGCGGCCGGTGAGCTGGTCGAGGCCCCAAGGGACGACCTGCGAGTGGGCTGGGTATTGTCAGCAAGAGTTCTCTAAAAGGGGCCAGTGCACGGTGGAGGCGGCGGACAGATGCAAGATCACGAGATCGAGATGAGATCTCAGACATCCAATCGACCAAGCCACGGCACAGCAATCTTTGTCTTGTATACTCACTGACGTCCTGGGTCGAGTGGGAGAGGATGAGAGCAGGCTTGGGGCTCTGGTCGCGGACCTGGCCGATAACGTTGCGGCCAAAGTCGGCGCCCTTGCCGTTCGCGTCCTCGGTATCGTGAGTCCACATGAAGAGCTTCTTGTAGCCGCGGTCCGAGAGGACCTTGAGGACGTTGTCGTCGTACTCGCCGTAAGGAGGGCGGAAGTACAGGGGCTTGACGCCGAGGATCTTGATGAAGGCAGTCTCGACCTTCTCGAGCTCCTTGGAGACATAGTCGTAGGACTTGCCCTTGAGGTGCGCGTGGGACCAGGTGTGCGAGCCGAGCGTGTGGCCGCGGTTGAACATCTCCTTGACCTGGTCGGCACGGTCGTAGATGCAGCCGTAGTTGTTGCCGTTCAGGAAGAAGGTGGCCTTGGCGCCCTTGGCCTCAAACTTGTTCATGATGTCGCTCTCCCACTGGTAGGGGCCGTCTGATGGTCAGCATCATTCTGGCGCGCCACTTCGAACAAACAGACGCGGGAGCCTCGATGGAGCACGCCCAGCAGCCTAACCCGAAATAGACGGACGGATGCGGGGGGTGCGGATCGTCATCCCCAATTCAGGCACCGCGCGGAGCAGACCCAGCCCTGGCTCGACAAGGCCTGTGCGCCAATAGCCGTGGGGTCTCAAGCCATGCAAGCCTTGCAAGCCAGGTGCCTCCGCCTCGCGCCCTGGGCGCCCGTCTGGGCCCGAGCACTGGAAGACATCTCGGTGCTCTGTTTGCGCCTAGCCAGTAGTTGCAACTGTACGCGTCGTCCACGGCTCCGAACACGCAGAGAAGCCTGTACTCACCGTCAAAGGTCCAGGCAACCTGTCCAGACTGCTTGCAGTTCTCAACAACCTGCACACCCTCGGGGCAGGGCGCGGCCGCGGAAAGAGTCGCGAGGACAGCGAGAGCGAGCTTGACGAGCATTATGGGTAGTGATAGGTTGGGTGTTCGTTATAGGAGTAAGAGGAGTAAGCGCGTAGCAAAAAAACGGAGTCGTAGTTGTCGTCGACGAGTTAGTGGCCGAGTGTCGAGATGTCGAAGTAGTGTCGAAGTGTGGTCGAAGGTGGAGAACGGGGGGTCAGTTGAAGGATGGAGGGGAGATGGAGGACGCAGGCTGTTCTTATAAACACGGCGAGGGAAGAGGACGTAGGTTCCGAACTCGGCCAAGTAGCACAAGAGCACCCACACCCACATACCCACACCGCCAGTCGAGCCAAGAAGCAGTCGAGCAGCGAGACCCAGCGAGACCCAGCGAGACCCAGCGAGACCCAGCGCGCGATCAGGCTATAGGCAACGGAGGATCGAGTAATTCAAGGAAGTCTGCCGATGTGAGTGACGGCAGGGCGCAAGTTGGGTCCCTGTCCTCAGGCCCTGTGCAGGGCATGCAGGGTTCAGGGCAGCCACGCACTGGCACCTGTCCGTGTCTCTGATGCCACTGGCATGCACGGCATGCGTGCATGCGTCCGTCTTCGTGCCCCCATCGCCCCCCATCGCCTTCCTCGTCTGCATACCTTCCCCAGCAGCAGGTGCAAGCACCGAAAAGCGCGGAGGCTCTGGAGGCTCCGGAGGCACTGGCATTCGAAAGAAGAGTACGACAACCATACACGATCCGCAGGATCCGTGCAGAATCTGGATATACCCGGAGTGCTCCTTCTGTCAGTTACATCGCAGTAGCTCCGATCTCCCCAGAGCTAATGCTGGTGCGAGCGGGTTACACGGCATCGGTAGCGATCACACCGCAGCAGAAGAAAGAGCACATGCTCAAGCGCAGCAGAGCCGCAGGACGATGGCCTGAGCCTGTACGGGAAGTGCAGATCCACCAGCCAGACGCTAGTAGTTCAACGTGAGGCGCAATGTCTGCGCTTCTCAGCGCCTCTGCAGTTCGGACTGGAAGTGCGGCGCCCGCTGAGACCAGGCGTGACTGCAGTGACTGCAGTGACTGCAGTGACTATACGCGATCGTTGACGACGAGGGTGTCGAAGTACGAGATCGCTGTGAACTTTGCACCGACCGCGCGACTGCTGTCTTTCGGCTGTCAAGCTTTCGGGACTTGGCACTGGCGCACTTGAGCTTCGCACCCGCAGATCAGCCCAGTCCGGTCGCGACCGCTAAGCCTGCCTGAGCCGCTGACGCTGAGAAGTGGTTGCGGCGCGTGAGGCGCGAAGCGGCCAACCGGCTCTCTCGCACACTCATTCGCACCAGCGCGAACGCCCCCCGCCTTCGGCCACTCTCGCTCTGAGCTGTCTGGGGCGCCGTTGGGCACAGAAGGGCGCACATACACGTCCAGCCCAGTGCATTAGCGGGGGATCCGCAGAGGAATCCGCAAAGCCGGCAGAGAGCAGGGAGCAGGGAGGGATCCTCGGTATGCGTACCGTGGTCTTTCCGTCGGTTCGGCGTGCAGAGGGTACGGAGGTTGCGGATACGGAGCCGAGCGAGACCCTCAGCACAGCCATGAGATTCCGGTGAGTGGGTTGCTCCTGGCGCCTCTGACTTCAGAGACATGTAATGGGCATTACATTCTCTCCCACTTCTGGTTGCACAGCGTATTACAGGTTCACGCATTTTGCCTAGGCTTCCAGTGGGGGGTTCATGTGGGTCCGCCATAATGCTGTCAGGTTGACCTCCGTTCGCATGATGTAAACAACCCAGAACGGTAGTCAGTGACGACAACTCGAAGGCAACAAACTCTACCCAAACGTCCTCAATTCAATCAAGATCCGTCAGCTCCTTCAGGCCTTTAGACCTTCAGTTGATTAGGGCTCATTAGGGGTCCTGCCAGGTCCTGGCGATGAATGAATGGAGCAGAGCTGGGCCTGAGTTTTCGACGAGAGCCATTGGCGCCCACCGCCTGGTCTCCGGGCTCGCTCCTGGGCTACTTCCGTAGAATAGGGCCGGCAGGCAGGGACATGGAGGAATGCAAGCGAGCGGTAGCGATTGCTCGCGATTGCTGGCGAAGACGGAACAGCCTGTGAAGACTGTGAGGTTGATGAGAGCCGGAGCCGTGCACGGTTTAGTCGGGTTCCGGGCAGCTCCTCAGAGTACATCTGCGTGCGACGCTGTGTTCCTTGTGTTAATCACTCGTTTGTTTCCGAGCTATGCGAAGTTGCGACGTACGTTGCATCTCCACAAACGTTCTATTCTCGGAAATGCTGCTTCCCCCGGACACAATCTCCCCTTCAGATACACAGAAGGATGGATCGTATCGAAATCACATCGCTGCACAGCAGATATCTGTGGGTTGTAGATCCAGGGAACCGGATCAGAAGCAAGGTTGTTCGCTTGAGCTTGCCTGGGGCCAGAGGCGTGGGAGGGGTGGGGTGCGGATATCGCCTACTCCATATGCCACGCTCACGCTCTCACTCCCATCGCTTCCACAGTATCCCCAGTCCTACGATTACTGGACGGAGTAACGATAGTGAACGACCTTGCAGACTTACGCAGAAGCGCACGACTGCGGTGTCACTCCGGCATCCCCCCAATTACTGGCCCCCACCGGACCGTTGCGGCCAGACCTTTCGCTCCATTCAGGATGACCGACGTATGTACATGTCACTCCATTTGCGTATTCAAGGTGTCGTAAACTTCGTCGTATTCTCTCCTGCTCTCCTGTCAATATTTGGTTCCCTTGCTGCCCACCTGTCGGAGCATGGATATACCTGGTGTTAATGGGGACAGGGAAGGCTCGAGCTTAATCGTAAATCGTAACGTCTTCTGCTGCAAGTCCGGGTCTCACGTACGGGCACTCAAGCGCACGCATGGGCGCGCATGCGCACAGCTTATAGTCTAATAAGGTTAGGATTGGCTTCCAGTAATGTGCGCTCCTCCTTCAATGTGGACCTTGCGAGGTACGGTGTGCCGAATCATTTCCCGGTCTCCGTTCATGTCAACTTTTCATACCGATTTAAGTCTAGGAGGACTTCTCTCTGACACCCTTGAGCAATGAGAGTTCAAGAGGATGACGGTGGGAGCAATTGTGGGAGCGAGAGAAAGCCGCAGCGCAGACGAATGCCTCGAGCCTGCGAGCGGGCCATTGGCTCATGACGTCGAGGCACTTCCGACACACTTTCAGGTCCCAGGTCCGTGACCATGGTAAGGCACCGTGGAATCCGTTCCTGGGCAAGCCTGGAGGTTCTCGGCAGAGCAGAGCGTCGCAGAGCTTCGTCACAAGCTGCAAGCTGCAAGACACATGTTCGCACTCCTTGCAGTGGGGCTCACTCAAGGGCTCACTCGAAGTGGGCCGAGCTGGGCCGAGGTAGGAGGCACAGCGGCACCGTTTCACGAGCATTTCAACAGAAGGGTCGAAAGGTGGAAGGGTCCTCGGAGCAGCTTTCATCAAGGCGGTGCTATCTGTGCACGGGTCTGTCTTATGGAGAGAGTGCGGGGCACACTCTGAGAGACTGTGGGGAAAGGATTCCGCCTGCGTGTCTCTAAGGGTGGCCGTGATCGGGCTTGGCAGGCGTACGCTTGCCCAAGTTCGAGGCTAGGTTCAGCAGAACAGGAGAAGATGATGAAGCAGGAGGAGAGAAAGGGTGGATCAGTCGCCTCCCCATGCATCAGCGCAGTGGGAACTCCTGCAGAAGACTCTGACCGGCGTTGGAACCCCCTCGGCGTTCCTCACCTTCGGCGCGGACACGAGGTACGTTCTCCGTATCGCCGCAGGTCCGAAGCTTGGCCGTCGTCAGTCGCTCGGTCGGAATGCTCGGCGTCTTCAGTCCGCTGGCCTCGGCGGTTTTGGCCAGTGCTCCTCTGGGTCAGACAACGGCAGTTGAGACAGACGAAGACGCTCGAGGCTGTGCTCAATCTGCCGAATCTCTGGCCGAACTATGATCCGAGACCGACGAAACCCACTCAAGTACCAGAGACCTGTGAGCTGTGCGGCGTACTCGGCGTCTTTGTCCTTGAGGTGAGGAACGCAGGAACCGTACATGAGAGGAACAGGACATGAGAAGGGTGTTAACCTCCCGCTGACTCACCATCTCGTACGTCCCAAACCCTCACACCCACTGGGCACTGGGGCTCCGAAACTTACGAGGCTAACGATCATTACGAGATCCTCGCGTCCGTCCTTTGTCCACCGCCATTGGAACCGACGCAACCGATCGCTTCAGTGTTTAGATGGCTGATGCGCTTCACAGTGAAGCTCAACTTCCAGAAGCGCAACGTGCGATTCCTCGATGTGACTGTGGCATCTCGCTCGGTACGCAGGGCGCGCACGTCGCGCACAGACCTCCGTACGCTCGTGTGACATGCAAACGGGCAGTAACGCTCGGTCTCGGCGCGGGGTGGCGGTGTGTCTCTCCGCTGTGGCGCCGTTTGTTCTCCGTGTCCTGTTCGGACCCCGTGGCGCCTTTCTTCTTCCCCATAAACTGGAAGAAGTGGGCACCATGAGTGGGACGCCCGTGCACTGACTAGCGAACAGAAGCGCACGGACAATTTGCTTCATTCGCCGTGTGCCGGATTGCTGGAGTAACGCCCCGTCCCCCGAGTGTTCCTGGTGTGCTCGTGGCGTCCCGCTTGTGCTCGTGCTGTCCCGTCTTGTGCTCGTGCCATCCCGTCGTGTGCACGCCATCGTCGTACCACTCCGTGCCATGCCGTGCCGTTCGGTGCCGGACACCTGCCGATGTGCCATCACGGTAGCGCCTAACGCTATCTCAGCATGTGCGGCGTTGCTGAATCGGTTACGACGCTGCACGTTACGGCGCCTCACGGCACCGCGTCGTCAAGGGGGGAGTTTGCACTCGGACATACCGGCGGCATGTGTGCGGGCCGATCCCTTCCGGTCGTCAAGGAGAGAAAGGAGAGAAAGACATGATGCATTGCGGGTCTGGTCTATTTCTGGCCATGCTCGGCCCTGCGTGTGTGAAGTGCTTGCTCGCTGAGCGAGCTGGAGGGGGTACTCGGATGGAGCGATCTCGAGCGGGTTCGCTCTCAATGACCGCTCACTGGACGTGACTGTGAGTTGTGCGTGGCACAGCAGCTTATCCCTCGAGCTCCTCCTTGGAGAGACCCTCGAGGGCGGCGTCCTCGTCGTCGCTGTCGAGGGCCTTCTCGGCCGCCTCCATGTCGGCGTCGACGTCGCCGTCGGCCGTGGGGGGCTTGTCACCCGGAAGAATGTACTTCTTGCTCGTCAGAGTCTGAAGAGCCGTCTCAGGAATGACACCTTCGGTACTAGTTTTTGTCAGCTCGATTAGCTGCGTATTGGATGTAAGGACTTACTTCAGGTACGTGAAGTCCTTGCTGCCGCTGCAGTCGATCTGGCGCACCCACTTGTGGAACCTGGTGGTCAGCTACGACGAGCAAGATGAAAGCTTACGTGTTCTGCTCGAACTCGAGCTCGCGGAGACGCTCGTAGATCCACTCAACCTTGAACTTGTGCATGACATCCTCGTACTTGGAGAAGTCGACGAGCTCGCGCGGCTCGGCACCGTGGTTCGGGAGCTTCTGCGCCTTGTCGTTGTACGTCTTGAACTGCGGCTGCTCGAGCAGCAGACCGAGAGGCGGGGCCTTGGGAATGTGGACGCGCTTGTTCTCGAACGTAGCCGGGATGATCTTGGGCGGCGTTCCCGTGCGCGTGGCAAGGATGGCAAGGGACATCATCTTACGCTGCGGGTGTCAGCTGCGGGGAACTCGAACTCAGCTGTCGAGTTGCAACTCACGATCTGGTGCAGCATGAAGCTCTGTCCATGGATGCGGACGGAGATCCACTCAATGTCGCCATAGACGGCGGGGTCGCGGACGTCGAGCGTCTTCATGTAACGCTTGACAGTGGCGTCCTTGAAGGGCTTGCCGACGGTGTAGTTGTGGAAGTTGTGCGTGCCCTGGTACTCGGCGATCATGTTGCGGAAGCGTTGCAGGGTGTCGGGGTCGATACGCCATCCGCGGCGACGCTCAAACTCACCGCGCGACTTGGGGTCGGCGGGGTCGCCCTCGGCCGGCTCGGGGACGGCGGGGGCAGCGTCAACAAACTCGGCAGGCACCTTGACGACCTCGCGCCACCCGGGCGAGACCTTGTCGAGCTGCTCGGCGAGAGGGTCCGTCTTCGCCGGCGGGAGGAGACAGTATGACGGAAGAAGGTACTCGTACACGCGCGAGTCGCACGCGGTACGCGCCTGGAACGACTTCATGGCACGGACGAAACCCCACATCCGGATCTGCGCGGGGAGGAACGAGTTGACGTACTCCGTCAAGCTCGAGAAGCCCTCGGGAAGGGGCGGGTCAAGGATCATCTTGAGAGAGATACTGCACGTCAGTTGCGGCACCGTCCCGGAAAACTCACCAGTTACCGGCGGCGTGGACACCAGCGTCTGTCCTGGCAGCACGCTGGATGTCGACCTTCTTGTGGTCGGTCGCGTTCTCTGCGCTGATAGCACCGGCCTTGGCGAGCGCATCGAACAGGTCACCCTCAATCGTCTTGGATCCGTGGGTCTGGCTGTTTCATGTCAGCAACCATATGCCTTCCTCGCACTCACATCTGCATTCCGCTGTATCCCGTTCCGCAGTAGCCGAGCAGAACAGCGGCACGCTTCTTCGGCAGACGCTTCTCCTTCTCCTCTCCGTCATCGCCCTCCTTCTTAGCCGGGGCGGTGGATCCACCAGCAGCGGCCGCGTTCATGGCGGCCTCCTCGTCGACCTCGGCGCGCGCCTTCCATCCGCCCTGGCGCTGCCCCCTGGCGCGTCCCTTCTCCTTGTTCTTCTCGCGCTTCTCGCGCTGCTGCTGCTGGAACTTGCCCTTGCTTCCCTTTCCGCCCTTTCCGCCTCGGGAGTCGAAGAACTTGCCGCGCTTGTTGTCGGGCTTGTCACCGTCGGCGTTCATGGCGGCTTCCTCGTCCTCGGCGGGGCGTTTTGAGCCACCGCTGCCGTTGCTAGCCTCGGGGGCGGCGGCGGGAGCAGCGGAAGGCTCCGCGGCAGCCTCCGGCTGGACGTTGAGGACGGGCTTGGTGTCGATGGCCACTTTCTCCTCGGACATGGCTGGATGCGTTGGTAGTGGACGGTGTGGACGACGAGGCGCAGGGAAGAGCAACTTTTCGAACCGTCGCCAGGCGGGGCGTGACCCTCCCAAAAACATGAAAGCTGTGGAGTCCCCGCGCAGGTGGAGGTCGAGCACTGTCCGCATGTGTCTCCAAGTTGAGTCACCCGATCGTCACCTGGTGCACATGCATATCCTTCCTCGCAACGGATCCGCGCTCCTAACAACGCAACCTCCACGACTACAGCATGCCCGCCAGCCCAGTCATCAAGAAGGACGACGTCAAGTTCGTTGACCACACGCACTGGCTCAACAAGAGCGTCGCGTTCAAGCAGGCCCGCCTCTCGCAACAGGCTGGCATGTCCAAGAGCGCTGTGAACCTGAACGTCCTGGGTCCAGACATGGAGTCGACTGTGAGTGTGTTGGGTTCTCTCTTGACTGCTCCGCCTGTCTCGCCTTGTTGAAGGACTGGGCGAACAAACCAGGGGGGCAGTCTGCAGGCACCGAAAAGGAGAGGCTGAGGTTGGGCACGCAAAACACAAAAATAAAGCCTCGTATGGGGCTCGAACCCATGACTGTGTGATCAATCGGCTTTATTTGCGTAAGAGTCACACTATCTACCGACTGATATAACGAGGCTAATTAAGAATTGTTGAAAACACTAGGGCGCAGGGGCGCAGCGCCCACCCTGCGCCCGCCCTGCCCTCTTCGTGTGCCCTCTTCCTTTCCTT
This sequence comes from Trichosporon coremiiforme, assembly GCA_039545355.1. NCBI lineage: Eukaryota > Fungi > Basidiomycota > Tremellomycetes > Trichosporonales > Trichosporonaceae > Trichosporon > Trichosporon coremiiforme. The sequence continues at coordinate 706,932 of BCJJ01000011.1, forward strand.
GCCGCCCTCTGCGCCCTTCCCCGGTTGGTTCCCGCGACCTTTTCAAGCTGAACGACCGTGTTAGTCGTGTTAGCTGACGATTCAGGAGATGCACGCCCACTCCGCAGCCGAGGAATGGCTGTACATCATCCGCGGACGCGGCACTCTCTACCTCATTCCGCCTGGTCCTTCTCCTCTCTTAGTCAAAGATGATCCGGACGCAGCAAGCAAGATCGAGGAACATGCACTGGAGCCGGGAGATTTCGTCGGCCTCCCTGTACCTCAGCAGTGGGCGCACACTCTCCGTGCAGGGAAGGAGGGGATCGAGTATCTCGTCGGTGCAAACAGTTACGACGCTGATGTGTGCCAGTATCCCTTGTAAGTTTTACTCTTACTCCTGCGTGTATCGATCTGGACGAGGGTATTGGGAAAGAGGAGAACCCCGGGGCAGGAGAATCAGAGGAGAAAGCTGACAAACGTAGGAAGAACAAGACCCTCGTCATTGCCAATGGACAGAGGGTCACTTGTGATACGGACGCGTTCGAGGATGGGGGCAGGAAGTGAACGGTCACATTTGTCAGAGCATGTGCCGGCGTCGGTACTGCGGTTGCATCTCTCTTTCGGGTGAGGCTAGTCGATGAATGGCAGGAAAATCAGAAGATGGCGTGGCACGGGTCATAGTAGTGGGAGCATTTTGTACACTTGGTACGAGTGTGATGGTAATGGTGTCGCAAGTGCCACTTGGGTTGTACCATGGGACATGCCTCGAAGTCAGCCACACGGCAGCTCTCATTTCCTCGAGCTGCGCAGATCACAGGTTCAGGCTGCTCCACACCGTGCACGCAACTCTGCAGGCAGTGATGTCAGATCGGCGGCCCACCGGACATCTGGAGGCAAGACAGTGGAGGCGGAGCCACATCCGGACTGTTCGGACCGACCACGCTGCTTACCAGCCACCCGGATCCGCAGCTCTCACCTGACTGGCTCGCCCCTCGTCCCAGCTTCACGCTTCCGATCCCCCTGAGACGACACAGTCCAGGCCATGACCCTATGGCCCACAACACCAGAGTGCTCGCAGCACCCTCATGACTAATGCAGATGCATGCGTACAATACTTCACAACAAATACAACCTAGATGTTTCCTCCCCCCTCTCCCCCTCGGGGCGCCGGCATGTGCCATGCACTATGTTTAGATGTCGTCAAAGTCGAGGAACCGCTCCTCGTCCAGGTCCAGGTGCATGCTCTGTGTGACGCGCGCACGGCGCGCCTTCCACGCCGGCCCGCGGCTGTTCCTCCTCGTGCTGATCGAGGTGAGCTTGAGCTGTGCCTCTTCGCGCACGCGCTCGCGCTCCCTCTCCCGCATCATTGCGGGGCCTATTGAGAGACTCTCGATCGACGTCGGCGACAGCGACCCGCTGTCGCTCACCAGACTGCCGGGGCTGGACTGCTCACTGCTCGTCGGGGTTGGTGTCTCTACCATGCTTAATGTGGAGCCGCGGCGCGGCGGACGCGGTGGGCGGACGGTGAATAGGTCTCCAGGAGCATCGCGCGGCGCACTCCTGTAAGGGAGTAAGATCTCGGGTGGCTCTTCGCCCGAGACACTGGGTGCGGCGGACGGCCGCCGCGAGAGGGGGAGGGGTGGCGGGGGCATCTCGAGGGAGAAGCGGTTCGAGGTGCGCGAGTCTCGGCTCGAGTCCCGCTGTGACGAGCGGCGCTCCAGGCCGCGGCTCGCCTCACGGGCAGACGAACGCCGCTCCAGCGTGCGATTCGGCTCCCAAAGAGGATCCTTCGCTCCGCCCATCCTGAGCTGCGCCGGTTGACGGAGGCACGACGTCGTCGGCAGGTCCTGGAACAGGAGCGTTGCATCCGGCATCGAGTGCCGGTGGCTGTGCGACCGCATGAGCCGGCGGCTAGTGGGCGTCGGCGACGGCGGTGCGAGGTGGTGATGGTGGTTGGAGGATGTCGGGGTCGAGCTGCCCGGCGTGCCGCGCGCGGAGCTGGAATGCCCCGGCGTGCCCCGATTGCTACGCGGGGTCGCTGGTGACAGCAGGCGAGGAGGCGTACCTGGTTCGGGTGCCTTGCCCTCGAGCTGGGAGAGGGTGCGTAACCGTGCCCGTAACGTGTCAGAGGGGTTGGCCGTGCTGTTTCGGCGAGAAGGCGTTGTAGGTTCTTGAGACATGGTCGCCATGGCCGCTACATCCGAGACCGACACTGAGGCTGGAACAGGGAGAGGGGTCGGCTCGCCGTGCAAGCTCGCGAACGAACCTCGTCGCGACAGACCAGGTGACGCTGGTGTTCCGAATGAAATGGTGGCTCGGTGTCTTAAGGAACCAGAAGTCGTCTGCGACACAAATTGACCAGCAATCGTCGCATTGGACCCCCGCCTTGAGTGCGTGTACGTGGTGGGCGGTTCGATAACCCATGTCCTGCCCCGCTGCAGCTTGGGTCGCTCGGGAGGATCAGCGTCGTTGTCCTCTGCCAACGTCGGGAGCGACAGAGCACTGGCCGAGGTCGTCAACGAGTCTCGGCGAAGTTCGATCGGGCGCTCGAGCCCCCTGGACGCAGAGGAATGGTAGTCACTGCGGTACTCCCTGGATGTCGCCAAGGTCGCTGTGCTCTGGGAACGTCTGTGCGTCGAGCGTCTCCGCGTGCTACTACTCGGGGTGTCCAGAGTGAGCGCGCCAAACTCCCACAGCGGCTCCTGCTGGGGCGCGAGTGCGGCTGCGGTGGAGTTTGTCGTAGCCTCGAGGGGTGAGGCTGTCCGCGGGTGTGCGAAGTGGGGGAACGGAGGAAGCGGAAGAGCAAGCTGCTGAACCCGTCCGTCAATGCTTGGTGGTCGGGGACGCCCTCTCGACGGGGACGCTGGGCCGTTCGATGCACGGGACGACGGCCGGCTCGGCGGGTAGAAAACTTGCGGTGATGTGTCTGGCAGTAAGTCCAGGACGCTCGGAAGCGACGGAAAGGAGAAGCGCCCCATGGCTAGGCGGGACGGATGGTCTGCTTCTTGTCGCTAGTCTTGGTCGATGTCAGCCTGGCTGTTCCGAGTTCTGGTGAGGAGGAACAATGAGTCCTCAACGACGTACCTTCTGTTAACAACGGCAACGGTGGTGAGAAGAGCAAAATTGTCGGAGGGGATGACGGACTGATGCGGATGAAGCGTCGTAATGCGTGCCGTGTGCTGCGATCAAAACAAGTGGACGGTCTGTGCGGCAATTGATAGCCAGGAGAGGTGTTTGGTGTATTGTGTGGCTGCACGATCCTCCGCCGCCGTTACAGTCGTATTGCCCAGAGCAGTATGTGTGAGATGCGGTGATGCCGGTGCTAGTCGGAGAGAGCAAATGCAATGCAATGCGAGATGAGTTGTGTTGTGTTGTCGCAGAGTAAAGTGGCCGGCCGCTCGGTCGGCTGTGGTGGCCGGTGGTGCTGGGTTGTTTTGAACGGAAGACGGGTATTCAAATTGAGATCTGATGGGAGGGCGATCGGAGTTTTTGGCGACGAGTAGTTTTGTGCAAGTGGGAGGTGGGCCAAGGCTGTGTTGTTTGGTAAGAGAGTGCGAGGTGTGCGAGGTGGGGAGAGAGATGGCGAGGAGGCGAGAAGAGTCGACGATCAACAAGGGAGCGCCATGGCGTTTTGTTGGTAGGGAGGGAGATGAAAGGATTGCTGTGCAGGGGATGAGGATGTTGTGGTTAAGTGTGTGACTGGCCTGCGTAGGTGCATGGGTGGGTGGGTGGAAGATGCCCGCACATCGCGACGTCCCGCTGCGCTCTACCGTATGCCGTAGCGTCGTTGGTTTGCCGGCAACGCCCGCAGAAGCACAAGAGCGCAGGTAGTGCTGTAGCGCAGGGCCAAACGGCAAGGTCAAGGGTCGGAGTCAGCCAACCTGGGCAACGCGAAAAAAGAAGACAGGCGCGTCAGGCCAAGGCCCACCATACACTCCAGCCGAACTCGTGACTGACTTTGACTTTTGCGGCCCTGACTCTTCCCGCCCAATGTGCCATGTCTGCAGGTCGTCTGCCCCGCGACAGCCCTGGCTCAAGTTCGTTGCTCAATCTGCCTCCAGCTCTGCAAGCTCTGCATGCGCTGCCAGATATTTGGTTCCAGGATCCAGCACCGGTCCGTCCATTGGGACGTCCGGCTCGCCCAGAACAGAAATATTCTGCTCAACACCAGCGCACGCATCTTGCTTGCCCCCTCTTCATGACCCTCTGGCAAGATGCGCTCACGCGTGGCAGCATGCTGTCACTCTGTCCGGCGTATGGCCCTAGCCCCTCTTCGCCACTGCCGGACCCTTCAGTACCCTCCCTCCAATCCTCATGAGACTCTCCGACGGGCCAACAAGACCGCCGTTTCTCGGCCTTGGAAACCTGCTACACCCGTTCGAGAGCCGTGCACGAGGAGGCTACCGGAGCGCCCCGAAACACACCCGTACGTAAGGCTCTCATGTCGCTGTGCCCTTCAGACAGGACGTTAGCGCAGTCGAAACCGCAGCGGACAGAGCACCCCAGAGGGATCGCATGACGTCTCTAATGAGCTGGCGAGGGCCGACAACCGGTCCATGTCTTGAGTTTGAACTGTTGATCATGTAAGCGCCTGTTCCTTGAGCCTCCAGATCCCACGAACCTTTACTCCCGGATGGGTGGTCGTCGTACGTCGCCAAGCTGTCGGCCGAGGGTACCTTGAGGGGTCACCGCAACTTTGAACATGACAGCCTCCCCTTCAGGTCACCCAGTACCTTCCAGCGTGTCGGCGTGTCACAACCTCACAAACTTCGGACGTACCGGATGTTCTGCGCTCATGTAATTCAATTATCACCGGCTCACTTGAATTGAAGCATGCCATCTTGCACGCACCATGCGTACGTTATGCAGCGCTAACGTCCAACAGTAGTGCCGGTTTCATGACTCAATGCAATGTGGCCCAAGCGCCCAAACTGCAGGCTGACTTTTGTCGTGGAACATGAAAGCCCACTTGATGTGAGACGTGACGCTTGACGCGCCTGAGGGGTCTGAGGGGGCAGCGATCTACGTGGCCTGCAGTAGTATGTTGGAATCGCGGCTATGAAGCCCCTTGGCGGCCGGTGACCCGTTGCTTTTCCGCGCTCGTCTGGCGTGCTAAGATCGCTTAAGCTGCAGATCGAGAGTGAGATCTGCCACGTCTCGGACCACTCGTAAGCTCAGAGTGCCAGCTCGGTTGCAACGTCAGTCGTGTATGCGCTGGCGCCATACGCCAGCCCATGGCCACTCCGTCTCGCTTGTTTGCACGGATGTACAAACTTAGGCTCAGCCCAAGGGAGAGTTGAGGGGGATCGCAATGTCGGGAGGCTGGTCGTTGGGTTTGGGCCAGGAACAGCTTTCATATGATGCTTCATGTTTGTAGTGCATATTGCCGTGGCGTGCAGTAGGCTTGTCCTCCATGTGCAGCCGCCGACGAGATGCGGACAAGGTTCCGAGATATTGATTGGGTCAGTCGTACGGCATTAAGCAGCTGTGCCTCGTAGCTCGCTTCGCGGAGCCCGCAGAGCTGAGTGCAGCACGTGAAGCCTCGAGAGGCCTCGTAGCCAAGAAGAACGAGGCGGCGAGCGTACGATCGGGCAAGGCACGCAATGCTGCAATTCAGTGATGGCTTTGAGATCGGCCCATGGCCTCATCGAATCGTCAGGATTGTCCGGGATGTGTGGCTCGCGTAAGGCCGTCAACAGTCGTGTTGATCGCGAAATCAGTCGCGCATGACTGACCTCAGGGTCTGTCATTGACCACGAGACAATCGCGTGCGCTGTTTGATCGACAACTGACAAATGCCCGATGCCCGAGGTGTCATTCTCTTTGGCTGACAGAGACCATGTGCGGAATTGCGGAACTTGTTAGTGCGGAAGATCGCTGACGTACCCGCAGCCTCTCTGCATTTCTCAGCCAAGAGATGCGCCGCATGCGCTGATCGGACTGGTGACTGGCTGATCGTGCATGCAGAGGGGTTTGTGTATGTAAGCTGTGGAACGCCGAGATGTTATCAGCGAATGCCGGTCAGGAACACTCCGACGGCAATCACGGGGCTTACTAAATGCGTGAGCAGCAGTGCACCTATGGAACAACGTAAGAAGCTGCTCGATGGAGCCCGACGGGGCCGATGACAAAGGTCGCCCGCTAGGACCGCATCCACGGGCCGGTATATAATGCATCACCCGCTTGATGCTGCAATCGTTCCCACCACAAAACGCCACCATCACAGACCTCGTCGACGACCGATCGCGACCACACATCAAGCACAAAAGCGTACCCACGAAACGCACTCTAGTGACACTACTCCTCTACACCCTTCTCATCATTCTCTTCACGAAAGCGCTCAGAATGTCCGCCTCCGCTGCCACCGGCGCCGCGAACGGCGCGCGCAAGCTCCGCGTCGATATCACCTCGGACACGATCTGCCCCTTCTGCATCCTGGGCGTGCGACAGCTGCAGGTCGCGGCCGAGAAGTACAAGAAAACGCACCCCTCTGCTCCCGAACTCGACGTGCACTTCCATCCCTTCCAGCTCGGCGGAGGGGGCAAGTTCACCGAGAAGCCGGTCAACAGGCGCGAGTACATGGCGAACAACTATGGGGCTGAGCGCAGCCAGGCGTTCGCCCAGAACTTTGACCGGCAGTACAAGGCCCTCGGCCTCGATGGGTTCAACTCGGATGCGCAGCTCGCATCCTCGCACCTCGGACACCGCCTCACCGCCTACGCCGAGGACAAGAAGCCCGAAGAGGCCGCCAGCCTCGCGATCGACCTCATGAAGAACTACCAGGTCGACGGAAACTCGCCCAGTGACCGCGACCGCCTTGCCCAGATCGCCGTTAACCACGGTCTCTTCCCCACCGAGCAGGCGGCCAAGGACTGGCTGAACGGAACGGAGAAGGACGCCGAGGTCCGGAAACAGTACAAGGACGCCGTCGACAGCGGCATTACCGGCGTGCCCTTCTTCATCTTCGACAAGAAGTACGCGACGAGCGGGGCAGTGGGCGAGGACCAATTTGAGAACATCCTCGACCAGGTCATCAAGAAGGAGAACCTCTAGTGTAGCTATTAAGTAGGACAATGTATACGACCCGGAAGCGGCGACCATGTAGAATCATATTAGTGGTTGCAGAGATGCGGAGCGTTGCGGACTGACAGGACTGACGGACTATGCATACGCCGAGAACTCACGGACCAGTTGATGCGGTAATCTGATAGCACAGGCCCGGATGCCAAGGCACGTTTCGGCCGACTCCGGCAACTTGCAGCCCGCATCGTTCCAGCGACGTGCAGTACAACTCACGCCAGTTTCCCTCTTCTCTTCACGCCATCGACACCTAGCGCTCCTCCACGTCGCCTACATCTCGCCTACATCTCGCCCCTTACACCCTCTACCCATCATCTGCACACCCCAACACTGAAGCTACCACGATGACGTTCTCCCCCGAGATCGTGTCCCACGCGACCAACCACATGAACGAGGACCACGCCGACGGCAACCTGTACATCGTGCGCGCGTTCGCAGACGAAGGCGCCAAGTCGGCGACGATGACGACGCTCGACGGCGAGTCGGGTACCTGGTCCTACGTGGCCGCCGACGGGAGCGAGAAGACTGCGACTGTCCCGTGGCCCGCTGGTCCCATCAGCGAGCGCATGCAGATCCGTGTCCAGGTCGTGTCGCTTTACAAGACGGCTTGTGCGAAGCTTGGCGTTGATGTCAAGCCGCACCCGGAGAACTAAGGCTGCCGACTACGACTCGGGTGAGGCTGGAGGGAAGGGAGTTGATGACCACGACGCCAGCCACCTGCGAGACATTCCGAGAGACGCCCTGGCACCCGACGCCGAGCATTCGAAGCCGAACGACACGAAGAACCTTTTGGGACACATTGTACATAGCATATAGTAGCACGTCATGCCAGCATGCGAAGCAAGCATACACTGATCCGTCTTACACAGCAGCCTACATAGATCTCGTCGATGACTACACGGTTCATCCTCGCGGCCGCGGACATCGGCCATCTCCCACTGAGCAAGCTCGGTCAATGCTATCCAGACTGTCATTCGACTCAGAGTCAGACTCGTCATTGACGTCCGCCCGGGGCTGCTGTCCCCTCTTCTCCCTCATCTCAGCGTCGGCGACTCGGTCCTGCGCCTCCTGCTCGTTCCGCTTCGCGATAGTCCCCCGCTCGACCTTCACGTTGCCCGCGATCTTGACGGGGCGGCCGTCGGGTGTCTTCTCCGGCGCGTACTCGACGCGGATCCGCTCGATAGCTGTCCAGATGCGTTTGTCCCATTCGAGCCAGTCTTCGAGAGCCTGGAGAGGTCAGCTGGACGCTCGCGACGAGAAAGGATTAGCTGCGCTCGATCTCACTCACCTCCTCGGCGCCCTCGCGTAACGTCGCCTCCGCCTCCCACGTATCCTGCTCTGGCGGCCATCCCTTCCACCGCACCCTGAACATCTTGCCCCGCTTAGCCACGACGCGCTCAATCTCATAAACGTCTTCGCCCTGCTCGCTGATCGCGCCGTCCAGCGTATCCTCCTCAGCCGTAGCCCACGGCGCCTCGCTCGAGTTACCGACGTGTCTCTCCTCCGCGGCCCATGCTGCGAAACTGCACCCTTCCGTGACACCTGGATCGTACCGCGGCATGGGCATGTCCGCGAAACTTAGTTTCGGCTTGCCCTTGCGCCGCCCTTCGCCCTGGTACGCATTCACGTACCGGTGTGCCCAGCAGAGTGCGTTCTCGACGTCGAGCACGCGCATGCCCGGCCTGAGCCCGTTCTCCCACTCATGCGGCGGGTCCTGCCCTAGCCGGGCATAGTATTTGAACTGCTGTTCCGTGAGCCACTTCAGGCTGGCATCCTCCATCTCCCCATTCGAGATGCAGGGGCCAAAGATGCGCCTCAGATAATTCCTTGAGCCAGGACCACAGGTAGCAAAGTCGCGATAGAGCCAGGTGAAGTTGTTCGTGTCGTTGAGGAAACAGAGAATGTTCAGCGATAAAAATCCGCCCAGCGTCGGGATGGTCTGGAGAACGTTGGATGCGTCGACGGCGTACCGGCACCTCTTCAACTGCGCCGGGAGTCCGCACTCCATCATCGCCATGACTAACCGGAGCGACGCGGCAAAGTTGTAAATGTTCTTGTCCCGGTTCCGATTCAGCGCAGGGTCAAAGTAGACCGTGGGCGGGACGAGCTGGAAGCCGCCGAGGTAGATCTTCTTCTTCTGCTTGATGCTGAGGTCTTGCAGCGTCGCCTCCATCGCTGGCAGATCCTTCTCAAACGTCTTCCAAGAGGGCACGTCGCCCGTCGCAGCTTCGCAGAGCACGGCCCACGAGTCGGCGTTGTAGAACTGGCAGTACAGGAAGACGCAGACTGCCATCAGCTAAGCGACTTTGTCAGAGCTCTGTGAAGTATACCCACGGCACACCTCGTCCACGCTCTGGTCGCCGTCGGCAATGATCTTGTCCTGCATCATGATACTGCTCGGGTCGAGCTGGCGGAACACGTTTCCGATATGCACTGCGCTCATGGTGGGGTCGGTCGTGAGCTGATCGCGCGGCACGCCCGCCGCGCGGCGGTAGTACATCTCGTGCCGCTCCGCGCAGAAGCGGTAGAAGAGGTACACCCAGTGGTTGTCCACGACGACGGGAAGGGGTTTCTCGAACCCTTGCACGTGGAGTTGCGAGTTCTCGTACTTTCTCGAGTCGACTAGGCCAACCGCGTCAGGCTCGGGCGTCGGTTCGCCGACGATGATGGCTTCGGGCTCGGCCTGGTCGCCCAAGTCGACGACGATGGGCGCAGACTCGACGGGCTCCTCGTAGTCTGACTCGGACTCGGCAGTGACCGGAGCGACCTTGCGTTTCGTGGACGAGGAAGGAGTTGCGTTCCCGTTTGTGGATTTCGGAGTCGCCTTTGGTGTCTTGGACGTGCGCGATGTCCTTGCCGTTTTCGCAGGACGCGGGGTCGCCCGTGGTGTAGACTGGGCGGAAGACCTCGTTGTCCGGGCTCGTTTCGGCGGAGAACTGTCAGGCTCAGTCCCGAGTCCCAGGTCATCCTCCACATCGTCTTCGTCCACTCCCTCCTCTACTTCGTTCTTGTCCTCTTCTTCCGACTCGTCCTTGACGTCCTCCTCATCAGAGACCACAGGCGTAATTCGAAGCTCGGCGGCATAGTCGACGACCGCCCTGTGACGTCCACTAGTCCGGCTCGGCTCGGTCTTGACTTCCACAGGCGGTAGCCGGCTACTCCTTCGCCTGTCCTCGTTCTCGCGTTTCACTTTGGGCGAAGCGACCTCGATTTCAGCCTCGCGCTCGCGCTTGACTGCGCTTTCTGCGACCCCTCTCGTGCGCATGCTGGGAAAGAAGCAGCAGGCAGCGCAATATGGGTAGAGGGCTATCAGTAAGTAGGTTAGTGTGGCGAAGTGAGCAATGGACAGGTGGGGAACGCGAAGTCTGAACGGATGCACCTAGAGCATCCGCTGGGCGTAAGTGCCGATCTTATCTTGAAACCGAAGCCAGGCACGCCTCGTGGTCTACTTAGTCCACGGTCACTTCATCCTCTGTGCACTGAAGAACAAAAAAAAGTGTGCAAGCGAGCGAGATCGTGGTATGCATTTCCGTTCCAGGGAGAGACGTTAGGAGGGACGTTAGCAGTGGCTTCGGGCATGCATAGCCTGTAACGTCTGCTACACACGGGCTGGAAGCAGGGTGACAAGGTCTAGTCAGCACAAGGCAGAGTGCGGGGCACCAACTCCGCCAGCCTCGCGGGCCTCGGACACTGACGCAAGTTCGTCGTTCTCGCTGATCCCCCATCTCTCGTCTCCACCCCTCACCTCCGACTACCTCACCACCATGTCGTCGCCCATCATCCAGCGCCTCGGGGGCCAGGATCCCGTCATGCTCGTGCGGATTGCGGCGGTGAGTATGAACCCCGCGTGGGAAGAATGTGAACGCCGCGATACTGATGCCAGGCAATCTCGCTCATGGCCGCCGGGACGCGGGACTATGGTTACAACTTTCCCCTCTTCGTGAGTTTACTCTACCCCTCACTCCTCCTTGTTTTTCTCAGTAGCGACATTCCCGCTACGAAAACACAGGACACTACTCAGGATAGCTTTGAATGGACGGCTGAGCTGACGACGCAGCTCTTCGGCCTCGTCTCCTTCGAGCTCCCCAGCACGCAGTGCCTGCAGTTCTTCCTCTCCATCGTCCTCTTCAGCGGCGTGTTCGACATCATCTTCATCATAGGCGGGATGCGGGGTGCGCACGTCGTGCTCGGCGTCATTCTCGCCCTGCTCAAGGCGCCGATCTACTTCTCCGGCCTTGCTGCGCTGCGGGACCGCGGCGGCGACCTCGCCTGGGCCAACCGCGGGTTCATGGGCAGCTTTGGCGGGTTCGCCGGCGGCCAGTCGCTGCCGACGCAGGCTGCGCCGGGTCAGACTGGAGCCCAAAACCGCCCGCCCAACGCGCCGACGCCGCCGGGCTCGTTCCCCTCGGGCGGATACAGGCTTGGCGGAGAGGATGGCCCCAGCCAGCAGCCCAAGGGTCGTGACGGCTACGAGGCCATCGCCTAATCAGCTTAGTTAGATATTGTTACATGCAGAATGTGAGGTGCTCTACAATCGTCGGCGTTTGACGACGTCTATGTTACATGCCGCGGCTGCGCTCCATGGCCGCGCTCGCATCGAGGACCTCGCGCACGTCGCTCGAGCCCATGAAGTCGGCGTGGTCGAGCGTCTCATCCTTGCCCTGCAGGACCTCGAGGGCGACGTTGTGCGAACCGCCGAGCGGGTGGCCGTACGGCGTCGCGTCAAGGAGAACGGGGTGGTGGACCGTCTGATGTCAGCTGGGATTTGCAAGCGATTAGCTTACCTCAGCAGCAAGCTTGACCTCCATCGTCTGTCGGAGGGGGACGGCGAGGCCAAAGTTCTCGCGCTGCATCGTCGCGCGACGCTGCTCCTGGGTCTGCTCCCACTGCTGTCAGCTATCATGCGACCAATGCTGAGCTTCATAAACTCTGATCTCGCGGGAGGCGGCGTACCCTTGCTAGCTCTCGAGCACCGCTTCCAGCTCCCAGTAGCTGCTCACCTTCTCGAGACGCGCCTGCAGGGCGCTGACGTTGCCAGCGGCAACCTTCTGCGCCGCCGAGGAAGGCCCGTGGCGGAAAGCGTCGTGGACGCCGAGGACGGGGTGGTTGGTCGCCTGGGTCGACACCTCGTAGGTGTCGGCGGATGCGTTCACAGTCGGAGGAACAAGGCGATGAGACTGTCTGTTAGCTGTGTGTGAGAAGTGCTTAGCTCACCATGGTCTTGAGTGGATTTGTTGTTGTTGCAACTGGTCAACAGATACCGGCAACACTGGTCTGCATCAGCGGTTGCATCATGACGCGCCAGCGTCGGTGAGCAGCGGACAGTGAGTGAGGGCCGTACGGTGGAGGTGAGCACGTGGCGGTGATAACGGCGTTACGCGAGTGGCATTATTGTTTGAGTGAGTAGGCTGGATCAGGGTGAGGGGCGTGACCAGGCCCTTGGAGTGCAAGGGAAGAAGGGGCCAGAGTGCAGTCCATATTGGTCCGTGCGAGGCGAGCCCTGCGAGCCCTGCTGACCCTGCTTGTGCTCACCTGCCAAGCGGGGAAGGTACCATGCAGTGAATCCCACACGCCCATACGTTCCAGACACGCGCCCCCTGTCTCCCTTGGAATCCAGCCAGCCAGGTGCCTCCATACGTCCGTCAGCCAGCCGCCAGCCAGCCAGCCAGCCAGCCAGCAATATGTCCCAGCCAGCACAGCCAGCACCACTCAGCGTACTCAGCCAAGCTCACCCACTATAGGCCAGCCCAGTCCAGCCCGGTCAGCCGGACCACCGTACCAGCGTGCCAGCGTACGATCACACCCAACCCACCCTCCCACCGTACGTACCCACCGTACGCACCGCACCACCCATCATCCGGAGCACTCATTGCACTGCATCCATTTCCCATCCATCTTCCTCACTCTCCATCTTATCATCCCCGTCCCCGATTCGCGCACCCCGCAACTCACCAGCCCATACGATCCAGGCGGTGTTGCACAGGTGAGTAGATTCTCCTACGCCAAGAGGAAGCAACTGTGCCGACGAGGTTGTGCCGGGAACGCGAGTGCGTCTGTGTAGCCCCGCCCAGGCGCAGAGCGGTCGGTGGTACGGTGGTGTGCGCAGGCGAGTGCTGGGTGTGCCAGGTGTGCTAGGTGCAGGAATTCAATGCATCCAGCCAGGCTACGCTCTGACTCCACTCCCACCGCCCCGGTCTATCTCCCGCCTGCGCCCCGTAGTACCACCGTACGCACGCACACACCGTCTGCACAGTAGGGCCAAAGGAGCCGCACCGCACTGGTGACCACTGTCCCTCACCCTCTCCGGCCATCGTATCCACCGCCGGGCCACTCCGCTGACGCTCAATCTTTCATCTCCTCTTTGCACATCGTCCACCCCGCACCACTCCTTCCTTCTCAACCTCCGTCGACTCCGCCGCCAACCTTCGTTCCGCCTGTGACCCCCGCATTCATCGGCTGCAGTCTTCCTCCATTCATCCCTCGTTCATCCCCAGATTCGACTACGACGCAACCGTTACGCTGCAACTAGCGGATCCATTCGTTCCAACCTACTGAACCCAGTCCAATACCGACCCTTCGAGTTTCAACCGTAGTGCACGAGCTCGATCTCTCCGTCTTGCACACACGCATCTAACTCTTTGTACCACTGCTGGATCCGAGACCCCCTTTCAAGGTAAGTGCGAGTGTGCCCTACTCATGTCCCCGTTTGCAGCCGAGTGTGCAGGGACGGGACCGTGCATCTTTCACTGCCTCGCAGCGCAGACTCAACGATCGCCCCTGCACACACGAGGCGCAAGCGACATGGGGACTCTGGGGGCCAAAGGGGCCATACGGCGCAGCCATCAGCGTCCACAAGCGCCAGCATGCTGCTTTGCGTTCGCTGCGCACGATGGCCTGCCCGTGATTCAATTCTCCCTCTCCTGCTTTAAATTTGGAGGCTGACACAACACCGCTCCCTCGACCCGACCTCACCTGCACCATCATCCCGCATTGACGCTTTGTTCTTCTCCCACCGCTCCACCACTCAACGTTCGCTTTCTGCATATCCGGGATACTTGACGCCTCTTGTTCCTGCACTTTCAACACTGCATCATCGTCGATCGCTCCATCTGTGGCGACTCCTCGACATCCGGCATCTGACACACCTGCGTGACCGTTATTCGACCACTCCTTTACCGGGCGGTGCATAACACTTTCTGCCATCGTCTTCCCCATACACGTCACCGGACCACGACCGCGCAACCTCTATTCCGACCGCATTCAATTACATCTTGCTAACCATGGCTTCCTCACATCAGTTTGCGTCCAGAATGACTTCCATGGACCTCCGTGTTGGCGGCAAGTACCGCATCGGCAAGAAGATTGGTAGTGGTTCCTTCGGTACGTCTCAAAGCGGGAAGGCGAGGAAGGGGGCGCGGTAACCCGTAGCGTCAGCTGACACTCCCTCAGGTGACATCTACCTTGGTGTCAACATTGTCTCCGGTGAGGAGGTTGCCATCAAGCTCGAGTCCGTCAAGGCCAAGCACCCGCAGCTCGAGTACGAGTCCAAGGTCTACAAGTCTCTTGCCGGAGGTGTCGGCGTTCCCTTTGTCCGTTGGTACGGAACTGAGTGTGACTACAATGCCATGGTCCTCGACCTTCTGTGAGTGATTGGCGTAGATTCTTATTGGGTCATTATTCGCTAACCCGTGCGCAGTGGTCCTTCCCTCGAGGATCTGTTCAACTTCTGCAACCGCAAGTTCTCGCTCAAGACTGTCCTCCTTCTCGCCGACCAGCTGATCTCGCGTGTCGAGTACATTCACTCGCGCAACTTCATCCACCGTGACATCAAGCCCGACAACTTCCTCATGGGCATCGGCAAGCGCGGAAACCAGGTCAACGTCATCGACTTTGGTCTCGCCAAGAAGTACCGTGACCCCAAGACGCACCTCCACATCCCCTACCGTGAGAACAAGAACCTCACCGGAACCGCTCGTTACACCTCGATCAACACCCACCTTGGTGTCGAGCAGTCCCGTCGTGACGACCTCGAGTCGCTCGGTTATGTTCTCATGTACTTCCTCCGTGGCCAGCTCCCTTGGCAGGGCCTGAAGGCTGCCACCAAGAAGCAGAAGTACGACCGCATCATGGAGAAGAAGATGACCACTCCCACCGACATCCTCTGCCGTGGATTCCCCAACGAGTTCGCCATCTACCTCAACTACTGCCGCTCGCTCCGCTTCGACGACAAGCCCGACTACTCGTACCTCCGCAAGCTCTTCCGCGACCTCTTCGTTCGCGAGGGTTTCCAGTACGATTACGTCTTCGACTGGTCCGTTCAGCCTCCCCAGAAGTCTTCGGACAACTCTGCCGGTCTCAACGACACGGACGCTCTCATGCAGGCCCAGCAGAAGCGCCGCATCGCCGCCGAGGCTCAGATGCCCGTTTCGCAGGACCCCAAGCTCGAGAGCCAGCGCCAGCTCCGCTCGCAGACGCGCAACATTGCTCGTGAGCAGTCCGGCTGGAACTAAGCGCGCTCGTTGATCCCGCCCCGCCGCGGGTGACAAGTTTCCTGTTCCGTTTCTCTGTTTGTTTGTTTCTGAGAAGTGAGAAGGCGAAGGGTGACTGAAGATGGTGGATGGCAGCGGTTGTGGATGTGTTAGGAGTCTTTCAGTTCGGCTCGCCATGGAATCTAGCAAACTCAGTGGAGTTCGCTGCACCACTAGTGACGATTCCCCGGCATCGAAGCCTCGGTTATGGCTCTCAACAACACACCCCACGATTACGACCGTTCCTCCTACTCCAAACCATCTCTATGCGGTTTTCAACCGCACCGCTCTAGCTCGTCTTTCTATCTTACAATTCACCTCTCATATCTCTACGTTTTCCGACCCCGTCATCGCTCGTTTTAACACGACCTTCCCGATCCCCCGACTCCGATAATCCCCTCAACGTTATACCCCTATCATCCACACACTGCAACTATCTCGGACAGTGTGCCGCACATTCCGTCGCTACGACGCGGAGCCTCAACGCCCGCTCTCTACCACCGGCTGCCATTCCTACCATGCAGCTTAATCGCTCTCTCCGGATCGTTGAACTCTTTGCAGACGACATCAACCAACGTCAGGCAAACCTCGCGATCCTCCTTAATTTGTTTATAGTCCACATCACATCCCACATTCACCCTCACCTCATCCCCCATCACGACATCACACCACACACAGCAATTCTGAATCCCAACATAACGTCCTCCCGCCCGGCGCGCAAGCCAGGGCTACAAGATCCCCGCAAGCCCCCCTCGAATCAGGGATTTGACACTTAGTGGCCTCCATCTTTGAGAGCCATGTTCGTGTCGATTCGAGTTTGGGCGCGGGAGGGCGCCAGGCCCCACGATGCTCCCACCGCTTAACGATACGGCGATAACCTTCGGAGTCGTTCGAATGGACTTCGATGTAGCCAGTCAACCGAGTTAATGTGATGCAAAGTTGGTGTAAAAACGAGCTGCAGCGACCGATAGACTGACGGAGAGTCCGTGTGTTTGCATTCCTGTGACATCCAGATATTACTGCAAGCTAGCGTATAACGGCTCGGGAACACAGATTTGCACAAGTCAGATTCTTATGAACGAACAGACGAAGAGTGGGAAGCGGGGCGTGTCTAGAGGAGAAGATGAGATCGGTAGACATCCGGTTGGGAGAAGCCGGAACCGATCCCGTGCTGATACGCTGGCGCTCGCTGACGCTCACGCAGCGTCAGGTGTTGCGCGTTTAGTCAAACTTCTTGTCCGAGACGGCGCCGGTGGAGGCATTGTGCTCGTCGGCGAGACGGTTGTACTCGGCCGCCTGCTGGTTGGCCTGCTTCTTGAGCGTCGCTGGTGGTTGTCAGATACACTTCAATAAATGAGAAACTGTCGCGAGCTCTGTCGCGGTGCTTGCGCACTCCCCTTCACACTCGCTACTCACAGAGGTCACGGTCCGCGTCGCTCTGGACCGTCTCGAGCTCAGCCTGGAGGACCTTGATCTTCTTGCGGAGCTCGGCGTTCTCGCCCGCGTTGGTCGAGCCCTTGGCCGTAGAGCCCTTGAGCGCAGTCAGCTCCTCCTGGGTCTGGATGAAGTCGAGAAGAATGTAGAAGACGCGGCTCAGGACGAGCGACAGGAAGAGCGTCGTGCCCGTCAGGTAGACTGGGATTTGTTAGCTGGCTCGGCCTGGTGACAGCAATTGGTGCAGACGCCAGCCTGGACTAGCGCGGGGCTGCGTGGGGCTAGGAATAGACTTTCGCGTCATGCCCGTGGGAGACCAGATCGGCGCCCCTTGCCTTCTATTGCGCCCGTAAAGGAACATAACAGAGGACACAGCGGCGTCCGCTGGTAGCAAAGACAGCCCGGGGCACGGCCAGATCAGATCCCCCACGTCACGCTGTACTCACGGTTACGCTGGGCGTAGAAGCGACGAGCGGCGCTGGGAAGGGTTAGCTACGCAAGGCACAGTAACCCACTAGGTCGTCTCGGTGCGGACGTCGGCGGCAACCTCGGGGTTGCGCTTGGCGACGGCCCCCTCCTGCGCGATGCGCACCATACGCTGCAGCGCGTCGACGAAGAGGACAGCGACGAAGCTGGCGTCAGTTAAAAGTCCGCGCGGGGTTACTGGGGACGCACATGAATGTGATTTTCAACTGAAAGTTGTCAGCTATGGTTCTCTCGATGGATAGCTAGGGCTGGGTGGACTCGGGAATGCACTTCGCAGAGGTTTGCAGAAGCACAAGTCCGCGAGTTGCACAAAAGGACGGAGGGTGTAAGACTCACGGCGTACTGGACCTTGGCGACCGCCGGGTTCTCAGCGAGGAAGTGGAACATCCTGTCTTGTCAGCTTGATAGCACACTTTGAGCTCACTTCCTGCGAAGCCCGAAGGGCATGGGGCTGAGAATAGTCGTGAGGAACGACGCCTCGGCGACAAGGAGCACGAAGCAAACTGGCGTCAGCTGTGTCCACCAGGCGGGGAGTTTTGTAGCTCACGAGAGTAGTAAAGCTGTCATGTTAGCTGCGGTTCACACTGGCAAGCTTACAGTCATGTCTGGTGGATGTACTCTGGTCGATGGTTAGGAGAAAGAGGATCGGAAAGGACGCGAGGTAGATGAGCCTTTGTATGAGCAGGATGCGATGGTGAAAGGATATGAAACGCGGTGGTCTGGACGGTGGTCGCTCGCGCGGCGGTCGTTTGGTCGCGGATGCAAGGCTCAGGATTGCTTTGCAGGCTGACGTGCCGCTGATCGAACGCGAATACGTCATTCCCACCACGGGAGGCAAGGAGAACCCTTACACGCCAGCCAGCCCAGCCAACGCCAGGTAGCGCCAGGTAGCGCCAGGTAGAGACCGGGTGGCCCAGTTCTGGACCGGTTGCACAGCCGTAACCCACCAGCGGAATCAAACGCCACATCACGGCGTTATGATCTCAACCCTCACCCCTTCGAGGTCGTCAGGTCCAAGATCCACCAAGCTGGTCCACAATAACATCCTCCTCACACCCAAAGGGAATGGTCATGGTCGACTTGAAGGTATGTACACACATGGCACAGAGCCTCAATGCAGATTCCTTCCTGGATGGCTGTCTCAGCTGCAGACGTTCTCGCCGTTCAAGCTGACATCCCAGGCCTTCGATGACCTGCTCGACAGGACGGTGCGCGCACCGCGCCTGTCGGGAACCAAAGTTGGCGAACTAAGGGACATGGCCAAGTCGCTGGCGGCGCAGCACAGCGACGACATTGTTGACATTCTGACGAGGACGAACGCAAGTCTCCAGCCTGCCAGCACGAGCCGCATTTCGTCGCTGTACGTCTTTGACGCTATCGCGCGAGCGGCCAAGTCGGACGCCGCACTGCTGGGCAAGATGGAGGCGGCGGTCGGAGGGTTCGTCGACAGCATCATTGACAACGGCAAGGGCGGAGTCTGGACCGAGGGCAGGGTGAGTCGCTAGTCGCGCCGTGGCGGAGTCACGGCGCTGTGGCACAGCTGGACGGGCTCCGGTAGCTGACATACAGGACAAGACGCGCAAGATCGTGGACATTTGGCGCAAGTCGCAGACGTTCTCGGACAGCTGCATCGCGGACCTGCAGGCCAAAATTGCTGGTGGAGACGACCGGAGATCAAATGGTAAGATACCCTTCCCCCCACCACATCACCCTTCACACCTGCTGTTCGTGGCAACGACGGCTCTGACGCGGTCCCCCGCCGCACTGACCTCCTCCGCCCGGTTGTATCGTCGCATAGCCTCAACCGCGCATGCATCACATTATCGACTACGTGAGCCCATCAGGCCTGCACCGACAGCAAACATCGCCAGGCCGGCTGATCGGCTGATGCTGGGCGACCGGTCGTGGCCGATGGGCGCTGGCTGGACTGGTGATCGGCAGAGACATTGTTTTCAGGCTCCCCGGCGTAGGCTTGCGGGCTGCTGGCTGCTGGAACTGCTGCGGAAAGAAGGAAGGACAGGATCTGGTCGCACAAAGCATGAACACGGGAGACTGATCACCGGCTGGAGGAACGGAGTTGTTATGTGTTGCAAGGGGGCTGTCTCGACAGACCTCGGCTGTGAGCCGCGACACACGAGCGCTCCGTCCTTCCAGTCGGGATCAGTCGTGTGCAGCGGAACGTGCGATCGATCGGCCCTCCTTACATCTAGCGGTCCGCCACAGAGACATAGCTACGCGAGCCGCAGAGCTTCGGAGCTACTCCCACCCATCCCCACCTCTATCACCCGAGTTGCACACATGCTGAGCGTCAGTCCGATCAACGACACCCCCCGGGGCGCCCCCGCCGCACATCCTGGCACGCTACAAGGGCCTACACTCGGGCTCGGGGACGCAGTCGCCCGCCGGATCACGATCCCCACCCCCCGCGCCTGGCCAGCTCCCGCCCGAGATCATGGCCATGCTCGGCGTCAAGTCGAAAGCGGACGAGAAGTGAGTCAAACCTCGCATGATCAACGCCACGAGCTGTTGACTTGGACGTGAGCTGACGTCCAGGGCCGAGACAGCAAGCGCCATCGACGCCGTCCTCGCCAAAGTGCGCGGCACCGCGACCGCGACGCCTCCCCCCGGCGCCCCTCCGGCGGCGGCTATCCCTTCTTTCGACCCGGCGCAGCTGGCCGCGCTGGCCAACATCGCCGCGATTACTAGTACGCCGACACCGCCGCCTGCTGCCCCGCCTGCTGCTGCCGCCCAACTTCCTGCTCAGTCCTACCAATCTCAAGGAGGACAAGGACAGGGGCAGGAGCAGTACAGAAGGGGCCGGTCGCGCAGTCCCGACCGCCGCGAGGAGCGCCGAGAGGACCGGGATAGAGACCGCGGGCACTGGCGCGATGGCGACGACAGGGACAGGCGGGGATACCCGCGCGAAGACTCCCGCGATCGATACAGGGACAGCTTCCACGACCGCCGAGACTCGCGAGACTCGCGCGACTACAGGGACGACCGGCGAGATGCCCGCGATGCCCGCGATGGCCGGGACGGATATCGCGATGACCGGCGAGACTCGAGGGACGACCGCCGAGACTCCCGGGACGACCGCGGCCGCGACAACAGGGATCGGAGGGATGGAGGCAGGGACGGAAGAGACGGGAGAGACGGAAGGGACGGAGGCAGGACAATGGACAGGACAGGAGCAGCACGTCTGCCGCCGAAACCGGCCGGTCTGGCCGGATTGCCTCCCAACCCCACCCTGCCTTCCAGACCGGATGGGCTTCCGTCGCGACCGGCCGATTCGCCCCCGACGAGCAGGCGGAGGGACTGGTCCCAGGACGGGCAAGGGCAGTCTCACTACGACCGCCGCGATCGTAGCCACTCCCACACCTCGCACAATGAGCGTGGTGACCGTGGCGACCGTGGTGGCTCCCATGGCGGTGGCGGCGGTGGCTATGGAGGTGGTGGTGGCCAAGGCGGAGGCGGAGGAGGGCAAGGCGGTCAAGGAACGACACTGCAAACCTTCGATTTGCAGAGCTTCAACCCCGCCACGCCCGAGAGTTGGAGTGCGCTCGCGCAGGCGTGGCAGAATACGACCGGAAGGCAGCCGAACCAGTTTGAGCTCATGCAGTTCCTCGCCACTGGGCAGCAGCCCGACTCCAACGCTGGTGGCAGCGGCGGAGAGGGCGAGGGATCTACCTCGGGAGGCGGCATGGGCGGGTTCGGCATGCCTGGGATGGGCATGATGGGCATGGGCTCCATGGGCTCCATGGGTTCCATGGGCATGGGAGGTATGGGTGGGATGGGTATGGGCGGAGGCATGGGAGGCATGAATGGAGGCGAGTAGATTAGACCCGTAGACTTGTTGTGTATGTATTAGCATCATCTGTTCGTAACTGTCCGCAAGTCCTAACACCCGACCGCACCCTGTCGCTGCAGATGATAGATGGCCTCTAAGTACTACGTTCCGCATTCCTACTGGTAGTACATGTAATGCTGATTAGTTGACGTCCGCGATGGCGTCGGTGATCCGTTCTATGCGTTCCTACTTCTGTATTGTGTTCACGAGCCTGTGGGTGTCAGCTTCAACTCCCTCCCAACAGCTGTCGGCGCTTCCGGAGCCTAGGGCAATCCGCTTTGACCGTGCAGAACGTTTCTCGTTCCCTGGCCAGTTCGTTGATACTCCGCACGCGTCATAACGCCAGCCCTTGGTCTACTCCGCACCTCGCGCTTCGCGCTCGATGCTCCGCTCATCACTCACCAGTCCAGCCCATCCTCCAGCCCGTCGCCCTTCGTCGCACAGCTCCCACGTACGCTCCACTCGCGTCCCTTCTCCTGCCCCGCGAGGCCGAGCTTGTCGCTGATCTCGGCCGGGGACAGGGCGCCCTCGACGTCTTGCTTGTTCGCGAACACGAGCACGGGCACGTTCTTCAGCTCCTCCTCTGCAAGCATTGTGAGCAGCTCGGAGCGCGACGTCGCTAGGCGTGCTGTGTCGGCAGAGTCGATGACATAGATGATAGCCTGAAGGTTAGCTGTGTGGCGCGCACTTTAGCTCGCTCTCGTCCCAACTTGCAGTTCGAACAAAGCGTGGACGGATGTCAAATGCGAGAGGAACCCAGATATCCGCCTGACGGCGAAGGGAGACGTACCTGCGTGTTCGCGTAGTAGCACCGCCAGTATGGCCGGATACTCGACTGTCCTGCCTGTCAGCTGGCTCCACGTTCGTAGCTCACCTCCGAGATCCCACACCTGGAAGTTGATGTTCTTGTACGTGACCGTCTCGACGTTGAACCCGATTGCTTT
The DNA here is from genome assembly GCA_039545355.1 of Trichosporon coremiiforme. Lineage (NCBI taxonomy): Eukaryota > Fungi > Basidiomycota > Tremellomycetes > Trichosporonales > Trichosporonaceae > Trichosporon > Trichosporon coremiiforme. Next base: position 729,230 of record BCJJ01000011.1, read on the forward strand.
CAATGTCAGCTAAGTCACAGCAAGTCAGCTCACTCGGAATGGTAGAGACGACCTCGCCAATCTGCAACCGGTACAGAATCGTGGTCTGCTGTCAGCTAAGGTGATCGATGTGTATCAGCTCAGAGCAGGTGCGAGATGCACTGCTTGTCTGATCAGAACCAGGAGCAAGGGGGGCTCGCACCCTCGCTCCACGCAGCTATGCCAGCAATGCTTGCCGGCATAGCTGGCGCCAACGCACCTTTCCCGCACTGTCCAGTCCGACCATGAGGATGCGGACCTCCTTGTCCTTGCTCCAGAACGCGAGGCTCGAGAGCGACCCGTAGATCCGGGAGAGGGCGAGACCCATGATGCACGAGAGAGCGGAGAGCGAAGCGAGCGCGAGCACGAGCGAGTGGGTGAGTGTTACTACCGTGTCACGGCTGGGGTTCCGTCAATGTCGGTTGTTCAATGAAGTGGAGAGCCGCGATGAGTCAGACAATGTAGATGTCGGCGGTGGCGGGATGTCTGGCGGGTTCGGTCCGGCGTCGCAGAGGTCGTGTCGCGGGTTCGTGAGTCGGTGCCGAGCGGGGGTCGGGTGTTATTATTGTGTGGTGTTGTGCTATGTGCTATGTGCTTTGTGCAATGTCAACGATGTGCGGATCGAAGGGGGCAACGCAACAACACTCGTCTCGGTGCCAGCAAGCACGTCTGGCAGATGGCAGGGGCTTTGGCTCCGTCGTCCCACTTGGCGTTCACGGGAGCCAGGGTAATCTGCGGGTAACAACGTATTAGGTTTCCCGTTACGTGCGGTTGTAATCCCCGAGCACCCACTTTCCTAATCCTCCACGTGGGGCTGATAAAGGTGGAGTCCCCACAATGGTCCTCCACCTGACTGGGAAATTTCAGACGACCCAGAGCACTCACTAAACGTCACAATAACAACATCCATCAACACCATGGCTCGTGAGGGAGAAACAAAGGAAGAGCGGAAAGCGCGCAAGGCTGAGAAGAAGGTGAGGTTTGCTGCTACTTTCCCGTTAAGCTAATGTTCAGGCGCGTAAGGCTGCCGAAGCCGCTGAGGACGTCGAGGTGAAGGGGACGTCTGAGGAGAAGCCTGAGGAGACCGAGAAGGAGAGCAAGGAGGAGCGCAGGCGCCGGAAGGCCGAGAAGAAGGTGAGCTGAACGATAGGTTTTGATAGCTGACAACAAGGCGAAGAAGGAGGCTGAAGCTGCTGCTGCCGCTGAGGCTGCTGAGGAGCCTACCGAAGAGAAGAAGAGCAAGAAGGACAAGAAGGAGAAGAAGCGCAAGGCCGAAGACGCCGAGACCACCGCTGAGACCTCCGAGACTCCTGCCGCTCCCGCCGTCGAGACCTCCGCCGCTCCCGCCGCCGAAACCCCCGCCGAAGCGCCGAAACGCAAGAAGGCCAAGAAGTCCAAGAAGACGGGCTCAGTCGACTCGTCCGTGTTCCAAGAATCTGGCCTGTCCGAGCCGGCCAAGAAGGCCATCTTCTACGCCCAGCTCTACGCCGCGCAGCAGGAGGGACAGGAGGATGTGTGGAAGTTCAACAAGGCGCGACAGGGATGGCTGCTGCGGAATTACTACGACGGTGTTCCGGAGAAGTACGTCCTGGTTGTTGCGGGATACCTTAAGACGGTTGTCGGTGGGGTTCGCAAGACGCTGGAGGATAAGGCGAGGGAGTATGTTGATGCGCCTGCGCCTGTGAAGGAGGAGGAGAAGGAGGAGAGCAAGGAGGATGAGGAGGAGGGTGAGGAGAAGAAGGAGGGAGAGGAGAAGAAGGAAGATGAGGGAGAGAAGAAGAAGGAGGAGACCAAGGAGAAGGTCGACCCCGAGGTCGTCGAGACGCGACGAACGCGCGCCCGCCTGCTGCTTGATGCGATGGCGTAACTAGAACAATGCATATAGACAACAAATGTATTTCTACTCTTTCGGCCACTCAATGTACGCCTTGTACAGTTTATCCAACTTCAGCTTGGCACCCTCCGCCTTCGTCGTCAGCTCGCTGAGTTTGCGCGCCACACCCGCGAGTTCGCCCTGTGCAGCATGGGACGTATCCTGTGCGAGTCTCCTCTTCTCCTTGTCGAGTTCTGCCTCCTCTTTGCCCAGTTTCTCAGACATGGCCTCGAGCGTGCGGATCCTGTGCTTCAGCAGCTTCCTGCTGCCGTTCTTCTCGGCACATTCTCGCACAGTGAGCCCGCACACTTTGTCGCAGAACACGCAGCTCTGGACCTTGCTCGGGTCAACGCCTGTCTCCTGAGCGTGCAGGAGGCGGGTGAGGATCTCGTGGAACCGATCAGAGGGCGGGAAGCGTTTGAGCGCCTCGCGAATGCTGTCGGGCCCTGCGCGGACAACGGGACAGTGTGCGGCCGAATGCTCAATGTTCTGTTTGCAGATCGCACAACCTGATGTGCCGGCGTATCGCTGTCGCGCCCGTTTTGCCTCGTTCTCCACCTCGAGTGCGCGTTTCCGTTTTCGGTCATTTCGCGCGTGCGCCTCCCGCATCTTCGTGATTGCAGCCAGGCCGACGTCCTTGTCCTCGCTCGGCTCCATGGCCTCGATCTCAGCCGCCATCTCGCCCAGCTGTTCCTTTGACAGCAGACCGGGGCACTCGTCAAGCGGATGCTGGCCACCGCACCAGAAACAGACCGCGTCGGCCGTGTCGACCGCGTCAGTGGCGCCATCGACCGCGTTCGGCTGGAAGCGCGATGAGTCGCCGAGCTGCAGTGCGTTCGGCGTTGTGGATGGTTGCGCTCCTGATGGCCGGGACGTGTCTGACAGCGAAATGCGCTGCTTTCGCGCACTACTGGCGCTGCTAGGTCCTGGTGTTGAGTCGGCAACAGAGCTGGGTGTCCCGATGCGCGAGGCGGGTTGTGGGCTCTGCGCTGGGGGAGGGACAGCGGGTGCTGCGGCGATGATGATGCTTGGCCGGGAGGGCTGGCCGTTGATGGCTGGTCGCTCGGCTGGCGGCGGGGGTCGTGGTTGTGTTTGCGGCTGCGGCTGAGCGACCAGCGGAGGTGCTCGTTGCTGCTGAGGAGGTGGCTGCTGCTGCTGCGGAGGCGGCGGTGGTGGTCGCTGTGCCGGGTGGAACTGGGGCAGTTGCGGAGAAACCGGCACCTGCTGGCCCTGGTGCGGCGACCATCCGTACCGCTGCGCCTGCATCTGCTGTCGCTGCTGCTCCACGTGCGCCTGGAGTTCGACGGGGAACCTCTGCACCGGACGTCCGTGGAAGGGATCGACCGTGCCCGGCGGCGGCCTGTACTTGGGCACATCGGGCAGCGGGGCGGAGTACGGCAGCTGCCCTTGCTGTGGCGGAGGGTATGGCCGGTACTGGACGTTGGGATTCTGGTGCAGCGGCGGCGGTGGAGGAGCGTGCTGCGAGAGCGGCGCCAACGGGCGGACCTGCTGCTGCTGGGCGGCCCGCATAGCGCCTCCGTCGATGAACGCATTGCTCCTGATGAACTCCCACACGAGCAGTCCACTGTCCCTTATGATATAGCGCTTCGGCACGGCAGAGTTGCTCCTCGCGTTGTCGGCCAGAGTCGCCAGTTTTCGATACTGGTCGAACCGCGCATCCTTGGGCACATGCACGTTGCACAGCGTATCCCACATTGCGCGCAGCTCGGGCTTGGAGGCAATATTGAGTTCTGCGTGCAGCGAGCGCAGCACGAGTCGGGCACGGCTGATGAACTGATCCGCCACGACGGCGTCGTACACTGGCGACTGGCAGCGCTCGGGGACCTGCAGAGGCGGACGGATTGCCGCTTGGACGGGTTGGGCGGGCTGGGACGTCTGACCTTGCGGTTGTGCCGGAACCACAGGAGCAGACGGTCGCGGCGGCTGCAGCGACAGCTCCCTCGCGCGCTGCTCGCGCAGAGCCCGCTTCTCCGTCCGTGTCAAGTGAGGCGCGCCGTTCACTATTCCGGCATAGTGCCTCTCGAGCTCGTAGCTGAGGTCGTCCGTGTTGTCGGGCAGGAGGTCGAACTCGTCCTCGTCGTCGGACGGCGGGCCAGTGGGCGCGACGTAGTCCGTGTCGCTCGCATTGTCTCCACCGGCATCGGCGTCCCCGATCTCCTCGCCGTCCGAGTCCACCAGCGCCTTCTTCCCCTTGCCCTTGTACTTTTTCTTCGCCTTTCTGGGGGACTTGTCGAAGAGGGAGTAGTTGATCGCGAGCTTGGCTGCCCTCCTACGACGGCCGGCTTCGGCTTCCTGGGCTTTCTCGCGCTCGGCTTCTGCCGCCTCGCGCTCCGCCACGAAGGCAGCCCACATGTTGCCATCGAGCTCGACGTCTTCGTCCCCGTCCTCGACATCTTTCAGACCGCTGTCCTTCGTCTCCCAAACACGGGCGAAGGAGAAACCCATCGTCTCTCCGGGCTTCTTCGTCTTCTCCCCTTCCCCGCCCTCCTCGGCCTCCTTCTCAGCCTCAGCCTCGGCCTTGGCCATCTCCTCCGCCTCCCTCTCCGCCCCATCGATGAGATCCTCGATCTTCTGCTGCGTCCACTTCTGTGCCGTCTCGTCCATTGCCTCCTCCTTCCTGATCTCCTGCACGCCATAGAGGATCAGATTGTCGACCTCGCCCTCCTCCGTCTCCTTGCCCATCTGCTGCACGACGAGATGGTCGAGGACCATCTTCTTCTTGCCCTTGTTGATAATCTGCTCCTCAATCCCCGTCATGAGTTTGAACACGAGCACACGCTTCGTCTGCCCGTATCGGTGGGAGCGCGAGATCGCCTGCAGGTCCTGGTGCGGGTTAAAGTCGGGGTCGAAAATGATCACGGTGTCGGCTGTGGCAAGGTTGATGCCCACGCCGCCCGCGCGAGTTGTGAGCAAGTAGATGAACTCGTTGCTGTTCTCGTCGTTGAACCGGTCCATGTCCTTCTGTCGCTTCAGTTGCGAGACGTCGCCATCAAGGCGCAGGTACTTGTACCCCTCGCCCCAGAGGAAGTCCTCGACTGCATGTAAGCTCCGTCTTGGGATTCCAGTAGCTCGACCCACTCCTGTCTAAGGCGATTTTGACCTGATAGCGTCAGCTGTATGTTCACACATGGGGCGTTGGGTCAAAGGACGCACCTGTGAGAAGAGGAGGACGCGGTGCCCTCTCCGCTTCAGCTCGGGCAGGAGCTGCTTCAGGAAGAGCAGTTTGCCACTTGCGTCGGTCAGGCGCTTGTGCTGCTCTTCATCCGTGAGGTCGAGGCGCTCCAGGCTCGGATCAGAAAGGTACGGGTGCTGGCACGTCTTCCTGAGCTGGTCACGTTAGCTTGGCCCCCAATGACATCGACAGCTGATATGGTGCCGGTGCGGTCTCACCTCCATGAGCATGTTAGTGGCGCTTCGGATCCCCATTTTGGGGACACCCGCAGCGGACACTGCGTGTAAACCGCCGAGGGAGAAGAGCGCTGATGGCGTGAGAGGAGAAGGGGAAAGTGTTGTTGTGAGTTGAGTTCAGAGTACGGCGCCTCCTCTAGTGGTTCTGACGTCTCCTCATTTCGACGCCGTGCCTGAAACCGCCTGAAACCTCCACTTCGGACCGGACGCGTCCAGCCTCGCCACTGCGCGCGTCACTAGCCAGGTTGACGGGCCAATGCACCTCCGCAATGAGAGCCAAGGTCTAGTGGATGGCTATCATGCATATTCAACAAGACACATGCAATGTGGGAGAGACTAGTAACTAAGCAAATATCTAATACTGATGCACTGCACCATGGGGCCGGTGCAGTGACCAGCTTGTAAAAACCCTACATGAACGAGTCGTGAAAGGGTGAGGATGCGAGGAGGAGAGGGGAATGTGGGGTTGAGGGAGGGGATATGATGTGTGCGGGGAGATCACTGGAGGAGGTAGTCGACCCATTTCGTCATGTTGACGTTCTTCGACTCGCTGCGCACAATGAACGGGTGGTTCAGCAGGTCACGAGGGTACGGGCGGTCGGTGCCGGAGCGGATCAGGCTGGGGCGTTAGCTACCAGAGTCTGACGTCTAGCTTACCATTGGGCTAGGAAGTCCTTGATTTCTGGTGTCCATGAGCGATCGGGACCGTCCTTCATCTCGGGCAGCGGGGCGTGGGCAATGTACTGCAGCAGCTCGATGGGACCGACGAACTCGGGCTCGCCCTCCGGCGGGAACGGGAAGCGGCCGTGCGCGACCTCGTGCAGCGTCAGGCCGAGGGACCACACGTCCGACTTGATCGAGTACTTCTTGCCGAGGATGCGCTCGGGAGCCATGTAAAACGACGTGCCGGTGAAGGTGCCCGCGATGGACTCGACCAGCTCACCAGACACGCCAAAGTCGCACAACTTGACCTCGCCGTCGAGCGTGACGAGAATGTTGCTCGGCTTAATGTCGCGGTGGATAATTCTCCGCTCGTGTAGGTAGTCGAGGCCGCGGAGGACTGAAGCACATACTCGTCCGAGCACGTGTTCGGAGCAGTTCACACCCATCATCTTCATCCGCTTCGAGAGGAAGTCGAGCGAGCCAGCTCCGCAGTACTCCATGAGAATGCAGATCTGCGCATCGTGGTCGGCAAGGAACGCGCCATAGTGTTTGACAATGTACGGGGAGGATGTTGACGACAGGAACTCAAGCTCACGCAGCACCTGCTTGTGCATGGCCGGGTTGGCCGTTCGTGCGATAACCTGAAGTTAGCTACCAAAGACGATCTCAAAGCTCACCTTGCGGGCAATGATCTGCCCCGTTTTCGTACTCCGAACGAGATCGACGGCACCTCCCGTTCCTTCTCCGAGCTTCTTGATCTCGATGAGCTCTCCAAACTCGTCCTCCGGTGACGGGTCAATCTCGTGGACGGACCCTGGGCGCGAGTCTCCATGGTCGCTTATCGTCAGGTCGCGGAGACTGTCGAGGTCGTCGCACCTGGAACCCATCATCGAGCCAGCGTTCGAGTGCGCCCGCGACCTGACGCCATTGCTTGGTGTGCTCGTGTCGAAGCTCCTCGTCCGGCTCATAGCCATGCGGAGGTCTTCCGTCATCCTCTTCATTTCCTCGGGAGCACCGGCGTCGCCCCCACCACCAATACCGTATCCATACCCTCCGCGATCTCCGGACCGAGGCTGCACCGTCGCGTCCCTGTCCTCAGGTACAGGCGTACGGAGGGACGAGGTGCCCTCGCCGTCCTCATTCGGGTAGTCGTCATTGGCGCGCATGAACGCCGAGCCGCCGGCGCCGCCCGTCGGAATCGACACGGTCAGTTTCGGTGTGGGCCGCGACGGTGCGGACACCGACGTGTCTAGCCGACCAAGCGTGGGGAGGACGGGCGCGGACGTCCCACGGGGAGCAGGACTTCCTGACGGAGGCGCGAGGGTGAGCTTGGGGCGCGAGGACGAGGAGGCAGCCAGCGACGGCGTCGAGGCGAGCTGCGGTATGCGCCGGCCTCCACGCATCGCAAGCGAGGGTAGCGGAGCGGCCTGGTGCCAGCCGCCCTGCCCTGCTTGGTCCACGTTGATACCAGCTGAAGGGTTAGCTAAAGAAAGACCTCCAAGAAGCTCGGGAGGCGCAGTTCTGAACCTCTGGATACTCACGAACGTTGCCCTCTGGGATATTGAGTCGCGGGGGCGTTCCCGTTCGGGCGGACAGACCGACGCTTGACGGGTTAGGACGGGCGCCTCCGGGCTTGCGCGGTGTCGTCATGGTGGAGAGCGAGGGCTGACGGCTAGCGTAGAGGTCAGATAGAAGTCGAGTTGAGCAAGAGACTTGTCGAGTTAGCCGTTGCCGATACAGGCCCGTCTGTGTGTGCTCAGAGCGCGCGCTGCAGGGCTAGGCCACAATGGAAGGGCGGCTGAGCTTCGGGCGGCGAGGGGAGGTGCAGTCGTCGGGAACGGGGGAGAGCTGGGCAGGGAGAAGGGGAGGGTTATGTATGAGGAGCGTGTACGGGGTGGACAAGAGGGAGGTGAGATGTAGAAAGGACGATTGACAGGCGTTAGGACACAATCGGGACAAAGGGGTCGAAGGGGTTCGAGGGGTCGCGGATGACGGTCGACGGACAGCAACGTCTCGCTGCCCGCCCTAGCACGCTAGCACACACGCCCTACCACCCTGCTCACGCTTCCCTGCCCCGCGCGCCGCGCTGACACGGATTCAATCGGATGTCAATCACGTGATCCATCTGAACATGACGTCTTGACCCCTTGCTCCTCTTGCACGGCAAAGTTCGAGACCGGCGCTGCATTCTCGCCCAGAACAATAACAACAATGCTCCAGCGCCTCTCGACTCCTCCATCTTCCTTGCGGGCATTCTCGCTCTTCAAACCAGCACTCAGACCGACATCTCATTGTGTCCCGTGCCCCTCCTCTGCTTCGCCTTCGCGGACATTCCACCGATCTGCGATCTGGCGCCATGAGAACCCCCTTGTGCGTGTCTTCCTTCTCTCACACCAGCTGTCTTCCCTCCCTGCCGTGGCGTGACTCTTACTTCACTCCGTGCAGCTCAGTTGGCGCAGTGAGTAGCTGACAACAGGGTATTCCCCGCCGAGAAACCAACCCGGCACCAAAGCTGCCCCGTCGTGGCGGCCCGCCGGAGAAGTCGCGGATCCGGGGTGTGAAGCGGATCATCGTCGTTGCGTCCGGCAAGGGCGGTGTGGGAAAGAGCACCGTCGCTGCCAACCTCGCGCTCTCCCTTGCTCAGACGAACCCCTTCGGTCGCGCCCCGCGGATAGGTCTGCTCGACCTCGACATCTTTGGTCCTTCCATTCCGAAGCTGATGGGACTCGAGAGCGCACCGGAACCAGCGCTCAGCGAGGGTGAGCTGTTCAAAGAGCCGGGGTAGCTGACATCAGCGAACAAGCTCCTTCCGATGCAGAACCACGGTATCAAGACCATGTCCATGGGATATCTTATCCGTACGTTGACACCCTGTTGGCGGAACTCCAGTGTTAACAGTGCCACAGCTCAGCGGCCCGACACGGCTGTCGCCTGGCGCGGTCTCATGGTGCAGAAGGCAGTTCAGCAGCTCCTCTTCGACGTTGACTGGTCCGAGGGAGGAGAGCTTGACGCGCTCGTCATTGACATGCCCCCGGGAACGGGTGATGTGCAGCTCACGCTCGGCCAGCTCGTCGCCGTCGACGGCTCCGTCATTGTCAGCACACCGCAGGACGTCGCGCTCATCGACGCGCGCAAGGGTGTCGCCATGTTCAACAAGGTCAACATCCCAGTACGTCTCCAGCCGTTCACTGACTCTCGCACAGCTAACAACAGATCATCGGCCTGCTCCTAAACATGTCGCACTACACCTGCGACGGGTGTGACAAGCCGCACGAGATCTTTGGCTCGTCGGCCAAGTTCACGCAGGCGGCTAACGACATGGGTCTCCAGGTCCTTGGTGAGTTGTTGGGTCATGGGCGGAACTGACAATCAGGCAAGGTCCCCCTTGTGACGCAGGTCAGCGATGGAGGAGACGAGGGACGCCCCGTTATGGTCCAGAGCGGCAAGCAGGGCGAGGAGGTCCGCGATACCATGAAGAAGGTCGGAAGCGAGGTCTGGGAGTGGCTCGAGCAGCACCCCGTCCAGACCACCATCGGTGTCCGGGGATAGAGCAAGTCATCATCATATCCATCATAGCGTGCATGCAATACATCATTACTGGCAGCGATGACGCCTGTCAACGGTCGAGGAAACTTTCGGTCCCTGAATGTTCACTGTCATGTGCACACGAAACTGCCTACGAGGTCCGTCTGTGCTGTGAGCTACAGTGAAGATCAGTGACGTTCGCGCTCGGGATCTTCCGGTCTGTTCTGCAGTCTAGACGCCCAAGTTGGGCGCCTGTTAAGAAGTGGGAATTTTTATGCTATGATGCAAGCGGTCCATCAAATCCTACATGCCCTCTACGACTGGAGAAGGGAAAAAACTGTCTACTCCTTGGCGGAAGCGCGGGTGTAAATCCACTGAGCGTTGTGCTTGACGACCTTCTTGATAAGGCCCTCCTTCTCGAGGTGGATGATGGCGCGGCGGGCAAGCGAACCGTTGACCTTCATGCGGTCGATGAGGACCGACTGGGAGATGAGCTTGTAGGTGGGGACCTCCTTCATGATACGGTCGCTGGGAGGGTTAGCTTGTAGCTCTGCGGAAAGTAGAGAGGTAGCTCACTAGATAGCCTTGTCGAGGACAACGGCGTTGTTGGCCTTGTCCTTAACCTTTCCCTTGGACCACTTTTTCTTCTTACTGGAGACGTCAGCGGATGCTCCGGTGCATCTTCACGACGACGCGATGGATCGATGGTCGGTGGACATTCCGCACGAAAAAGCTGTTGAGACATGGGCACGGCGCACAATCCTTCTTCAATCCCACCGTTCTCCTCGTCCCTCTCTCCAGATCAAATCTTCGTCGCACGACACCAGTCGGATGCCGGTCCAGCTTAGGATGTCGAATGTCGAAAAGCTGGACCTAGTCGAGAATCCTTCTCGCTTCGATCTGTGTCGCGGGCTCCCGTCGTTCCTCGCTATTCCTGTCGCGTTCCTCGTCGCCCATCCAGTGCAGTGTCCATCCCATGTCTGTCCAAGCTTTTCGTCGAATGTCGGAAGATCAATCTCGCGTCGCCACTCTACTCACCCGGCCTTGGAACCGGCCTGCGCGGCAAGGGCCTTCTGGGCCTTCGACTTGACCTGAGGAGGCCTGCGTTGTCAGCTCGCTGTCGTCGTCGTCGGTGATCGTTGTCGCTAGTGCCGGGCTGCTCACATTTTGGACTTGATGTGTAGAAGACAACACTACAACGCGCAAAGTATACCTGCTGCCAGGCGTCGGTACCAGTTTCGGCGGCGAGGCGCCAGCGAGCGGGAGCTAAACGGGAGCAAAATCGAATTTCGATGAGACACCGTTGCAGTTTAGTGCCACTTCGGCGTTTCGGCGAAAGCCATGCAGCTTACACGTGGAGCGTCAAGACGGTGTCGCCACCCATGGAGTTCGACTTCATCTCCGCAACCGAGAAGTACGAGTGGCTGGAGATATGCGGGGTACATGACGACGAACGCGACGGAATTGAGCGGCTTATCTAACTCCTCGCCATGAAGCGCCGGCGCTCGTCGGTGTCGGACCTGTCAGGTCTGTCGCGCCTGTTCGAGCTTGACGAGCTCTTCCTCCGCGTCCTTGGGTATCTCGACGCCGAGGACCTCGCGAACGCCCAACGCGTCAGTAAGCATTGGGCCCGCTTAGCCGTCGATCCGCAATTATGGAAGCGGCTGTATCTTCGTGAGCTACAACATCGGAATTGGCAACAGCTAACGTTCAGGACGGTATCCGCACCCGCACCACTCGCGACTGGTGCACAGCAGTTCGGGGAGCTCTACCCCACTCCGGCCCATCGCACGGCTACCGTCAAGGGCGTTTCCGCCACCGTCGCCCTCACCTTCCCCGGCGCCGAGCGACGATGAAGCCGAGCCAGATGTGATAAGACACGAAGGCGTGGACTGGAAGCGTATGGTGCGGCTGGGAACGAACTGGGCGAACGGTAACGTGTTCGAGGCATCGTTATCGCTGCCGCTGCCACCGTCGCCGATCTCGAGACCGTCCGAGCCAGGGCCAGCGGAACACCACCTCGCCCTCTTCCCGAGTTTCATCTGCACGGCTAGTCCGACGTCGCCACTCGTTCATGTCTACGGAGTAGGATCTGAGCCTAAGGCTCTGGGCATAGTGCCTCCGCCACCCGGCTGGTCCTCGCCGAGCAGGCCAGACAACGTCACGGCCATCTGCGCAGATGAGGCAGTCATGCCGCCAGACGGAGCCGCCGACGGTCGACCAGTCCTCCCGGCCCGGCTGGCCATCTTCTACGCCTCCGGCGGGTTTGTGATTGTCAAGCTCCGTTTCGACGGTCGGCTCGTGTGGACGCGAGAAAGTGTCTGGGACCGTCGCACGAGACCTCGACGAGATGGAGGGGAGGGAAACCCAGTGGTGCTCGCTGCGTTCCACCATCCTGTGCTCGTAACGTGCACCCTCTCCTTTCACGTGAGCGTGTACATGCTCTCGCAGTCTGTCTCGCTCGTGCGCACCCTGCATTCCGACGTCGCCTTCCATCCCGCCGCGTTATCACTCTCGCCCCACGGGCCAAGCTATCGTGCCACACTGACCTACTGCACGCCCGTCTACCCGAGCTCATGGACTGTGAGCGTGCAGGAGCTTGCTGTGGAGGTTTCGCATGGTGGCGAAGTGAGACGGGGCGAATGCTTCCGCGTCCGCTCTGGACGCAGCCGGAACGCAACGGCGGAGTGGCCGAGGAGACTGGATCCTGTGGACGCCGTCTCCCGTGCCATTGGGGTAGGCACGGACGGACGCTGGGTCGTGCTCGCGGGCGAGGACAGTGTCATCCACGTGTTCGCTCTCCCCTCCGCGAGGGGAGGGATAGCGCATGCCCAAACCCTCCTCGCACCCTCTGGCGGTGTCAGTGCTCTCGCTCTCCAGAGCGGGCGGTGCGTCTCAGGCGGTGCGGACGGGAAGGTCCTCGTCTGGGAACTAGATGACGCCGAGCCCGAGGAGGACGGGGCACGTGTGGGCCGGACACTGGGATACGTCGAAGTGCGGCCTGGTGGGCGCCGTAAACTCGAAGTGCCACCAGAGGAGGAGGAAGTTGACGAAGACGAATGGGAACTCCCCAACCCCCGCAGTTTGGCGTACGCTGCCCGAGCCCTATTTCTCGCCACGCCGCCCGCCTCGCTCCCACCGGCCCAACACACCGAGGGCGGCATCAACACCGTCGCCCAACTAGCCTTTGATGAGGAGAAGATCGTCGGTCTAGTACGCGCCGAGACCTCGGACGTGATGCGAGTCTGGAGCTTCAACTGAAGCACACGTTGTAAACCTATAATCATAACCATGACTGTATCCCATCCCTGTCACATCTACATAGCCACATGTCATCAATAGACGACCCACTGTTCGGGACGCATCACTGTTCTGTCAGCTCATACCTCTGGTTTGTAGCTCACGTCTCTGGATAATGGGCCAAGTGCGGTCGGCAAGCACGCTCTGTCCCCTTGTGGCGCGCCACTCGTTTCCGTCACGGAGGGCGATCTCCTCCACATCCACATCGGAGGGCAAGAGCCGCTCCATGGGGAGGGGATACTTGCTGAATTCTCCGTAGACGTGTTCGCGCAGGGGCGAGCCCGCCGCGTCCTCCTCCGTCGGCTTGCGCATCTCGACGGGTTCGGCAGAACACACGAAGACCTTCTTGTCAGCTAGCTCAGCAGAGTGAAGCTTACAATGTTGACCATGTCATCCTCGGCGATGGGGCGGGACCAGAGATCGTGGTAAGCGTTACAGTGTGGGAAGACGGTGACGAGTGCCGCAGAGAGGGGGCGCAGGTGTTCGCTGTCGGGGTGTGCGGCGGCGTTCTGGGGTCAGCTGGAAGGAGATCACTACAACTGTGAGAGAGGATGGAGACGCACCATGACGACGACACCGCCAGGCTTCATGATGGCTCGTGCGTTCTCCCAGAACCCGACCGTGAACAGGGCAGGATACAGGCTGCCGGCACTGAAGACGTCGTGCACGATGAAGTCGTACTTCTCGGAGTCGGGTGCGGGGCTCTGTTCCCTTCCCTTCTGGGCGCGCTCGGCCCGCTCAGCGACAAACGTCACGCCGTCCTCGACAGTGATGCTCCGGATACCTGACTCGTTAAGGCCGAAATACGTCTCGGCAGCGGTCACGACGACAGGGTCGTATTCTGGCGTCAGCTAATGCGGAGGTCTCGTAGCTCACCGACGACGTCCACGTTGAGACCCTTTGAGGCGAATTGCGCGGCGCCGATGCCGACGCCCAAGCCTACGACGAGGACGTTGGCGTCCTCGAGAGAGCGGTTCGTGAAGAGGGCAATCTCCTGCAGCGGGAACGCGGAGAAGACGCTGTGTGTTAGCTCATCCAATCCAGCTATTCTGAGCTTACGAGTCACCCAGCTCGCCGTCCTGGAGCCATCGCCCGCCGACCAGGCTATGGTCTGCGCGGAGCACGCGCATCGTGTGTTCCGGTAGCTGGACGTCCTCGACCACCACGCGACCAGAGACGCTCTGCTGGCTGCTGTGGACCGTGACGCCATCCTTGGTGAAGGGCGCGAGGGGGCGGTTCATAAGCGTCTGGGCCGTGATAGCGAGCGTGAGGACTGCTATGATGAGCGAAGCCATGTGGAACGGCTTAGGCTCCTGCAGCGTGAGAGCCATGGATGTGAGTCCCAGAAGAAGCAAACAGGCCGCGGCGATCAAGAGCTGCCTTGTCAGCTAGGAAGGAGACGTTGAGCTTACGGTTCCCTCGGCGTCCTTTGCGAAGAAGGCGGGCACACGGATCCCGAACTCTGCGGGGAGGAGGAGCACGAGTCCCACAAGCGAGGGGACGAAGGAGAACGGGCTGAAGATGAGCCATGGGAGGAGCATCAGGCCGGCCGTCGCGGCGAGAGCGGCCCAGGCTCCGACACGCCCGCCGAGCTGCGACGAGGTCAGGAAACCTATGCTCCGGACCAGCAGCGACGTCAGGGCCGTACCGATGGCCGACCAGATTGCGGCGTTGCGCACCCGCGGCGAACGACGGGGAAGCGCATACCCGATCACGGTGAAGAGAGCCAGGACCCAGAGGACAGGCTTGGCGTCGTCAACGAAAGCGTTGTTGTACAGCGGCGCGAGACTCAGCTGGGCCAGCTTGATGCCCATGACGAGCGTCACCGCTGCGGCCACGCCTGTTTGTTAGCTAGCCAGCGGGTCTACCCAGCTTACTCAAAGCAGCCTCCTTTGCTGCGCTCATACTGGAAAATGTGGCGATGTGAAGAATGCAAAGGACAGACGATCAGCTGAGCTGTGCGTTCAGTCGGCGGCTAGCAACGGCACGCCCAGGCACGTCCACAGCAATCTAGGCACCGGCGTACCAAGATCCGGACTCTTGTCTTGCATCCGTACATCGGTTCGTTATAAGCTACAAAGACAGAACTCGACACTACTTGTGTGTCATTCACATGGCCCAAGAAACAGACAGTCCTCGTTTACTCCGTCTCACCAATCGAGTCGCCCGCACTCTTGAACATATGGGCCAGGTCGTGCTCGCCACTGCTTGGCTTATGGTGGGTGGAGGTTTTAGACACCGGCTCCGAATCGGACGTTGCGCGGTGGTTAGAGGATGCAGTCAGCGGGTCAGAGTCGTGGCGCTGGATACGGTGCGGCTCGGGAGAGGGCGGCGAAACCGAGTGGGATGCCTCAGAGTCCGGCAGCTCGAGCGCCGGCTGGGTCTTGGCCGAGGCAGACGATGCCACCGACTTGGTGTCGCTTCCGGGCGTGTCCTTGCGGCTGGGCACCTCGAGTGCAGGCTGAGATTTGACAGAGGGTACCGGGGAGGCGACCGAATCGCCTTCTTCAGGCGTAGTTGTCTTCGGAGACGGCGTGGGGGCGTCCTCGACTATCTTGGACGGAGGCGTGGACGAGTGCAGAGGCGAGGACTCCTTCTCGTAAGACTTGGACAGGGTGCTGGCGGCCGATGGGGTGCGCTGATGTTCACGGGCGTTTGCAGCCGCAGCGTTCAGACGCTCCTGCAGCGAGCGGCCATCGTGACGAGGGGCAGGCGCGTGGATCTCAGAAACAGAGGGGGTCGAGTGGAGGGAACTCAGCTCATCACCGTCCTCATGACCGTGCTTCTTATTGCGCTTCTTCATGAGGTTGACTCCCCACTTCTTCACGCTCTGCTTGGCCACGCTGACTTGAGCCTCGATGGTAGCGGTGTCTCGAGCGCGAACGGCATTCAGGATAGCAGCGCTCGTAAGCTTGCTCGGGTCGGATTCGATGCTGACGTTGCTGACACTGCGATCACGCGTGGAGCCGGTTGTTGCGAGCGACGCCGGGGACGGCGGGTCGGTGCTGTGAACGGAGGTAGTAGAGGTTGAGGGAGCATCCGAACGGTCGGTGGTCGACAGCACCGATGGGGGCGGCTTGTCGGCCTTGTCAATGTCGATGTGGCCCGCCTCGGTCGACGTCGAGCTCTGGAGCGAGGGCGTGACGGACTTGCCAAGGGAAGACCTGGGGGGCTTCGGCTTGCTCTTGCGAGTGGAGAGGTTAGGGGTAGTCTCAGAGCGCTGCATGGAGTGGCGCTCAGCCCAGTCGTCCACGGCAGTAGGCACCATCGTGTTTTGACGGACGGGGGCCTTGCCGTTGCGCTGGCGGAGGGTGGAGGGGGTATCAGTGTCTTCCTCCGTGTCATCTTGCTCCGAGGAAGACTTGTCCTCTTCCTCGTCCTCCTGTTCCTTGGCGGAAGCGCGAGACGCAACGTTGAAAATGCCGCCGCGGACATCAAGACCGTCGGTGTGGAAGAAGGGCACGTCGTCCATGTTCGGCGCGACGATCGCTTCGGCCATGCCCTCGCGCATCTTCTTCTGGATGAAGCTAAGAAGCGTCCCCCACTTGATCGCCCTAGGACCAACAACGGGTTCGATGTCAACGTCCATCTTGGGCTGCTCGGTAAAGCACCACCAGATACGATCACTCGGCGGGCCCTTGACCACAACGCGAATGTTGCCAGTCAGACTTCGGATGCGGGCGGCAATGACAGCGTTAAAGTTGAGCTTGGTCGCCTCGATAGTCGCACGGCCGCACGAGCTGTCCAGATCGGCGGGCATCTGATAGTCGATGCGGGCTTCGAACACTATTTCACCGTTCGGCTTCATCTCCTTCAGCATCGCGTTCGAGAGGATGGGCGGGATGTTTCCAATATTGACCTCGGTCGCGCGCAGAGGGCCAACAAGGGGTGGATTGATCAGCGACAGCTTCTTGTTGATCTTATCAATAATGAACTAGAGTTAGCGATACTCTGTTGAAACACGCACCTGTTCGACTTTCGCGGTATGGTTCACTCCGAGGAAGATGCGACCAAGCATCGCGTTCAGCCACTGCAGACCGCTCGGATCCGGCTGCGACTGGACACGTTCGCAGAGCCACTTCATGTGCGGGAGCGAGAACACGCGATCATGGCGAGCCTTGTTAGCGGCAACATTGAGGAGCGAGAAGTACCAGTCCTCCATCCTGAAGTCAGTCGAGTTCCGAAATTCTAGCTCACCTAACGTTACTATTCTTTAGGAAGATGAACCAAGGTGCCTTCTCCGCCTCCTTGGTCTGAGTGTTGCTCTCGCTGCTCATGCCCTTGGCGAGAACGGGGAGACCCTTGCGCTTGGTATCGGCATAACGAAGCACGATGCAGTGCTTCTTCGTGAAGAATTTACCTTCCATGCCGTTGAACTCGCCCTTTTTATCCTCAATGTGGACGGTGTACTTGTTCATCGGGATCGCCGCAAGGCACTCTTTGTCATCCGTGTCGTTATCATAGATGTAGAGCACCTCACCCTTGAGCACGCAGTAGTAGTGATCGGTAAAGGTTGTAGTTGGGGCGCTAGCGAGTTGGCGGTAGGCTTGGGCGGCGCGACCAGCCATCGTCTGCTGGTCGGCCTTGGGCGGGTCGACGGTGGCGGTGAGCGAGTTGACGGGCTGGCCCATGAAGGTCAACTGATCCTTGGACTTGTCGTAGGTGCGCCGGATGATGAGCTTGCCGACCATGTCCTCGTCTGGTGTCTTGACGGCGGCATTCTGCTTGGCGAGATCGTCTTCCTCAGCCTGAACCTCCAGCTTCTTAGTGGGGGAAGGGTCGCCGATGGGCTTGGACGTGTACGTCAAGAGGTACCCTCGGCGGTCAGCGCAATATGGTGACTAGACTTACACCACCCGGCAACAGCCAGGAGAGCCGTGAAGAGGACACCGTGCACGACAAAGGTGATCAGCCAGCGGACGAGGCTGAATAAGAAAAACATGGCGATGGACGCCTGGCGGCGTTGACGGGTCGTGAGTTATCCAGGGGACGTGGAATGAGTGTCGGATGTCCTCCTTAGATGCTCACGAGCATCAAAATAGTTGAAAGGGATGCTGGATGTGCTAGACAAGTGATGTAACGGACGTGAGTCTGCGGGGTGGTTCTACTTGAGCACCGCCGTTGCCGCTTGAGCTGGTCAACCCGGTCGTCTGCGCGGAACGCGACCAGCAATGACGTACGTTGTGCCCGTCCGGCTGGAAGGCACTTTACGTAAACCCCACCGATCCTTATTGGGCCTTCTGTGCGTCCATATTCCAGCCCGCTCCCAAGACTTCGTGCGCAAGGACATGCTTCCTCAGTGCTATCTTTGGGCAAAGATGTTGGGGAAACGGTGTTGCTAGTGCAGAGTTGTGAGGAGACAGGGCACGTAGTGGGTGCAGGAACCAGAGAGCCGGATAAGCCATAGTGCGAGCCGTAGTGTACAACATGCATCCTCGTCTACGCCATGAACTGCTTGACGGCTTTGTCAATGCTCGCCTTGTCCAACTCGATCTCTCCCGCGTCAACCGCCTCGATCACTCGACGCAGGGCGATGGTCTGTCCGACCTGCTCTGTCTTGAACCAGATGCGGCCGTTGAGACCGATCGCCGTCTCGAACGGGATGTGCGCTGCGAGCGCAGGTAACAGAGGGTGTTTCGGGCTGAGCATTCTGTTGTCAGTTATGGTACGGCAGTACGCAACTCACTGCCTGCAAAGTTGCAGCGAGCACTCCACCATCAGTCCGCCCTTGAGCTCTCCGAAGCCCTCCGCCTTGCCGGTGGCCGGGTCAACACACTCCATCTCCGGCTCCATGTCGCGGTTCGCAATCGTCACGCGCGCATACACAAGTGTTCCAACCTGGACATTAGCTTCTCAGAAATTGGGAAACAGCTTACCTTGAGGTTGGGCTTGCTCCTCTTCGTCGCGCCCTCGAAGGCGAGGGCGTCCAGGCTCGCCATGTGCGCGCTTCCGAGGTCTACTCGATATCCCTCCGCATGACGGGCAATGATGGTGCCGAGAACGAGATCACGCTGAGCAGGGATGTATCGCTTCGACTTTCCAGAGATCCAGACGCTCTCGCTCTTGTCCTTGCCCTTGGTGGAGGAGAGGACACCGGCGCGGGTGGCCGTGTACACAGGCTCAGACGGGCCCGCGACGTCGGATGCGCGCGATGTTGAGGCGGTGATGCCGGGTCCGAAGGTGACGGCGAAAGACGTCTCCGGTAGCCGGATTTCTGTTCCGGGGAAGACGACGGTCATCCTTGATGCGTGGTGTAAGGTGAAGGATGCATCAACGAAGCTGGGTTGTGGTCGCTGCTGAAATCGAAAGCTGAAGTCACGTGTCAATGTGGAGGTCCGAGACTCAACGTCATCTGGCGCGTGTGTAACGAGGGCTGCGAGATAAGGCATCCAGCGTCGCCCAGTTCACCATGGTGTCGGCAAACTCGCTGTACACGTACGCCAAGGTGTGTAGTGAACGGGGCGACTTATTAGAGCTGTTTGCTTGGCGAAGCTGACATCAGATCGGCGCGGGAGTGGCAATATCCATCCCGATCATCTTCGCCGCCGGTCTCTGGTGGTTCCAACGGCGTCTCATTTATCCCGCCGACTTCCCTGAGGGGTCCAGAAAGTGTGAGCAGTATACAGCTGTGTTGGGTACGACGTGATAGCTGACCGCAGTCGTCCCGACTCCTGTTGAGGCAGGACTGCCGTACGAGGATGTCACGATCAAGACTCCTGATGGCCTCCACATCAAGGGCTATGTCATCCCTGTACGCGAGCGAGTCGTTCCCCTCTCAGACCTGCGCGGACTGAACCAGCATCAGATGCGCGAGAAGGGAGATGCCGAGAGCAGGGAGTGGGACAAGGTCAAGGACACGGACGCCGCCAAGGCCTACATCAAGTCGCGACCGACGATTGTCATGTTCCACGCCAACGCGGGCAATGTTGGCCACCGCATCCCGCTCGCGCGCAAGTTTGTCAGCGAGCTTCACTGCAACGTGTTCATGCTCAGCTACAGAGGGTAGGTCGCGGCTGACGTTCGAACTAACATGCAGGTACGGGCTGTCGGAGGGTTCTCCTTCGGAGGAGGGTGAGTCGCGTTGCTGCAAGCGTGAACTGACAAACAGGTATTCGCATCGACGCTGGGGTAAGGTTGGAGTAGCGCGCACAAGCTAATGACAGGCTGCTATGGACTTCCTCTCGACTCACCCGCTTTTGAAGGACACGAAGATCGTCGTGAGTAGACAGGTCTTATGACAACGCTGATATTCAGCTGTACGGTCAGTCGATCGGCGGCGCCGTGTGCATCGACACGGCTGCTGCGTACCCTGACATGGTGAGTTAGCAGGCTGATTTCCCATCTGACATCAGGTCTCCGGTGTCATCGTTGAGAACACCTTCCTCTCGCTGACGAGCCTCGTGCCTCACGTGCTGCCCGCCCTGCCGCCTCTCCTCGTGAACCTGCTCCTCAGCGAGCGGTGGGACGCCGGCAAGACCATGCCGAAGATCCCTGCCACGACACCGATGCTCTTCCTCTCTGGAAAGCAGGACGAGCTCGTGCCCCAGGCGCAGATGAAGCAGCTGTACAAGCTTCGCGGGACTGGCTCTGCGCGGTGGCGCGAGTTCAACGGCACGCACAACGACACGTACCTCAGCCCCGAGTACTGGGCCGAGATTGGCAAGTGGCTCGCGGAGGAGATCGAGCACAAGCCAAGGTAGACTAAGCTACCCATAAGCATAGACTTTAAGATGCATTTTGCATTGTACGAAGCATGAGATGTCGACAAACTTCGGGGTTGTCACCCAAATCCAACTCCAGCCAGGAGTCAGGCACCGCCACAAAATTTAGTTCCGTCGACTCTCGCCACCCACTTGACTGCATCATTGACGATCGTCGGTCTCCATCCACACCTTACCTCACACTACCCCACCCGGACAGAAACCCTCGACGAAATGGGCGCGGGCGACCTCAACATGAAGAAGTCGTGGCACCCCGCGCTCCTGGTGAACCAGGAGCGTGTGTGGGCCGCGGAGCGCAAGGACATCGACGAGAAGAAGAAGCTCATGCAGCTGAAGAAGGAGCGCGACGAGGAGCGGCAGCTCGCCGAGCTTCAGCGAATGCAGGAGGCTGCGACCGGCAAGAAGCGCGTCGAGCGCCTGGACTGGATGTACTCTGCCCCTAGCAACGAGGGCATGGGCGGGCGCTTCAACGAGCGCGAGCTCGAGGACTACCTCCTCGGCAAGAAGCGGGTGGATGAGATGCTCGCCCAGTCGGACAAGAACGTCGGCAACGCGCACAAGGACTTCATCGCTGTGCAGAACGCGAACACGGCCCGCGACACTGCGTCCAAGGTCAGGGAGGACCCGATTCTGGCAATGAAGAAGGCGGAACAGGCCCAGCTCGCCGCGCTCATGAACCGACCCGACATTCGGCGACAGATGAAGGCCGCCAAGGAGGCGAAGGAGGGCAAGGGAAGCAAGGAGGAGAGGAGGGAGCGCCGTCGTGCCGAGAAGGAGGAGAGGCGACGAGAGCGACACGAACGCCGTTGCGACCGATCCCCCCGCTCCGATGACGACGACTACAGGCGCCGCCGCGACGATCGCGATGACAGGGAGAGGCGTCACCGAGATCGCTCCACGTCCCCGAGGAGAGACAGTCGCCGAGACCGGGACGACCGCCGTGATCGCGATGACCGGAGGGACCGCGACCGCGACTATCGTCGGCGCGACGATGACCATGACCGCCGAGATGACCGTGACCGTGGACGCGACCGCCGAGACGACCGCGACGACCGACGGGACCGCTACGACCGCCCCCGTTCCCGATCCCCCAAGCGCGAACCCGAGTCATCTCGCGACCACTACGACCGCCCCATCCCCCCGAAGCGCGAGCCCATCTCCGAGCGCAATGGCCACCCCGAACGCAACGGCCACGAGCGTCCTCGGTACGACGACCGCCGCGGCTTCCGGAACGACCGTCCGCGCCGCCCATCCCCCGAGCGCAAACCCGATGTCAAGCCCGGCGGCAACTCTCTGGACGACATGCGTGCCGCTCGTCTGGCTGCGATGACTGCGTCCGCGGACCAGCTGCAGGCCGAGCGCACGAAGAAGCTTGCCGTGCGTGAGGCGGAGGAACGCAGGGTGTTTGAGGCGGAGGAGAAAGCGCGGTCGAGGTACCACAAGGACGAGGCTGCGGGACTGTTCATGAAGCAGCAGGAGCAGATGAGTGGAGGAGTGAGCCTGGGAGAAGCGCTCGGCCGTCGGGGTGGCAAGGGGTTGCTGCGAGACATTTAACTTGTACCATTAGAAAAAGAGTCGCTCGAAAACTCGCCAATGTATCTTGTACCGATTGTACGTGCATTCGAAGACGACTGCTGCTCCGACTGCTGGCTGGCTGAACTCGAGACCTGCTGAAACCCGCGGTACGGATTAGAGTTGCGGGTGATGTGAAATTGCCCGAAGCGGCAAGTCGCCCCGTCCCTGGCCACCCAGCCTAGGCGCCCGTCAGTCACGCGTGTCAACAACATTGACTTTCCACCACCACAGCGAACAACGACGACCATCCTCATACCACACTCGCAACCATAGAGCACAACCACCACCCATAGAGGCAGCGCCATGCCTCCCATCTCATCCCTCGCGGGTGTCCTTGACAGCCCAGCACCAAGCGGCAACGGCTCAACCACAGTCAAGAACTCCTCCCTCCCCGACATTTCCCTCGGCTCCCTCGGATCCAGCTTCCACTCGGAGGGCGACGACTTCGATGACGGAACACCAAAGCAGCCCCGTAAGCTTCACCCTGTATGCTCAGCTGACCATAAGGTGTGACGAGCCGGTATGACCGCCGACGGTCTAGCAATATGACGCCGCTCAGCAAGGAAGCACCCGCTGCATTGTTACAGCTGTCCCCTCCACCGAGCGTCGCGCCGGAACGTCGGCAGGGGCGGGGGCGCAAAGACGACGACAGCGAGTCGGAGGGCGAGGCCCTCGACGCCAAGTACGGCGGCCACTCTGATGACGACGTCAGCGCGTCCTTCTCGGCGCATCGCGAGCGGCTCGACAAGAGCCTGTCGAAGTCAAAACGTACTGGCACCACGGGGGGGCGACACAGTGTCGCCACCGGAAACGCGGGCAACCAGATGACACTCCGGGAGCAGGAGCAGGTGCGTTTCCACATTGACCTGTGCTGATGGCAGAACGTGGACGCCCTGCAGAAAGAGAACTTCAACCTCCAGCTCGAGAACCATTTCCTGAAGGAGCGACTCGCGTCCATGGCCCCCGACCACATCGAGAGCGCGCTCAAGGAAAATGTCAAGCTCAAGATTGAGATTCTGAACCTCGGCAAGGAGCTGAAGAAGTCCAAGAAGCTCCTCGTGCAGCAGGATCGCGATCTTGCCGCCGCCGCGAGGGAGCGGGACGGCCACAAGGTCAAGTCTCGCGATGCTGAAAGCCGCGAGCTCGAGGCGATGTGGCGCGAGGAGAAGGAGCGCAGGCTCCAGGTCGAGGATGAGCTGGACAAGCTGCGTGATGACCAGTTCGACCGCTCACGGGAACTCGAGGACCGCGTGCGTGACCTCGAGGACGAGCTGGAGCGCGCCAAGGACGATCTCGACACGGCGCGGGCTGGACTCGATGACCAGAACGAGGAGATTGCCCGGTTGCGCGATGAGGCCGACCGCGCCATCGACGAGCTGGAGAAGGTGCAGAGCGAGCGCGACCTCGGCGAGTCGGTCGGCATGGGCAAGGGCCGCGAGGCGCGCCTGGTCTCCAAGCTCGAGGAGGAGATCGAGACCCTCAAGGTCGAGCTGGAGGAGGCCCGCGGGTCATTAGCCGACATGGAAGATCTGGAGGAGCAAGTCAACCAGCTGCGGGACAAGTACGCGGCATCGCAAATCGACCTCGACAGACGGGACGAGGAAATCCTCGAGCTGAACAACGAGATGGACCTCCGGATCCGCGAGCACGAGCGCGAGATCACCCAGGTCGAGGCCGAGTGGCGGGACGAAGTGCTCGAGGCCCGGGCCCAGGTCGACGAGCTCAAGGACGTTATGCAGGAGCGCGAGGCGGAGATCGAGGATCTGCGCAAGGGTCTGCTCGAGCGCGAGGACGAGATCACCGGCGCCCGCGAGCGGATCATGGACCTCGAGGCAGTGCAGGGCGAGACGCACGACCGGCTGGAGGAGACGCTGCGCAACATTGAGCTGGACAATGCGGACAAGGACGCGGACCTGATCGAGGCGAACCGGGAGGTGGAGTCGCTCGGGCAACGCGTGTACGAGCTCGAGGAGGTCGTAGACGAGCTGCGTGCAAGGGAGGGAGAACTCGCCGCCGAGCTCCAGCGCATGGACGACGAGAAGGAGAACTACGACGAGCTCGTCGCTGCCCTGAAGGAGGCGCGGCGCAAGATCCAGGACGAGCGGGACGGGCTGGCGTCCCAGCTCTCGCGGGCCGAGGAGGCCCACGTCTCGGAGCGCGAGGCGTGGGAGAAGTCCCGTCTCCGCGAGGCGGAGCATCACGAGCGCGTCCTTGCTTCGAAGGATCAAGTGACGGAGCGCCTGACTTCCGAGCTTGAAGCCGCCCGTGACCGCGTAGCGATGCGTGACCGCGACCTTGTGTCTGTCCAGAACGCCCTGAGGAGCCTAGAGGCAGAGAGGAGGAAGCTCGGCGACGAGCTCAGCAGCGACCAGCGCAGTCTCGAACTCGAGATCGAGCGGTTGCGGCGCGACCTGGCGAGGGCCGAGGACGACCTCGACCGCGCAAGGGAGGAGGCGCGGGAGCGCGAGTCCTCATTAGCCAAGCGGGACATGCAGCTGGCCGAGCTCATGGACAAGCATAGGTCCGTCGAGCGGCAGCTCACGGACGAGCGCCAGGGCAGGCTCCAGCTCAGTGACAAGCTGGACAGCATGGCGAAGACGGCGCGGCAGCACGAGCGGGAGGCGGACAATCTCCGCTCGCGCATCGAGGACATTGAGCCGCTGCTTACCGAGTCGCGGAACAGTCGTGCACTGTTGCAGCGCCAGAACGACGCCCAGAGACAGGAACGCACCGACCTCCTGCTGCGCGTGTTCAAGGACGTGAACCGCTTCCTCGCCGTTGAGGACAGCACGACACCGGCAAACTTCGCCCTGTTCAAGGACACGCTCCTGACGCGCTTGCGCAGCATCAGCGGCGTCAGGACCGACTTTGACAAGCGCATTCGCGAGACAGAGGCGCGCATGGAGAGCAAGATGGCCTCCCTGAAGCGGCAGCTGGAGGGCAAGTGGCGCGCGCTGGACGGCTTCGAGGCGAGCGTGAAGAAACTCGAGCTGGCCCGCTCCCAGTGGCGCGCGCGGTTAGCGAGCAAGGACGGGGAACTCGAGGCGTCCCGCGCTCAAATCTCCGACTTGAAGCGACAACTGTCCACCTCTACTTCCCGTTCCTCGGGCCCGTCAGACGAGACGATAAAACTCCTGACCGACCGCGCGTCCCTCGCCGAGAAGAGGGCGACGCAGGCGGCCCAGTCGCTCGAGAGTCTAGAACGCAAGTTCGAGGAACTCCAGAAGCGCTCCGGAACAGCGGACACGAAGTGGGAAGCGAGGGTGAAGGAGTATGAGAACCGCCTCCGCATTGCGGGGGAGAAGGTCAAGGCAGAGAAACAGGGCGGGAAAGAGAGGGCGCACCAGCTCGAGGGTCAGGTCAAGGAACTGGAGCGGCAATTGGAGCTCACGAGGAGACATAATAAACGAGCAGAGGGGGTTGTGGCGAATGCGGCCCACCTGCTTGGTGACGATTAGGCGGGCTATTTCCTGCCACGTCACCCCGGCTGAGCTGGGCTGTTCCCGAACTATAGAGTGGAAGTTTCATCTAATGTAGTATTATGTTGTGACCCATGCACCATTGACACGAACGAGCGGAGCGCAGCGAAGCGAAGCGAAGCGACGTAGGGAGGCAACGGGGGGAGGCAGCGGGGGGAGGCAGCGAGGGGAGGCAGCGAGGGGAGGCAGCGAGGGGAGGCAGCGGGGCAGCTAAGAGGGGGAGTAAACTAGGGTCACAGGTTAAGTCGAACGAGTGGTGCCACAAACGAGGCCGTGAACTGTCGACCTCGCTGCAACCACGAATAACTCATGCATATGCATGTTTCTTGCTCTATAAACAGTTGTTCCACGTGCATGGGAGTCTTGGTAACCTATATACGAAGCATGGTGCACCTGGGATCAATACTTAATGTGTCCTCCATTAGCAGAGATGGTGTCCTTGATCCTGTTAGGCATGGACATGATAAGTCGGTCGATCTCATTCTGATCATAGGTGTTCCAGAGCTCCGTAGCGGCAGCGAATAGCCCCTCCTGGGTGGTGGGACGAGGGTTGAGACGGGCCAGGCGGCGCTTGAGGTTGCTCCAAAGGTTCTCAATGGGGTTGAGGCAAGGAGAGCAGGGAGGGTGAGGCAGGAAGCGCATGCCAAGTTGCTCTGCCTTGCCACGGGTGGCCTTGGCTGTGTGGACGACAGCGTTGTCCTCTACAACCCAGGGCAAGCCATAACCACGCCACTGAGTCTTGACACGCTTCCAGCAATCAAACAACTCCTTCTCAGTCACCTGGGTGCGATAGATGGCCGCATTGACTCCCTTGCGCTTGGAGGTCGACTGGGAGGTGTCAAACCACACCAGCTTCGACTTGCCGCCATACCAGATAGCCCCCCAGCACATAATCGACCCACAGCTCGATCTGGAGGTGTACTGGATGTACCTGAGTGTCAGCACTCTTCCACAGCATGTAGAACGTCAGGAAAGACACTCACCGCTCATTGGCACGGTCAGAACCGATGGGGCGCGTCACATATGCTCTGTGGAGCTGGTCAATGTAGAGAGGGACCTCGTCACAGAAGATCACCTTCCTCCACTCTTGGAAGAGTCGCTGCTGCTCAAGAGCATAAGCGAGACGCTTCTCCTTGTGAAGGGGGCTTAGATACGGCCGCACAAGAGCCACAAAGCGGCCATAACCAAGCTGGCGACGTGCACGGCGCAGAGTCATGAGAGAGAGGACAATGTCTCTGTCTGCAAGAGTGTCCAACACCTCACGATTGCTGGCGAAGGGCTGAGCCTCAAAGACCTCGTAGATCGCTCTGAGGTTGTCGGGAGTGAGCTTGGTGTGGCTGCGGGGGATGCGGATCCCCTGGACAGGGTTCAGAACAGCCAGAGCAGGTGGAATGAGAGCCTGGAGGCGAGCTAACATCACACAGTAACCCACAGTGCTCTTGGCGACGTTGTACTCCCAGGCGACAGAGGAATAGCTGCGGTAGCGAGCCAAGGACGCAATCTTGGCGCGGCGGCGAGGTGTGAGGCAAGGGCGAGGCATAGCTGCAAGTTCTGATGAGGTAGAGCTGTTGTGGAAGAGAAGTGGCACTCAAGGAGGCTTATATGCCACAAAGATGGACAGTCGGACGGACTCCGCTGCCGATATGCATGGTTTCGACTCAATTCTTGGATTTTCCAAAAGCCCAGCTTCGGAGCTTGATACATGAAAGATTTGGGGCAAGCACAGGCCTCGGTGGCTGAGATCTAGGGCGATAAGGAGGGTGGTGACATGCAGCTTTATTGTGGTGGTGTGGTGGCCAGTATGCACGGTGCGCTCTGCAGCTCCATTTGTCCGAGCTGCCAAGCATTCCTTTCGGCTCTACGCGGAGTTTCTAGGCATAAAGAGTACCGTTGCATGAGTTATGGATCAGAACATGAGCCACGGCGAGGTTGACGATGACGGGACCGTGCGCATCCGTTCGACTTAACCTGTGACCCTAGTTTAATGACTCGAATTGCATGTAAATGTCCAAAAATGTCCTTGATGTGTTACAAATACTGAATAACTCCCAGCTAAACTCTCAATAATCCTTCGGCGGAAGAGGCGGCGGAGTACTCTCATCACTAACCCCACTAACCCCGCTCATCGCACTCATCTCGCTCCGCGTCGAAAGTGTCGAGGCCATCGTATTGGTCCTGAACCGGCTCGCGATGGGCGTGACAGAACTGATATGGCTCCGTTTCGTCGCGCCGGTGAGCGGGGCGATCCCGACGCCCTTTGATCCTTTGGGTCCAATCGTCACGGCTGCAGCAGTGGGAGTGGAGGAAGAGAGAGAGGGAGAGGGGCGGTCGGTGCGGACTTCGAGTTTGGGGATTGTGCGGTGGGAATTGCTCAGGCGGCGGAGGCGGAGGTCGGAAGTGCGTCGCGGTGGCGGGGGAGAGGTGAAGGGGTGTCTCTGTGAAGAGTTGTAGTTGTAGTTGGTGGTGGAGGTGGGGGCGGAGGGATCTGAAGGAATGGAGGGATCCGAAGGAATGGAGGGTGCGGAGGGATGAAAGGTGGGCACTGAGGGAACTGAGGGAGGGACAGAGTGCTGACAATTAGGGAAAGAGGGCACTCCAGAGTGGGAAGGAAGCGCCGAGTTGGAACTCGGTCTCGACACAGCAGGGGAGGGCACGGAAGGCGTCGGGCGCGGCTCGAACTTGGGTGCGGGGGAGGAAGGAATATCTACCATAGCCTGAGCCGGGGCAGTTGGCGGTTTCGGCGCCGGGCGGGCGTGCGGCGCTGTCCTGGGTCCCGATCGCTTCGGCTGTGCCACAGTCGGGGTTGAAGAGCCCCGTGACGGTGGCCGGGCAGGCGGGGCTTTGTGCGTCCCGGACTTGCTGGGAGTAGATCCGGACACGGGCGGAGTCGCAGAGGAGTTCTTACGACTATGCGTCTTCGGCTGAGCAAGGGATCCACTCCGGCTCCGTGTTGTGTAGGCGCTGGGAGCCGCGTCAAGGGATCGTCGTCCGTCGACGGATTTACGGTCGCCCGCCGAACGAGTTATTCCGGCTCCGCGGGTTGGGGGCGGGCGCAAAGGCGCTGGGAGCCGCTTCGGCGACCGAGTTGCTGCGACTCCGCGGCGCGCTCGCTGGCTTGCTGGCACTTCTTGACGACCTAGCGGAGTAGGCCGAACGCGCAGACTGATCCGACCACCGTCTGCCGTGGCTCGGTTTCCGTTCCCTCACGCCCGTAATCGCATTCACGACTGTATTCTTCTTGCTTCCGAACAGGGACAGATTGTCGCTGGAAAAAGACAGGTTGCTGCTGAACCCCAGATTCAAAGCGCCGAGAGCCTTGTTCAGCCCGAAGGGGTCCGAGTCCCTCCTATCCACCAGCTTGAGTGGTGGGGATTCGGGTTCCGGCCGCTCTATGGCTAGGAAGCTCGCGTCGCTTGTTATGCGTTCCCGGTATTTGAACGAGGAACTCGAGTGAGCGGAGTGTGCCGAGTGTGCCGAGGCGTTGGAACGTTGTCTCCGACGGGCATGGAAACTCAGCCCGTCGCCGGAATCCTTCCTATCGCGGCGACACGCCGAAGGAGCTGGGGACACGGTAGCCTGGAATGTCGCTGTGACGGGGGACTTGAACGGATCCTGGACTTGCGCGGTGTACAGCGCCGAGTCACTGCCGCGGCGGAAGGCGAACGCAGTCGGCGGGGCGTCGGACCCTCTCCTGCTCCTCAGAGACTTGAGCGAGGTGACACTGTTCTTGAGCGAATTCAGTCCCGTGGCCAGACTCTCCTCCATGCTCCCAAGACTGCCACGGGAACCACGCGACGACCGCCGACTCTGCGCAAAGCGCGACTGCATGCTTTCCTCGCTTTGTTGGCGCGTCAAGGAGCCCTCGTAGGTGATCATGCTGTCGAGGCGTTCCCGGCTGCTGACGCGGGGCACCACGCCGCTGGTCGGCATGCCGCTCGTGTGAAGGTCGGAGTGGCGCTTCCGCTCCGCCTTGTCCAAGGACGAATGCTTGGGACTGTCCTGAGGGGAGCGGAACCACTGTGTCGAGATCGGGATCATGCTCGGCGACGGAGGGGGCGAGAAGCCCTGCGGCTTCGGCTCTGGCGGTCGCGGGGTAACGGGCATCTCATTCTGAGATGAGAAGTAGCGTTGCTGATCTTTCTCTTCCAGCGCTCTTTCTTCTTCTTCTAAGCGCAGTTGCCGGGGTAGGAAGAAGTAGAGTGCCAGGGCATAGGCGAGGATCCAGAAGGCGAATATGACGCCCCACCCTGCCTTTAGCCCGGGGGAAGAGTAGCCGTGCCCTGTTGCAGGCCATTGCGTCACGAAGCCAGTCCAGCACGTCGCCCACCCGAGGGCGACAATGAGGAGGCCGACGCCGAAGTGGAGCAGGTTGCTTGGCCCGCGGCCCCGCTTCGTTGTGCAGGTGAAGCGTCTGAAGCGCTCTGGAAGCTTTACAAAGTGCGCGACAATGCCGAGGAGACACTGGACCAGGAAGAAAACAAAGAGCGCGATGCCGCACCCGCGGTGCGTGCCGGGCGTGTGGCCGAAACTGGCCCCGGTGCCCAGCGTAATCAGCAGGAAGAGCAGGGACAGTCCGCCCTGCACTGCGATATGCAAGGGAAACCAATCCTCGGACGTCGTCAATCCCCGGACGATGCGGGGCACGACGACGCCCCCGGGCAAGAGGAACATGGTGACCATGACACCGATCGCGACGTGCGCAATCAGCACAGAGGAGGGCATCCCGTTCCGCTCTGATGTCTTGCTGTTGACCGGCATTGGGTTGTACACGTCCTCGAAGTCTCGCTGATAGTTGATGGTCCCGTACCCGCTCCAGAGATGCTGGCTCAGCTCTGCGTCCGCCCCACCCTTAGGCTGTGTCTTGGAGAACGCCCAGATCAGTTCCTCGCTCGGCTTGGAGCTCGAGGGCACGCTGAAGCGCATACTCGACCCAGTGGCGTTCGAGTACGAGCTGTCCAGCAGCGAGGCGACGCGAGGCGTGTCGGACACGACTGCAGGCGCAATGTGGCCAGCAGCTTGTCGCTGCGACAGCGTAATACCGTGCTCGTTCGGCCACATGATGACCATGGGTGTGTTTGCTGAGATTAGGATATGTCTCGGATGTCTTACTCACGCATAGTCTTCCCGAAACCCAGCGCGATCCAGCCAAATTTGCCCCGCGGCGTGGGGTCCATCGTGTCGATGATGTCTGGGGTTAGACTGGCTGCACAGTCGACTTACAAGTGTCGGTCCCATTCTGGCGCGTGCCGGAGATGCAAACATTCTAATGTCAACATGAATTGCGACTTTACACATACCTCATTGCAGATCCTCTGCCCCTTCGGCGCCACTGGCTTGATTGTGGGAGCCGCCGTCGGTATCGAGGTCATTGAAGACGACACACTAGACGCGTTTCGGACCGCGGCGGGGATCAATGTCGTGTTAAGAGAGAGCGTGATGTTTCCCGGCCTAGCGAACATCGCAGTCGGCATCGCGTGCGTGGTTGGCAGCAGCGACTGAGTCGTGACGTATGTCTTTGTCGGGCCAAAGACGGCATAGGTGGTGAGGGCGGCAGACTCGTCGGGCATCAAGGCGTAGAGGGCGCCTGTCGCCAGCACGGTCGGCCGCATGATAAACGAGTGTGTGGTCGTAAGGGCTTCAAAGAGCTTTGGACTGTATACATAGACCTGGTAGACCTGTTCGGAGGAAGTACACCGGTAAGTAGCAGCAGGAGCAGCAGGAGCAGCATAGCGCTAGTGTTAAGGTCAGGAGTAACCTGAGCAAGCAAGCGATAAAGTCTGAAGTTACCAAGGGGCAGGGTGCTGTGGTCGCCATTCGCGTCGCGTTTCGGTTAGCGCGGTCAACGCGGTCAAACGCGTTTTACCACTCCTGGCAGGGTCTTGAAGGTGGGATGACGCCAGGCACGGCTCGGGATTGCGTTGGGTCAGTGGTTTTAGTCGATGCCAAACAATTTCGTCTTCCCTCGTCTCTGGGCTTATGCTTACACGCGTTAACCATCCCTATAACCATCCCTGCAGGCTCCTGCAGGCTCCATTGCTGTGGTTGGTCTGCCGCACTCCGTCAGGGCCCACACCTCCGCAGCCGCTTTCGAGAATCCTTTCAGTCGTCTGCCTGCTCGCGAATGGCTGGCCCGCGGAACAAGCGTGATCGACCCTTCAGTCGGAACCCGTACGCAGCAGAGCTGCTAGGCTCGAACCCACATATAAGCTTGCTGTCGTCACGGGCCTGACTGAACAGGCTAATCCGGGATCCTGGTCAGTCGTATCAGTCGAGCGTCCCAGCGCTATGGTAAGCATTGAGACGGATCCTGTGCAGGTCCATCCGACTAACTCGCGCTTCTAGCAGCTGTCTTGTCCAGTCGAGTGAATTGAGTGCCGAGATGGAGGCACAGTAGATGGCCGATGGACTGAGGACTGACTCTGGTGGACACCATTCCGCTCACTCACCGGAGCCCTCCACTCACTGCTATGACGCACCACGGGATCAAACTCACGTGACCTCCCATTTCAGATGTACCGTCAACCTCGAGCGCAATGTTGACAAACGACTTCTTCGCAACGCACACCGCCCACCATGGCCGTCAGACGAGGAGGCGCAGACGCCAACACTGTAAGCTTCCCAGTGAGCAGTCCACAGCTAACATGCAGATGGCTGCAAAGCGGATACGAAAGGAGGTCCGTTTTGCCACCCGACCCTGCTGACCGCAGATTGCCGACCTCGCAAAGGAGAACCTAGGTGCTATCGCGCTTGCGCCGAATGAGTCCAACATCTTCCAGTGGACGGCAATGATTCCTGGCCCTGCTGGAAGCCCGTACGAAGGCGGAGAATTCGAGGTCGAAATCCGAGTACCCGACGATTACCCGTAGGTGTTTGGCCTGACTGTCGCTGAAACAAGTTTCTCGCCGCCGCAGCTGCATTTCAAGACGAAGGTGTACCACTGCAACATTTCGAATACAGGAGCAATCTGTGAGCTCAATGGCTGCCGCATAGCTGACCCCAGGTCTTGATGTTAGTTAAATGTCTTGCGTCGTCTAACCACCAGCTCCTGAAGAATGCCTGGTCGCCAGCCCTCTCGCTCTACAAGGTCATCCTGTCGCTGTCCTCTCTCCTGACGGATCCGAACCCGAGCGATCCGCTAGTTCCCTCGATTGCGCAAGAGTACAAGTCGAACCGGAAGAAGCACGACGCGACGGCCAAGCAGTGGGTCGAACTGTAAGTTTACTGGCCTTTCCATAACTGATATCAGCCACGCCAAGCCGAAGAAGACGGAGAAGGAGAAGCAGCCGCCGCCGCCCAAGCCCGCCGCGCGCCCGCGACCAGTGCACCGCGACACGAATGGCTCGCCCGCCCCTCCGCCGCCGTTAGCAGGCAGTCGCCGGCGCGCAAACGGCGCCGTCGAGGGCGGGTCCTCGACGCCTATCATCCTGACGGGCTCGGACGACGAGGATGACGTCCAGGTCGTCGAGGGCTCGCGCCGCCCGAAACGTCCCCGCGTCGAGGGCTCCACCCCCGCTGCATCGGCTGCCGCGCCGAACGACGAGGTCATCGTCATTGACGACTAGCACGCATTCCTGAGCATAGTAACATAGCATTGCCTTTGGGCCCATGTAAGAGTACCTTTGTCTTGCGTACTGACGGGGGCGTCTCTGATGACTGACGCTGGGAACATAAGGCTGACAGACCAAGCCTTGTTACTCACGACAGATCATGTCAATCAGCATGGTGGACTACCATTAGCTCAGAGGAAGGAGAGGCGATTTCCTCCTGCGCCTGGAACGAGTCCGCGAATCAACTGTTCTGTACGCTGTTGGGGACGCCCAGCTCATGCTGGACAGGAGAGTGTCCCACTTGGTACATTGAGTCCCGCTAGGGCGAGCCTTGGGAGACACACAAATCACACGACGGGCTTTGATCCCACTCGCGGAATGGCCAGTAGACGGGCTAGGTTGTTCGGGGAACGCAGCCAACTGCAGAATCCCAGTAACCACGGCTGAGGTAGCCTAATACCCTCCGGTCTCCTAGTGTCCAGCGTCAAAGCGCGGAGGAGGAAGGCGGGGCCTGAGCGACGGATGGTGCGGGGGATGGGAGGTTCAGCGGTGCAATCTGGAAAGGGTGCAGGAGGCGGTGAAGGGGGTGAGTGCGAGAGGGATGGAAAGATGCTGAGGTATCAGAGCGGCGAAGCGGAATTGGATTTCGAGTCTTCTTTCGTGTCTTTCTAGGTGGTTTGCAAGACACGCAACACGGGCGACAAGATGACCCAGAACCTTCACCAGGTCCCAGTCCACCTCCACGTTGGGGCCGCTCCATTCTGGTCTCCGGGGGGGGGGAGGTACGGGTTTGCCAAGTGCACTCGTGGACGCTGCTTGAATGTGGTATGTTACTCACAGAGCATTGGGGATGTATGCAGGACGATGGAGAGGCGGAGGGTGGTAGGGTTCGAGCAATGAGAGACAGGACACGGGATGAGTGGAGGGAAAGGGATATCTCGGCAAAATCAAGATCGGCGATCATGCCTTATCGGCTCCACACTCGTCAGGCTCACTTTGGCACACTCCAAAGTACAATGGTCGTCAAGTGTTCAAACGTTCATAGCTACGCGCAGCATCGAATGCTGCGCAGTCTCTCCTCTCGTGACTGACCTACGGGTTGTCTGAGAAGGCTGTGAAGGCGGAGAGGAACGCCGCCTCGCTTCCGCCATGCTCATCCGTGAGTCAATCGTAGAGCCGAAGGTGCGCACAGAGAGAACGGCGCTGAATGGGGCGCTAAACTCTGTCCCGCCCACAGTGTGGAAAGGTACAAAAGGCGGAGCCAAGTCCGGGAGTCGAAGCACCAGTGCCGGCAAAGACCTCTTCGGGCAAGACTCCCTCGGCGAAATCACCGTACCACACCGACAAGTCACACTTGCGCGCTCTTGGCATCCTGGGGATTCCCATGAACGCTCCCTTTCAGATTATGTCTCCTTTACTTCCGATTCCGAATTGTCTCCGGTACCTCCCTCCTTTGCAGCAAAGGAGGAAGCTCGCGCTCGCGTCCAGGTGCTGTGATGTCAAGCAGTGTCTTCGGATCCGAAATCTAAGGCGCTAAACCTTGTCCCCTCGTTGCCTGCTGTGCGTCCCACGGCTCCCCACAGGTGTCTTTTGTGTGCACTCCGGGGTGTGGGTGTACGTACTTGCGCAGCTTCCCTCTTGTCGGACTTTGACAGAGGGGCGGCCACTCCGTAGAAGTTTCTTACCACCCTCAAACTACTCATGTGCCTGCTCATGTGCTCGATCAGCTGCGCACGTCCTTTGCATCCTCTGTGCGGGCAACGATGTGCTTGGCTTTCGGAGTAGTGCAGCTGGCCCGCCGATGCACCATGAACGATGAGAACGCTTGGTTCAGCCGCGAGGTGCGTAAAGTACGTGAGGTGCATAAAGTACGCGAGGTGCACAAAGTACGCGAGGTGCACAAAGTACGCGAGGTGTGCGAAGGCGGACCCGTCGGCGAGGGGCCCGCGCTCGGCAATCAAGCCTATCGGCCGCAGCCACCTCTGTCCGACGGCGGAACATCCTGCAACACGAGGATCGATCGAAGTGCAGAACGGTCCGAAGTCCCATAGTGGGACTGCTGCGGAAGAGCCTTTCCCTCTTCCGTTGCTCTGTAGCCTGTAGCCGCCACCGGAAGGGATCGTGAGCTGTCTCGGAAGCGAGCCGACGCACACAAAGCAGTAATTAATGCAGTAATCTGCTGCGCTGAAAGAGGCGCTAAACCTTTCGCAAGGACGACCAGGAGCAAGCTACCGCTGGGGTCGGCGGCCCAGCGGCGAGCCCGCGTGCGGCCACCTTGCCCGCAGCGATAAGCATGCTTCGACGATTAGCATGATCGGTCACTCGCTTCCGAACTCGCATCCAGGTATCCGCTGAGAGGCATGAGCAGCGAGCGCCCTTGGCCAACCCCCGGACCGATCGGCGAAAAGCTCCGCGGGGCCGTCGGGTATTACATCACCCGACCCTCGTGCGTGTGCACGTTCGCCCTTCTGCAGCACCCCAGAATCAAAAAGCTATCAGCTGCCCGTTCCGATGCACAGGTGCTGCGGAGATGGAAGGTGAGGCACGCCGGGCACGCTGCAGAACCAGAGCGCTTGAGGAAGTGCGGAGCGTCTCGGATCCGAAATTGAAAGCACTAAACCTTCTCCACATTACTCACCCTTGGCATCCTTTCCTTCCTTCTTCCGTCTTCCATGGTTCCAGCAAACGACCCCAGCGTACGTACTTCTGTCTGCTGGAAGTTTCGGACGGTTCCCCGGCGTCTCTCCATGGGGCAACCAACGCGCGTCACACCTGATACAGCCGCAGCACATGTCTCGGCCGAGAAGTCAGCTGCCAAGTGGCGCGGGCAAAGAGCAAGGTTTGCACCCGCCCGGAACCTCCCAGTCCGCTCTCCACGACTATGTGACATCTCATGCGATGGGAGCCATCAGAGTCGAGATAACAACGACGAGCAGCACCATGCGGTCATGATGACGCTTCGCTTCCGCTCGGCACCTAATTTCATCTCGCGGTCGTTAGTGCCGGTGAGTGTGCGATGCGGGGCGATTTGGGGTCTTGCGGCTACAGGGGCAGCTTAGATTGCTCGTCTCGAGGCGGGCGGGTGACAACACTTGGCACAGTTGGTGGAAGCTGGTGCGGAGATGTCTTGGGCCGCGCGCCGTGGTCTGCACGAAAACAAGAGCTCAGAGCTTCGAGTTCGAGGACAAGTTCTGGCTTCTTGAAAGGTATATAAGACGGTCTCCAGACGCTCTTCTCTGACCATCAACAACAACTCTTCACGAGCCCCCCACAGCACAACAACTCCACAAACAACTACCAATCCAACCGCACAACCGACGACCAACCACAATGAAGTTCCAGCTCCTCACCGCAATCCTCGCCTCCGCCGCCTTTGCCGCTGCCGCTCCCGCCGACGCCAACGCCCCCGTCGGTGCCGACAGCGATCTCACTGGAGCCACCCGTGCCGGCGACTACGTCGTCATCTCCAAGCGTGAGGCGTGCGGCGAAGGCCGCCCTTGCTTCGGCATCAACCGCGACGACGCCTGCTCGACGTGAGTTATAATCCTTTGTTTCTGCTGACCTGCAGTCACTGCAAGACCGCCTGTGGCGCTACCTACGGACAGTGCGGTGGAGCTCTCTGGCAGACCTGCATCTGTCACTAAGCGGATATGTAGAAGAAAGCGAAGTAGTTAGGTGAATGCAAGAAGTTGAAGTTTCCTATCTCGGTGATTCTCGGTAATCAGCAGTCGGTGATTCTCGGTAATCAGCAGTCAGGATCTCACATCCGGACTGAAAACCTCCACCAGTCCAAAGTGGTCGCGGCCCTGTGTTCCCCGTCTGGTCTCACTCCAGGCTCTCGCCATCACAGATTCGCCGCATGGTTGCCGCCTACCCATGCCAACATGCTGATGCTGGAGGTGGTCAACCGCATGGGCCATCTCTGATTTCACGTGACACCCCACTGGCCATGGACGCGATTGCCTTCATCATTCCATTTCTCCACCACATCCTGAAGCTGTGAGTATGGTCTTGACTGCACTGAGGTCCCAGCGGCCGGCCACATGACCTCCCAGACCCGGACTTGACACGTGCGTACGTCGCTTCGCGTTCACGTTCACGCTGCTCAGCAGGCCGTTTATGGTCGGACCAAACGCGCATCGAGGCAGGTCATGAATCTCGTGCGCTGCGGCACCCAGCGCCTTGTGACCCCCCATGCGATGACTGCAATGCGCGCCGACGCCGCAAAGCACCTACGCTGGTTCCGGGGAAGAAGTTCAGGCCCCGTGCATTGAACGCAAGAACATGAGGTTTCCCTGTCACATCGCGGGCATTCTTGGGCCGCAAAGGTCCTCTTGATCCCACCCACTCTGTCCCCGTGATGGCCGGCACGCATATCAGCTTCCGAGACGGGTCAAATCGTTCGGTGAATTCAAAAGTGGTCACCTAAGCGGATCCCGGTCAACGGCTGGATGACCTTAAGGCATCTTCCCCGCCTCCCGAGCACAGCTGAAGCCTGCAGGACGCGAGTGCGCGAGACCGCGAGTCAACGACTGCTTTGCGACCGAGATTGACTCCGGAACGGTAGGCCGCCGGTACGGCTAGCTCTGGGCGAGCGGGGCACCGCCCATCGCACCCGGTAGTCCCGCCCCCGTCCAAGCACTTGCTCTCCCAGCAACAACCTCGGTACTCCTTAACAAGAGCCGGACCGTCTTTTTCAACCTGCTGGGGTCCCCGACCGACACCGACGTTTCCTTGTGTTTTGAAGCGCTACACAACGGGGAAGCCGTCGAGTGCGTCATTCAGCTGAGAGCGCATTCGAGTGTCTCCGACCAGCTGAAGACCCGCGCCGTCTGGACAGGGTCCGGCGGCCAAGCAGTCGAGAGGAACCCTCCGCGCTCTCGCTACCTGGACGTCAATGCAGCGCTCGTGTCGCGTCGTCCCCGGGATTGGGGCACGCTCACCAACATGCTGCTCCTCGGCCCCAGCGTCAAGGCGTATTTCACCGGCATCTTCATCCGTCGCGTGGGCAAGCCCGCCCTCGCTCCGCACTACGGCGTGCCCTTTCGGGGCACTTAAGTGTCTCCAAGCGTCTTCCAGGTCATCACCGAAGCACTTGCCCCGGGAAACAAGATCAGGTTCGGTCTGAAGCGTGCCGGCGCTCAAATGCCAAGTGGTTCATCGAGCAACCGCTACAGCGACGATGGGTTTGAGCGATCCTTCCTTCACAAGCTCACGGTCTACGAGTCTGCTTGGGCCGCGCTCTAGTTATCAGCATGAGGTTGGCCGAGCCTCACCGCGGTTTTCATCGATCCTCAAGTCGCCGTCCCTGTGGTCATGCACAACAAGCAGGCTCATATTAACAAGGCTTGAGGGGGGGGGCTACAAGCCCAAGGATCTCGACGCCGCCCGTCGCAAGCTTGCGCCCTTTGTGCCCTCCGAGGCTGATCGTGTCGTCATGGAATACTGGAAGATGTGCCAGGGCAAAGTTTCCATCGACCGGGCACCTCAGCAGATCAGCAATGTGGGGAGCAACGAAGACCTTGCCCGAGCTCGGCCCCGGCATCTCCAGCAGCAAGGCGCGATGCTTATGGAGCGCTTGTGCAGTCCACCACCGGTGCTGTCTGCACCATCACCTTCCCCGTCAAGTACGATGGTCAACTCGCTACCTGCGTCGAGAGGCTGAAGTCCCACGACTCTCTGGAGGATCAAGCGGACACCAGAGCGCAGTGGCGCGGAACGGTCAAGCTCTCACCGGTGGAGCTCAACCCCGACAGACGGTCAAGCTCCTACCGGTGGAGCTCAACCCCGACAGCCAGCAGTTCACAAAGGTGACTGCTATGCTGGCAATCCCCACCTACCCCGCAACTGGGGTACGTTGCAGATCATGCTTCCGACCGGGCTCCCGGCAGTCGCCATTTGATCTACAATTTCCATCAAGGTCGCCGGTGGGAGGCTTGGGTTGTCCTACCACGTCTCATTCAAGGGAACGGTCGTTCCAGACAACACGTTTGCGAAGATGGCCACTGCGTTCCGGAACGGGAACTCCTTTC
Source organism: Trichosporon coremiiforme (assembly GCA_039545355.1). Lineage (NCBI taxonomy): Eukaryota > Fungi > Basidiomycota > Tremellomycetes > Trichosporonales > Trichosporonaceae > Trichosporon > Trichosporon coremiiforme. The sequence continues at coordinate 768,392 of BCJJ01000011.1, forward strand.
GTTTCGGCCTCCATCATACCGGCATCCCGCCTTCCTCATCGACCCAGGATAGGCCGTTTGCCGCCTGGTCCATGCGCGCCGCCGGTGGGACTCGCGCCGCCTGGTCCATGCGAGCCGCCGGTGGGGCTCGTCGCCGGTGCAGGCCAGGAGCAGCCGATCGGAGCTGTATACCTTCTATGGTGGGCAACGAGGAAGCGAGGGGCGGGTCGGCCGACAAGTTCTCGACCTTCGACTGCGTCTCACCCGAAGGAAAACCAAGTCTGAGATGTTTCCAAGTTTCAGGGGGCTCAATGAAGAAGTAGAAGACTGATGCAGATGAGCTCAGCTGAAGAGGTGCAACCCCCGGCAGCTGCGTCAGAACTGCATTACGTTGACCATTGTGACACGGCTTTGCGATGACACGGTCACGAGGGTACCATTCCATGCGCCAAGTTCGAGCAGCGTCGTTGTTGCTGCGCGGTGCCTGCACCAGGTCGCGCGCGTTGGCACTCATCATACTCACGCCTGTACACTAACCCTGCCAGATCGAAGGCTGACACGGACCAGTGGCGTCGGCCAGGAGATGACTCCAGCAATACCTCCAAGCACCCTCAACCCGAGGGTGCCAGTCGCTTGCCAGCCTTCTCACTCGCAACGCCCCTACAGGGATCGCCGAGCTGTGACACACGGAGGGGGCTAGCTCTTTCCGCCTCGGTCCAACCCCTGTGAAGTCGAAGCTATTGAGCTTTGTCCCCTCGACTGCTCCCCGATTTTCAAGCCTTGTCCGATCGACCGTGCTAGTGATGAACAGCACCAGTGACGCACGCACAACGGAACACGATGAGAAGTCCCGGCGGACCAGCTCAAGGAAACTAACCACTACTCACGCACAACGCTGCTCACGGCTACTAGTGGCTCAGTGCTCTAATTCTTCGTGTGACGTTCATGAAAGCGCCGTGCGGATCCCCCTGCTCGCAGCATATGCTGATCTCTTCTCAGACCGGTCCAGACTTCAGCGACGCGGATGTTGGGTGGCAGCCCGCTGAAAGTTCGAGAGCCACTGTACTGCACCTTCACCCCCACGACATCCAAAGGCCCCGCTGCCGCCGCCCCCAATTGCCCGCCCAGCACAGCGGCGCTCTACCATCCTTCCGAGTCTCCTTTTATTTTCCATAACACATCCCTCGACATCCAGCCTCGTCCCAGCAACAGGAAACGGCAGTCTTGTGTGTGAGCACGGCCGGTCAACAGCTAACTGGGAGATCATGAACAAGCAGCACACTACGAAGCAGGAGCAGCAGCCGAAGAACCAGCCTGCTGCTGGACTGCGGCAGCCCGCGAGCCAGCAGCAGAAGCAGAAGACTGCCAAGAAGTCGTCGCCGGATGGCCATCCCGACAACACCACCTATGACGATTACCGCGCCGCCATCGTGCCCGGTTTTTGCGAAGCGGAGCTCAGGCGACAGGACCAGGTACGGCTCCCTCTTCACGTGTTCCACCTCCTGCTCACACCGGTCGACTCATCCTCTGCACTGGCATGGCGTACACAAGCAGAGCATGGCCCCACCTGGACATTTGGCCGGAATGAATCGAATAAACGGAGCCGACGTATCGGTACAAGCGGGGCCCTCACAGGTCTTGGTGACTGCAGCGAAATCCGAAATCTTGGATCCCCACCGCAGGTATTGCTTGTACGTCATACGAAGAAGCTTGAAAGCACACCAAGACTGTTGGAAATGACTCCGCACAGGACCCTCTAGGCTCCCTCGCGGGACGCAGACGGGTAGAGGTAACCCTGTGGCGGGCGGCGGTAGTTGATATTGTTATCGAACATCGCGTAGGGCACATCCCTGGATGCTCACACCCTCGACTGAAGGTTAGCGTTGCATCGGCCGCGGCTTGAGTGAGTGAGTTGAATGCAGGAAGTGCTGATTGTTGTGCGGGATTCATCGTTGTGATTGCGATGGCTTGAGAGCTGATGAGGAGTATGGCAACGAAAGATGGAGATGTGAAAGACAAACCGCAAGTTTGCGATGGAGGGGAGGAAGGAAGATCGCGATGTTCAGAACACAGTCACCTGTGCGACTTGGGGCGGAAGCAACCACCCCGGTCCAGTGTGTCATCGATCTGGGTCGTGATCACGCTCCAGGCTGCACGCGGTTCATCTGTCTGCGCTCTGGATACTGTTCAAGCAAGTGCGCAACGCTGACGACAAAGCATTGAAAGAGAGTTCAAGTATGCATGCACGCATCTCTGATGCAGTAACTGCATGGGCCAGAGTCCGGTCCCGGCCTAATGGTGGAGGCTGAATGGTCACGTGACGAACAATCAGGCACCCTGGCATGGTTTGCTGCGGCACTACCGACCACATCCCAACGAGATCAATGAATCACATCGACGACCCTCACGCGGTCCACAAGCCAGATACAAACTCCAAACTTTGCAGGAAATTAGAGTAAATACCGCTCTACACGGAAATGCAACGGAATGCCACGAATAGTGCTGGGATCACTAATGACATGAAAAAGAGAGTCTAAGAGAGGGTATGGAGTTCTACGTCGTTTCTAAGCTTCTGGAACGCTTAGATTTAGAAGTCGTCCTCGTCAGAGAACACCTCCTCGCCCCTCTTGCGGCGCAGCATGCGCTCCTTCTTCTTCTTGCGAGCGTCAGAGGCGGAAACCTTCTTCTTAGCCTTGGCCTTCTGGATAGGGTTTCCGAGAGCATCGTACTCGACCTCCTCCTCGCCGATGACTCCATCGGGCTTGTCGATACGGGGACCAGATCCCTGGCCCTCCCTAACAAATTAGCGGTGTTTTACGTGTAGAAATAATGGACTTACACCCAGTTGTGGCCGGAGGCAGAGAGGCGACCGTCGGCGATGGCCCAAACCTCGGAACAAACGTTCTCGGAGAACTCGCGGTTCTGTTTAAGTTAGTTTTGTACTGCTTACATAAGCTCACGTGAGTAATGACCAACACTCCTCCCTCGAAGTCCTTGAGGGCAGCGATGAGAGCGGCAAGAGACTCGCGGTCTGACAGTCAGCGATGATTCTAAGCGAAGAAGTGGCGATCGGTGGAGGTGCGGGAGCAAATTCGCCACAGCGGAGCCAAATTTTCGCCTCCACCTCCACCCAAATCTCTACTCACCGAGGTAGTTGGTGGGCTCGTCAAGACAGATGACGTGGGGACGACGCCAGGTGGCAGCACCGAGGACGATCTTGACCTCTGCGTTGTTAGTTATGCTCTATCGTACACTGTTAGATGACTGACTCTGTCCTCCGGAAAGGCCACGCATGGAGTTGTGGGAGACGAACTCGGGCTCGAGACCGAAGTCGGCGAAGTGCTTCTCGATCTCGCGACGAACGAGGGGGCGCATGAGACCAAGACGCTGGGCCTCCTTGGTGTCGATCTCGAGGACCTTCTTCTCGAAACCACGCGAGACGAGCTCGTCACGAGACATCCACATGTTCTCGGCGGAAGAGAGACCCTTGAACGAGACCTCGTACTCGTAAGACTGCTTAAGCTTCTTACGGGCGACGAGCTCGTCGATGGTGCGCTTGACACCCTCCTTGACGACGGTGGCACCCTGGGCCATCTTGGCCTTCTCCTCCTCGGTCATGACGCGAGTGGCCTTGTTGAGCTCCTCAAGGTCCTCTCCGGTCTGGTAACGCCAGAGCATGTACTCGAGAGGAGTCGAGTCGAGGTGCTGGTCGATGTGGTGGAAGGCGTGCTGGGCAACGTAACCGATGACGAGGTTAGGGTGCTTCCAGACGGTACCGCCGACGTTGGGCTCGGTCTCGCCGGTCAGGAGCTTGACGAGGGTCGACTTACCCGATCCGTTGGGACCGAGAATGGCGACACGCGACGAGAGCGAGACCTGGAGGTTGACGTTGTACAGCTGCTGCTTGGCAGAGCCGGGGTACTGGAACGAGACGTCACGCATCTTGAGGAGCGACTTCTCCTTGGTCTTGACACCGTCAAGAAGAGGAGGGTCGGGGAGCTTGAACTTGTAGTCCTCGGCGGTGTCGAGGGCAAAGTACGAGCGGGCCTCAGGAACCATGTCAACGAACTTGGTGAGGTTACCGGGGTAACGCTTGAGCTTGAAGTTGTTGAGGTGGAGGACGTCGGTGATGGTGCGGTTAAGGAAGTCCGAGTCGTGCGAGACCATGATGGACGTGCAGGTGGTGAGCGACGTAAGGTAGTCAATGAGCCAGGTGATGTTGACGACGTCAAGGTGGTTGGTAGGCTCGTCGAGGAGGAGAATGTCGGCCTTGAAGAGCATGGCACGCGCAAGGGCGAGCTTCATCTTCCAACCACCGGAGAGCGAACCGATCGAGTCCTTCTGCTTCTCAGCGTCGAAGCCGACCGACTCGAGAGTGGTCTTGATCTCGGCCTCACGCTCGGCGTCACCGACACCGGGGAGAAGACGCTTGTCGGAGACAACCCAGTCGAAGATGGAGATGGTCTCCTCGGAGCCGTCGATGTCGTGCTGGACGTAGAAGGTACGGACCTGCGAGGGGTCGGGGAAGCCCTCGACCTGGTTGTTGACGATGGCGTTCATGAGCGTCGACTTGCCGGTACCGTTACGGCCAAGGAGACCGTAGCGGTGACCACGCTTGAGACGGAGGTTGGCGTGGTGGAGCAGGATCTTGGCACCGTAGGCAAGGTTGAACTGGTCAATGTTACACAGGTCCTCGCCCTCCTCCTCGTCGTCAAACTTGATGTCGTCGGTGGACTCCTCGTCGGCCTTCTTCTGGAGGACCTCACGGACGGCAGGGGCAATGGAGTCGCCCTGGACGGCGAGCTCAAGGTACTTGGGGACAGCAGCCTCCCAGGTGGCCTGGTCGTAGGTGTGGGCGTTGGTAAGACCAGCGGCGAGAACACCAGCGTAGGCGACGGCGGGGTTGGCAATGTCGACCTTGGGGCCCTTGGCGGCGGCGATGGCGTCGGCGAGGTCCTTGGCAAGAGCAGGGCCCTCGGCAATGCGGAGAGGGGGGAGGTCGGTACCGTCCGAGTTCTCGGGAACCTTACCAATGCGACGGAGGGTGGCAATGGCACGGGTACAGACCGAACGGGCCTCGGGGTCACCAATGGTCTCCTGGGTCTTGATCAGACGGGGCAGGAGCTGGGGAAGGAAGGGGCGGACGGTGTACTCGGAGTTGACGAGCTTGGACATGTTGTCGGTAATGACGGCAACACGACGCTTGGTGGCGGTAAGACGCTCATCGAGACCACGGGTGAGGAGGGGAGCGATGAGCGAGATGGTGGGGGAAGTGACCTCAGCAACGAAGGTGGTAGCAGAAAGGAGAGTGAGGGTCTTGGGGACAAGCTCGGGCTCGATCAGAGTCTTGACGATCTGATAGGGTTAGCGACTGAAAATCATCACAAATTGCTGCGAGCGCCACAGGGGTGGATGCTGACGTAATGCCTGCTCCACCCCCATCGGATAAATTCGGCACGCGCGATACTCACCTCGGGAACGAGCTTCTCGATATCCTTGTTCTCAACGAGCGCGGTCGACTTGTTAAGGGTGGCCTTGGCAGCCTTCTTAACGTCGGACTTGGTGTCCCAGACGGCAGCGGAAAGAACGGGGATGAGCTCGGGGGTAGCGGCAGCCATCTGGACGGGGGCCGAGACAACGAGCTGCTGGAGGATCTCCAGGCAGCCGAGCTTGACCTGCCACTTGCCGTGCTCAGTGATGTTCTTGAGGAGAGTGGGAAGGATAACGGCGGTACCCCAAGGGTTCATGGTCTGAACAATAGCCTTAACAGCGTCAACGGCAGCCTTCTGGACAGTCTTGTCCTTGTCGGCAAAGGCCTCAGTGAGGGCCGGGAAGACGGAGCCGGGGGCGGACGAGACAACGTAAGGCTCGAGGTAGATGCCGGCGCCGTTCTCGCAAAGGGTCGAGATGGACGAAGCAGCGGCCTCACGGACGGCAGCGTTCTTCTTGTCACCGAGGGCCTAAAATTGGTCAGCCACAATTCAATTTGCATTGAAATCGTCGATTCTCGGTGTCATGCACCCCGAGATCCGTGTGAATACTAACCTTCACGACAGCGTCGGAGAGGCCGGGAAGAGCGGCGACGCCATCCTTCTTGGCGGTGGCGGCAAGGGCGACCTGAGCCTCAGTGGCGGCGGCCTTGTCGGCAGCGAAGAGCGAAGCGGCGTCGATAGCGCCGGCCTTCGCACCGGAGGCAGCAGCAGTAGCAGCGGGAGCCATCATTGAACTAAAATGTCAGTTTCCGATACTTCTCGACTTGTCCGATCCATCAGTTCTTCACATACCTGATTCTAAGAGTCTATTGTTTCGATGGGTTTTTTCTAGCGAGATTTTTCTGGTCGGTCGCGATGGAGTCGATCAGAATCGATTTTTTCGATTTTTTCTAAGCGGATTAGAGAGAGTAGGCGGGAGAGAGAGTTTTACTAGCAAGCCAGGTGGCAATGCGAGAAGCCTCGGGGGGGGGAGAGAGGATAGAGGAGAGGAGAGGAGAGGGGGGGAGAGGGTTTGATAGAGAGAAAGTAGAAGGGATTCGTTGGAGCGAGAGTTTTTAAGAAAGACTACCCCTAACGTGCTGGACTATGAGCGGGAGCAAAAATTTCATGCATAGGATAGGTCATCAGTTCACCGGGGGGGCCGGACTGGCAGCCAAGTTCGGCGAGGGGGAGCGCGAGTGGGCGGGCGGGCGAAAGAGCCAGCAGCGCCTGGCACAGTGTTCGACCACCCGTTTCAGGGTCCTCTCAGCCCCTTGGCCCTCACTTGCACCCGCGCACCGTCAATGCTCACAAGGCTCACCTCTGCGTTTGCGCCTCGGCATCCGCCCATTCACCATGTTCCTGGGACACTGGCATTCTCTTCTGCTCTCCTCTGATACCCAACCTTAACCCTACCACGGAGCAACGGGGTTACTGCTCCGCCCACCCGTGGCGGTTGCGCTGCTATGCATGCATTACGAACCTGCCAGCTGGGGTCCCAGGGGGGGACGGGGGCAGTCCACCGCCGTGGGCCATGTCGTGGGGTATGCGATGACGCCTTCCGTCCGATGCCTCCTCATACCATGCATTCACAGTGTGACGTTGCATCGCAGAAGCGGAACCTGCATCGCATCGCAAGCCCGCAGCGATCCTACGGGAATACGCATCCAGCAAATCCCCGGCCGAGACCGTATCTACATGACCGGGTCACATCGCGCCCCGCCCATTCGACGATGAGACGACGGATCTTCGGATCATCGTCATAGCTGCAGCCCTAGCCATCGCAGGCAAATCTTCCATCGCTTCGCATCAAGAATGGTCGCCACCGGGTGGCAAATCCCCCCATGCACCTCCTGGCTCGCCCCCCTTATCTCACCAGCTGCATAGCCCTTGTTCGTCAGTTACTCACCGAGAAGCACCCCGGCGAGTTGGTAGCCAACCAGAAGACAATGATCGCGCTGCTTCGCTCCCAGAGGCACAATCCTGGCCCGCGCTCGCGCATCCAGACACCGACTCACCTTCCGTGACGAATGCCGACCCGACATGCCTGAGATACCAGCACAAATGCGCACTCCAGCCTTGCAGAGTTCAGCTGGCCGCGCAGCATCGACTCTGTGAACTTTTGCACGCAGCAGTGCAAGGATGCATAGTGAGCCAGCCATCAGGCTGTTGCGCAGCGAACAGCTGAATGTTTGGTGCGACCCGGCCGGCCGTTACACCGAGAACACCGCCCTTGGTCGGCAATCGGGCACTGGCTATTGCTAACGGATGCCCGTGAAAGACGGACCGTCGTTCCGTGGTTCCATCCAGCTCCCATCGAGAATCCAGCATGCATGTGGTATGGGTGGCGACAGTTGCATAACCCACTGGAACGGGCAGCCCAGCGGCTCCCAGCGGAGACCAAGGCGGAATCCGGCAGCGCGCGGGGCGTTCCCGCACAAACCCCTTGGATCTGCGCTGCCGCTGGCACATCTGGCGCGCTGACGTTCTGCCGCCCAGCTGTAGCGCATCTGGTAAGCGATGATGAAAGCGTCCTACCCAGCCCCGCGCCCATAGCGGCAGGCTTGATTACCTGATATGTCGGCTCGGGCTGCGGTGCCCACCGGGGAGGCAGGGCGCGGCGGATTCCGTCCGCATTATCTCCCGTATATCCAGTCTGTAGCATGTTGTAGCATAGACCATAGACGCCGGTGGACGGGAGCGGCCGTGGTGTAGGTCCCCGGTGTTGGTACCATGATGACGCTTGCCGAGCCGGGACAGGTCATCTGACCTCGACGCCTCCACCTGGACTCCACCTGCTGCTTGACCTAGAATTAACTCAACATCACGTGCACGTCGTGCTTGATGCACGGAGGGCCGCGAATGGTGACGCGCAGTATCTACTGCATGGTCTAGGAACAATGCTAAGGTTCGGCAACTCGGCAGGAACTGTGAGCTGGCCTTGACCATGGACAGAAGGAAGAGGAGCGGATAACGCGAGTCAAGGTCAGGTGACTCGGCTGTGATCGAAGTTGGCGCCTGATCTTTGTCAATGGGGATCTCGAAACGACGTCGGCGGCGCTCTGGACTTGTTTCGCGGTGCATATGACATCGAGCTCACTTTGTCACAAGCACAAGACGCTGAAGACGTCGCTGGGTTAGCATAAGAGCGGCGGAATGCCACACAACGAAATCGCCACAGGTGGCGAAGCCTCTGATTCGTCCCCTGCCTCTGGCCGCGCTCGGCGCGAATGTCTTCCCCATGCATGCCCGGCTCATTATGCATCACGCTGATAGCCGAGAGTGACCGGGCGCACATCAGTGGATATCACCAGTCACGATGGGGACATCCTTGAGGTAAATGCTCACGCGAGGCGGGAGGCGTTAGCCTTCCTCGTCTACGGATGTGTCTCCCTTTAGCAGTACGCGGCGCCAACGCAACGAAACGGGCTCAGGCGGTTCACAGACGGCGCCCATTGACTATTATTCCGACCCAAAAGCGTCAGCGTGATAACAGGGAAGCGATGCTCGCCCGGAAAGCCCTGGGTAGACCGTGCTTGCTGTAGGGGGCAGTCTCAAGCGCAAGTGCTTGACAACTGAGGGCTATCCTGAGGCAGCAGAATCGGCCATCAGAATCTGATACCAAACTAGCAGGGATGCCTGCTGCCTGTGATTTACGCAGGCGCACATGAGGAAGCTCAACTCGAAGCCACAATAGCCACTGTCGTCCGTGCTGCAGAGTACCCCTCTCGAGGGACAACGGTCTAAGCGAGAGCTCGACCATATCCGCTATCGGATTCTTGCAGGTGACTAGGGGTGGCGCAATAAGGCTTTGGTACAGAGTCGCTCGAGGCTCTTATTCGCGGGCTGATCGTTGTCGCAGCGATGTGAATGAACGGAGGCGTACAGGGACGCCACCGACGGTTAAACGACATGTTGCCCTGCACGAAGGAGGTATCACTGCGCTGGCGCTGCGTTCATTTCTGACCGTCGGACTCTTCAGCCAGAACAGATGCTGCCGAGATATGAGCGCGTTGTCGAAGATTGATTGAATCACTGCGCAGCGCCCCTCGTGGACCGCACAGATCCACACTATGCAGACTGTCCGCCCGACTCGAGCAAGCCGTACACATTGCTCTGCGCATACAGTGCACTGTTCTGGAAGCGTGCACCCGATCTACGCACACGACATGCACACAGGCCAGGCAGCACGTTCGTGCTGTACTCGTCATGCACTGTTGGCATTGGTTGCATCAACGCTTGCGTCTGGCGACGAGGCCGCCTTGAAACACGCCCGATGATGCAACGGGGGACTCGTTACGGCGCGCGCGCCGCTTTGGAGCCGTGATCACGCTACGGCATGTGCGTCTCCCGAAAAGTCTTCAGTCTTCGGACTAGGGCCGAACCACCACGGGCGATCACTCGTCCCCACCCAGTCATGAATGCATGCATCGCTTGCAACCTGCTGGTTTCGAGGCGGGCACAGCATCTGCTCATCGCAGCCGAGCGCTGACTGGGGCAGACGCCGTTTGCGCCTCTGACGCGACTGGCGTACCGGCTGAAGCCGAACCCACGTGAATTACTACCCGTCCCTTTAATCGGTGCTCGAGCCTGGCCATCCGGCTGAGGCTGGCCCCACCTGGGACCATCCTCAGACTTGACCAAGTCACCGTTGCTCACCCCATCACCAACAACAACCATGGCCTCGCCGCGAAACATATCAAAGTCTACGCGGCTCTCGGACGACTCGGAGCTAGCGCTTTCGTCCTCTGTCGCCCGCGCGCAGGCCAGCGGCTCCCTCACTGTCGGCACCCCTCCCCTCCCTCAGATCCCGCGCCGAGATGTTTCCAACTCTTTTCAAGCTCGCACCGTCGCCGAGCGATCAAGCGCTAAGAGCGAAGAGCCGGCGTCGAGTGGCTCCTCGTTGTCTGGTCTCGGCAACAAAGCGCCTCTCCCCGCTCAGCCAACCTCCTCCAACTTGACGGCCTCTCTGACGCTCGATAAGGACAGTAAGGACACCAAGGATCCCATCGACCGCACCGGCACCCCGGACCTCGACGGGACGTTGACGCCTCGACCGGACGAGTCAGCGTTCTCTGCTGTCGCCGGAGTACCTGACGAGGAGAAGGCAAAGGTGCTCCGTCGTCACCTCGTGTCCGCCGAAGAACGCACCTCCAACGCGCCCACCCCAGCAGCAAAGCTCAGCCCCGCGGCAAGTCCGGGACCCAGCAGCCGCAATGGAGATCCTGGCGAGAGCGCGATTACGCAGCGCAGCGACGACGGCGACGACCCCTTCCCAATCCCATACGACGCACCAGGTGGCGACGTGACGTGAGTTGTACCTAGCGTTATCTGAATCGAACTGATAAGCCAGTCATGAAGTCTACAAGTGGCAACAGGACCACCAACGCACGAGGCGGAGCAGTCGCGCGCAGTCCTTCTCGCATGCTGACAGGTCCGCCATCATCGACCCGCAGCTTGCGCAGATGAAGGAGCCCGGAGGGTTCCGGCGCAACTTCGTCGTTGCCCGTGCCCAGGAGCGCGGCGTTGAGGAGCCCCCCATGATTCGCAACTTTGTCGACTTCCTGTTCCTCTACGGACACTTTGTGAGTGCTCGCCGAGCCTTGACCCGATGCAAACATGTCGCTGATAGGGATTAGGCGGGAGAAGATCTCGACGAAGACGAGGACATCGAGGACGAGGACGATCACGCAATCGCCGAGGAGGGGCGCGGCGTGTCGCGAGTTGCCGGCAGCAGTCGAGACGCTACCGAGAGGACACCCCTGCTTCGGTCTCGAAGCTCCACGAGACGTCCTACCCGACCCGGACAGGGAACTGCGAGCTTGACGCAGGCCGTGCTCATGGTGAGTGGACTCGTTGATCGCCGCTGACCCCGCAGTTGCTCAAGGGCTTCGTCGGCACTGGTGTTTTGTTCATGGGCAAGGCTTTCTACAATGGAGGTGAGTTCGCGTTTGCAGCCTGCTGAACTAACGCCAGGCATCCTGTTCTCCACGGTCGTCATGCTGTCCATTGCTGCGATCTCGCTGTGGTCCTTCCTCTTGCTCGTGAAGACCTGGATGAAGGTTCCGGGCTCGTTTGGAGGTGAGCACTAGCCGGTTGTTCCGATGCTGACTTCCAGATATCGGCGGAGCACTCTACGGGAAGTACATGCGTGATACCATCCTGTTTTCAATCACCGTGTCGCAGATCGGCTTTGTCGCGGCTTACACGATCTTTATCGCGGAGAACCTGCAGGCGCTCCTCCTCTCTGTCAGCGACTGCAAGTGGAGTGTGCCCATTGGCACTCTGATCTTCGGCCAGCTCCTTCTCTTCCTTCCCCTTGCCATGATCCGCAACCTGGCCAAGCTCTCGGGAACTGCGCTCGTTGCCGACGCATTCATCCTTGTTGGACGTGAGTATCCGGACTTGAACGTGCGCTGACCGCCTCAGTCGTTTACATCGCGTCGTGCGAGATCGACACTATCATCACCAAGGGTGTTGCCGACGTGATGCTGTTCAACCGCGACAACTTCCCACTGCTGATCGGCACGTCGGTCTTCGCATTCGAGGGTATCGGACTGTGGGTGAACGCGCGAGAAGCTAGCTGACAGGTAGTGTGATTCCCATTACCGAATCGATGAAGGAACCGCAGAAGTTCCCCCGTGCTCTGTCGGCAGTCATGTTTGTCGTTGCCGTCCTGTTCGCCGGCTTTGGAGTGCTCGGCTATGCCGCCTACGGCAGCGACGTGCAGACCGTCGTTCTCACGAATTTGCCGCAGAACCAGAAGTTTGTGCAGGTGTCCCAGTTCCTTTGTGAGTCGCCGCCGTCGTCAGGTGCAACGCGTAGCGCAAGGCGCCGCGCCGCGCCCCGCTCCGACCGCACCGGTGAGACAGTCTTATTGTGCGCTGACACAAACAATAGACTCGATTGCGATCCTGCTCTCGATCCCGCTCCAGCTCTTCCCAGCTGTGCGTATCATGGAGACGGGTCTCTTCTCGCGCAGCGGCAAGCACAACCCGCGCGTCAAGTGGCAAAAGAACATCTTCAGGGCCGGCACCGTGCTCTTCTGTTCGATGCTGTCCTGGGCTGGCTCGTCCGAGCTCGACAAGTTTGTCTCCCTGATCGGCTCCTTTGCCTGGTGAGTACCCCTTGCTACCCTGGATCGCCGCCGCCCGTGACAAGGTTCTGACCCTGCCCCACAGCATCCCCCTCTGCTTCATCTACCCGCCCATGCTCCATCTCAAGGCCTGCGCAAGAACGCGTACTCAGAAAGCCCTCGACTACCTTCTCATCGCGTTCGGCGTCATCGTCGGGCTCTACACTACGGTCCAAACCATTCGCAGTCTGTTCCAGTCGGGCTCGAGCGACTCCCCTCGATTTGGTCAATGTGACGTACCCAGTAATTAATGCGAATGTACTTGGTTGTTGCATCCCATCACCTCGATTTCACGAGGCAGTGCCTGAACGTCGCAAGTACGTAGCCGCCCACACGCCGGAGCGATGGTGCAGTGAGCTAAGGTTGCCAGCCATGCCCAACTAAAGTGGGATGAGGATCCGGAGTCTCGGGAGTCCGCTCTCCGCCTGCGAGGGCACTTGACGCGCACACGCACACACTTACACACCGTCTCACCCCAACATGCACCTACAGTGGACAACCACGGTCACAATAGCACTTTGGGACAAGGCGCGTTGCGGGGCAAATCTACCTCCGCTCAAGAACAATAGCGACCGCTTGAGGTCGGTGCGCTGAAAGCATTCTTAAATTGGTTCACGGAACATCGCTCCATATCAGCATCCCACACTGTCTTCACTCTACATGTTTTTGCCAACGGCTTTCAGCTCCGATATCTCGCTTCCGACACAATTGTCGGACTCCAAGCAGAACCGAATTCGTCACGTAATGCAGCAAACACTGGAGCAAGCTCGCATGCGATATTTGGAAAGGTCCTTCACAGAGTGGACTCAAGCACCGATACAGAACGCAGGAGGGCCGGCGTCGTTGGACTGGAACGTCGGTGCCAGCAACTTCACCCAAGAAGTGGTTGCTCATGTCCACAAACGAATGCAAGGGAAACGAGGAGCCAACTTCAGTGGAGTTAGTGTCATCGCTTAAGGCCGCTGACATTGAAGCGCAGTCTCGACATCCTGGAAGACGCCTTCGAACGCACGCCATTCCTGAACAAAAGCGAGTGCGCAATGGTCGCTCGCGCTTCAGGTCTCTCATCACGCCAGGTACGTGTCGGCAGCGAGCGAGGCTGACAGAGGATTCAGGTTCGAACTTGGGTTGGTCGTTGACGTCGCGACTTTCTAACCACAGTTTCAAAACAAGAGGAACCGAGTCTCCAAAGGCTCAGACTCAGCTCGTAAACAGGAGAAGACCGGTCGCGCGAAAAGGAAGAGAGTTCCTGAGGCAAGTCGTCCGCACCCCACTCGCCCAGCAAATACTGCGCACGAGTTTCCCCAGGACGCCCCGCAGAACCTCTACAATCTCACGACATCCGGCATAGTATTTGACAAGTTCTCCGCCGTTGATTGTGCAACCTCCCCAAGAACCACCACATCTTCCACTCCGCCTCAGGCAGTAACTAATCAAGCAAAACCCTTGACTGCTTTTGGCGCAGAGACAACTCCTTCGTTCACTTTCAGCACCGAGACGTTCTTGTCGCGCCCTTTCGCACCTGAGACTCACGAGGATGCGATCCACTGTTCAGCTCCATGGGCTGCCGTCCCTCGGGATCATATACAAGCTTCAGCGTCGAATAGTGCCCATGATCGGACATCGCCGGTCCATATCCAAGACGATTACTTTTCAACCTTGGGGATCATGTCCACTTACACGTGGGCGACATACACCTGATGTACCTGTTTATGACCGTCAGTTGTATCCAGTTAGTGTAAAGGGGCTACGGATTGACGCAAGGGGTTATCATGACATCTCGATGGAGAATTTTTGACTCCTTTACTCCTCGTCGTCGACGTCGTCCTGGTCGACCTTGAAGTAACGAAGCGAGTAGGTGTCCTTCGAAGTAGCAACGACGCTGTGGATGTCAGCAAAAGTGGGTAACGTGATACTTGAAGCCTCCGACGTACCGGAGGAAGTTCTCGAAAGAGTTCTTCTTGAGGTGCTTCTTGGTGAGGTACTGCCGGTCAGCGCCAAACTGCACGAGTGCCTTACCTTGAGGTAGCGCTTCGAGAAGGGGATGTTCGAGGTCAGGACGAGCTTGTTGCCCTCCTTCGACAGCTGGATGGAGTCACCAAGCTGGCCAGGCTTGCCGTCGACCTTGATGCGGTCGTGGAGGAACTTCTCGAACGCAGCCGGGTCGAAAACGTTGTCGTTGGCAGGGACAGAGTAGTCGACGTAGAACTTGTGCAGGGGCTTGCCCGCAGTCTTGGAGGAAGTGGCCTTAGGCTGTAAACGGGTGCATGTCAGAAGTCGTGTACGCGCGGAGAACTGGGTTAAAACATACCATGTCTACAGTTGATTCTGCAAAACGTTGGTGGAGTGGTTTCCGAAATTCTATGGTGGCAACGATATCTAAAGAGTCGAGTTTGCCCGGAAAACATCGGCGTTATCTGCGTGGCACAGGTCTTCATATTTGATGCATGGTTTACGTAATTCAACTCCCGCTCCTGGCCCTATGGGGTCAGGCGTTCTTCCTTATATGTGATTGGAAGTTGTCCACGCATTAAGTCACCGATCGACGTATTGTCCTTTATTGCCGAGCGAACGCCGAGTAGCAGGGAAGAGGGGCCGCATGCTAGAAGTCAGTCACTCATAAAACTCAGCCTCACCAGATACAAGGATTGGACCCTGTGAGCGCTCCCTGTCTCCTATGATGATGCGGTCCAGGTCTGCTCTTCCAATGTGCCATCTGATAAAGCGGTGTGGAATTCTCTGCGCCTTCTGCTTGGCAGGCGTGTGCAGCGCCATGGAGAATTGCGGAGAGCACCTTCTATAGGTACTGTCGACGGCGTGCTGGGAGGTTTGGGTGATGAGTGACGACAGATCGGGGCACCTCGTAACGTATATATCTATCTCGACCACAGTCCCCTCCATGCCCATTAAAGTCCGGGAAACATCGTCGAGTAGTGGTCTGACCCATTCGATGTCGTGCGCGCCTCTCGTATGCCAGACGAGATGGACAAGTTTGGGCTTAGATTGGCTATCTCTGCCATCTAGAAGCGCAAGTAGCAGGGATGTGGCATGCGCGATCCCGGTCCCCCCTGTCGTCAGCTCGAGTCATCGGTAGGGCGTACCGGCGAACAGCAGCGCGGTCGAGAAGTGGTCCATATGCGGGGAGGTGCCGTACGGACCGTCAAGGTTGATGGGCACGAAGGCACAATCATCGCTTCCTAGAGTGTCCCGCAAAAGTCTTGTGGCATCGTTATGAACCCGTATGATGAACACCGGTGATCCATCCATCTGCGATGGAATGTTTGCGAAGGAGAAAGGATGAGCTTCAAGTGGCAGGCGCGTCACCGTGGGCATTGTGAGGTATCTTGTTGGCAATCAGCCCCTCTCATAGACCCCGCCGTACTCACCCGTACTGGCCAGCAGACCACACGCGCCCGGTAGGCGGTAGAGTCACCCGCAGAACGTTGGGGTCGACGAGCTCCACTGTGGCTTTCGAATTCTTGAGCCGTCCCTGGCGTCCCGACAGTCGACACAGCCTAATCAATCGGTCCATTCCCCAAATGATCATCGCAGGCTGTGACCAATAAGAAGTGTGACGGACAGGAAACACTTACCCAGATCCAGTAGGCTAGCTTTTGCCAATGGAGAAGGGCCGCAACTAGAAACATACAGCTGTGAGCTACTGGGTATGGTATTGCACTCACAAGCTGAACAGAATGTGCAGCACTATGAACAGCTCCCATGCCGCCCGACGGACGTATCGCATGCTTGTCAACCATAGCATTGTGAAGCTCAGCAGAGCCACGACACCCTGTCCAGTCAGCAGTTGCAATTCGTCAGATCAACCCATTGAATGTAAGCGTCGAAGATCTCCCCTTTCCTCCACATAGGGGGTGTCCAAGCTACCGCATGAATCCAGGCAGAAAGAACACATGCGCGTGAGGCGGCTCGGTGGAGGTAGTTTAGGCGACGATATGAGATGCCCGTAAGGACTGTGACAATGTTGTTCTTGGAAACCAATAGGAACACCAAAGGCATCTGACTGAAAGCCTGATTCAATGTAAGCCTTGACTCTCGTAGTATACCCTACCATCACGCCCATCTGGTTCGCTCCGTTCTGCGTGCCTCCCATCCCTGTTGCCAAGTTAGTTGTCAACGGCGAAGCACACTCACACCGGGAATGGTTCAGCGCGAAATAGAAGAGCAATGAACAGTACGCGACCGTGACAAATGCGTCCAGAAGCGTATCGGGGCCGTAAAGCCACCTCGGAAGCGTGTAAAGCACCATCCATTTTTGCAGGAGTTGCTGGGCAGCTGTGCTAAACGAAGAGCGGCCACGATCGACACACATGCCAAGTGGACTGTATGCGCGCCGACGACGAAACATGTATGCCTGTATTCTGCTCACCGCATGCTTAAGGCAGAGACACAGCAATACGACGCCCGTGATCAGGCAGAGGTATCGGCTCGCATACCAATGATACTTTGGAGGTTTGAGCGTTTGGTGATTATGTGGGCCCAGCAGTGGAGTCTGGGTTGCCGGCGTGTCGAACTGGGCCTCGTCGGTCATGGCGTTGCGGGTGGCAACCGCTCGAGGGTCGTCAGTCTTTATCAGATAAGACGGTGCCGTATCCGGTGTTACGCAAATTCCGAGTTGTGGCGTGGAGTAGGCTCAGTGATGCGCCGCAAAGTGCATCCATGGAGTATCGAGCTCTTTGCCTCAGGGGTGTCCCTTCCCGACTTTCGGCCGCCTCACTCAAACCGGTCGCTGGCAATGCCCGACTACTCGTCCCAGCAGTATTGGAGCAAAAGACTGCTTGGCGAGGACATGGAGGGCTTCGAATGGCTCGTCGGTTCCGAAGAGATTCTTCCGCTTGTCGCTATGCTTCTTGACCACCGACAGTGTCCCGCACGTATCCTCCACTTCGGCTGCGGTTCCTCAACATTGGGGCCAGACCTGCAGCGTCACTTCGGTGAGCGCGTGAGAGTGTATGATGCCGATTATGCCATCAGTGGCACAGAACGGAAGTTCCTAGCTCAGCAAACGGGGTCGGACATTCATACGCTTCCACTCCTTCACTTCGATGCGTTGGATTTGCAGGACATGGCCGGGAACGCTCCTCTGGGCGGTTGGGATATCTTGGTCGACAAGTCTACCGCAGATGCAATCGCTTGCGGAGAACCATTAATGTCGATCTCCCGCGACGGCTCTGGCTCTGCGACCCGCGAGCCGATCGAGGTACTCTGCGAAAATCTCAACCGGGTAACAAGCACCGACGCGTCTTGGCTGTGTGTATCGTATTCCGCAAGCAGGTTCGACTTCCTGCTCGGCGCTGAGAAGCAGCATGGATGGCGAGTGCAGAGCAAGACCCCAATCCGACTCTCCCAATCAGGCAATGAAGGTGTGGTCCACAGGCCAGAAACCGGTATATGGGCCTGGGTGCTTCGGAGATTGTAATAGCCTAAAGAATGCACATTGGAATTCAATACACAGCTTCCATCAAGGATGCAACAACTTGTATATACACGAATATGCAACTCAAAGTAATTGCCCAACTGAGAGTGTGAGAAGAGCTTTGTTATGCAGACCCAGGGCTAACTGCTGTCCGTCATTTCGCCATGCCATGGCCATCTTCGTCGTCAGCACAACCAGAATCCATCGGCCACGGGGTGATTAGCGGTACGTACCATCATGGGCTTGTCTCTGGCACTTTGCCTATCAAGCTCCTCGTGGACCTCGAAGTCTTGCAAGATCTTTCCGGTCTGAGGGTGAGTGTGGTCAGATGCCATCGACTTACAGCAATATCCCAGAGAAGGAGTTTGCCGTTCCAACCGCCTCCAGCGATGATTCCTTGGGGTCGCGCAGGCGTCAACGGCGAAAAGGCAATGGAGCCTGTCCCTGCCTCCAAACCGCCGAGAACATGCAAGCACTCCCCACTCAGTGCATCGAAAAGTTTGACAGTAGAGTCCTGTCCACCTCTGTCGGGTCAGCGGTCTTCACTAAGATAGAAAAAGCTCACGCAGCGACAATCATGCGTCCATCGCGACTCGTCGGACTCCATTCCAGGGTGTTCATGCGCTTGTTGTCGATAGCGTTCTCCACAACATGAAGACGATTCACACAATACTCTGACCCGGGAGCTACCGTGAGCTGGAAAATGTCGTCTGGGAGCTCCCTCTCCTTGGATTGTTTGTTCGGCGACTGGGATCGGCTAACGGTACCCCTGTCCACAGGGTACTGCGGCAACTTCCAGATCATGATGCAACCATCGTCCGCGACTGAAGCAAGGAGCCGACTGCCGCCCTTCTTGTCCGCCGCAAGAGGTGGAGACCATTTGACACGCGTGACGTCGTCTGTGTGGCCCTTTAGGGTAAAGCGAGGCCGACGATCATTTGCGCGGTAGATGAAGATTGTGTGGTCATTACCACCAGAGGCGAACACATCATCATCAAGCCAATCGACATCATTAACTTCCTTAGTATGCGCTTCGAAGCTCAGTTGCTTTGGCGATTTCAGATCGAAGTCGAGAACGAACAGGCAGACCGTGAAGTCGTCCTTGGCAGCAAGAAGTGATGTACCAGAGGGGTTGAACTTCAAGGCGTTGATGGCACCACGGCCATAGGTCAGAATTCCTTGCAGTTGCCCAGAGGGTGTGAACAGGCGGCCAACCCCATCTGACGCTTGCCGGTCAGCGCTCGCAGCACGACTTGCATTGGCTTACCTGTAGCGAAAACCGTCCCATCTGGGTGCCACACAAGAGCCGTGATAGCCTTCTTTCCACTGTCGATGGACTTGTGAGCGATGGACGCGGGTTTCCTCCCCAACCGCAACGCCTGATCGGTTGAACCGGGAGCTGGCCACTCAAAGTCCCAAAGCTTCGCAGTGCCGTCGCTACTTCCGGTGACTAGCACGTCGCGATCCTTGGGATTCCATGCGAGGCATGTGACCTAGCAGTTGTCAGAAACGCGGGGTCCGAGTACTCACAGCATCGCGATGCTCACTCCAGCTGCCAGACGAGAACAGGGCCGAGTTTTCGGTCAAGGGCCGAAGCTTGATTCCCGAGGCTGATACAGGTGGCCGAGCTCCCTTCTTTCCGTCTCTTGTCTTCTCCTCCTTGAACCGCTTAGTGATCATCCCACTATGCTGCTGACCGTCTTCATCGACCATTGTGGATCCGGCAGAACGTTCAACGGACTCAACTCCGTGTCCGTCACCTGAGCCGGCCTCGTTGACTCCGGTGGCAGCACTTGTGACCTGTTCAACAGGAAGACCTGGCCCTGAGTCCCGTGTCTTCCGCTTCCCCTTATTACCAGGAAGGGAGGGGTCCTCGACGGATTTGGCGGGTGGGGGAAAGGCTTCCGGTCGTTTAGGCGGGGGGGAAGCAGTGATGCGCTCCGAGGAGTCTCCACCATCTGAAGAGCAGACATGGGGCAAAAGGAGATGGAACGGTGATCTGCAAGACGAAGAGAGTTGCTCCTACGACAGTCAGATGTCAAAGTCTCGACTAATAAACTCACCCCGTCATTAGTCGCGTGTCGCTCAATCTCTTCCCACCTTAAGGCCTTCCAGAGCTTTCGTATCAGCTCCCCACGCGCAATCTTTCCTTCGGAGGACCCGAAAGTAGTAGTCTGATTGCCTCCATTCTTCGAGGATCCATTGGTTCGAAGCGCATGGCCAGCGGTTCGGGCATCGGAGGAGGATGGCGTTGGAAAGGATGGGTTGAATGATTGAAAGATCGGGCTGGAGGGAAGTGATGACTCCGACAGCAACGTGAAAGCGGTGTGATTGAAGTTCGACTCCAACAAATACTAAGGTGTCAGACAGCACACAGATGGTAGCTCACAAGGTAGATGAGGATATTGATCTCTTCGCTCGAAAGACGGACCTGCGACGCCTCACTCCCGTCGCCTACAGGCGGGACTTCCCCTTGCATCGCGAATGACATATAACGCGTCCTGGGGGAGTTTATGAGACGAGGGATGCCGATCTGGGATGGATGCCGATGCTGTTGTGCACTGGATTTGGTTCAGAGACAACATGGTGTGTCGCGATGCGGGTCAACAAGGGTGGAGGCCGATCGCCGAATGCCACATACGACGAATCGCCGAGGGGTGGCAGCGCAGCGCTCCGTAGCGTTGTGTCATAGCTCCCTAGTAGCATGCTGTCAACACAACCACCGTCACGACACGCACACAACCGAGCGGGCCACAAGCATGCCGTCGGTGTCGTTCCTGCCGTTCCTGCAGACGGTACCATGGGGGACCCGATCTCTGACAGCTCTGGTGATCCTCAGCAGTCTGTCGTATTTCGCCGCCGCACGATACGTGGCGAAAGAAGCCGCCGCCCCGCCCAGTCTCAGCGATATCCTGCCATGGGTGGTTCTGACCCCCGCCGTGAGCTGGAAGTATCCTTGGACCCTCTTAACCGCCGGATTCGTCGAGATCACATGGATTGAGGTATGGCCGCGCCTGCCGGGCTTAACACTAACTGCAACAGCTCATCATTTCACTCGCGACGGTGCCCCTCGCATGCCGGTATCTGGAGCGTCTTTGGGGTTTGCCTGAACTCCTTCGGTTCACCTCGATAGTCATTGTTGGCTCCAACGTCATTGCCTTTGGATTCTCCTGGATCGTTTATATCCTAACCCGATCAGAGATGGCCATGTTCGTCTCGTTTGGAGCTTGGCTGACGACAGATACGGTGTTCCTTACCATGGTCTTACGGGATTGCAGTCCGGCATTCTTGTTGCTTTCACTCAGATCATCCCCGAACATCAAATCCAGTTGTTCGGCGTCATCAAAGCTCGTGTTAAGGTGGGACGATCCCGTACGCACTCGCTAATGATCCATAGACGATCCCGGGTATCTTCCTGCTCATCTCCAACGTTCTGGTTATCGTCCTAGGGCCCTCTCCCTACATTCTGATTCAGTTTGGATTCTTCGTGGCTTGGATCTACCTGAGGTTTTACAAGTTGTCCGAGAATGGAGAGTACAGGGGGGACCGGAGCGAGACTTTTGCTTTCCAATACTGGTTGCCACCGCCTGTGCGGTACGTCCTTACCCATGAGGAGAGCTAATGGTATAGGCCCTATGCCTCTGTCGCTTTCAACCACATTTTCTCCCTTGCTGTTCGATTTAGACTGGTGCAACCATGGGACGATGCGCAAGTCAACGCGTACGCGGTTCTGCCCGGGCCCGGAGGAGCTCGCGCGGAAGCTGAGCGTCGACGGTAGGTGGCTGCCCAAAAGTGTCGCTGCTGACTCTATGCAGAGCTGTAGCCCTTCGAGCACTTGACGCGAGGCTGGCCACGACTTCCCCTGGTCCCTCGACACCGGCCGAGGCCAGTGCGAAGGTCATTTCTCCATCGATTGCGACTGACCAAGCACCCACCTCGTGATAGAAAACCTAGCCTGAATCAACTCTGTGATGTTTGGTGTGTACTGTATACTCAAGAGATCTGGCATATGCATTGGGTGCATAATCGTGATGCGTGATGCGTTTTTGGATCAATACTAATGTCCTTGCATACATGAACAGTCGTCTAACAAAACTAACACTTATCAATCAATCTGTTCTTCTGTGAAAGAGTCAGCGTTGACGAAGATCCAGACGACTCACCACCGGCTTGTAGCCTGCTTGCTTCCAAGTCGTAATGTTGGCATTGTTATAGATGTCCGCGTGGTCTGCGATGTACTTGGCAGTAGGGTGGTCTGCGGGGTCGCATCCGATCTTTCCCTCTTTACGCTGCCAGACGCGGACGTAGTCGACGAGCATATAGTTCGGGAAGTTCATGTGCGCCACATCAACTGCCTGGAAACCGTCGGACATGCCCAAGTTGAAGATCTAGGTGAGCACACCATCAACATCGTACGCTTACCATTGTCATAGGTTCCTCGGGGATGAGGCGTTGGCCGATCTGGGTTTTGTCATTGGCGCGGACAGCTGATGGTCTGACAGTCCACGACTTCTTGCCGTTGGCCATCCATGTGATGTGACCGCCGTTCTCCCGGTCATTAGGGTCTGCGAATACTTCAACGCCTATTTAATCAGCATATGTTGACTATGGCTGCGTGTTCAAGACATACCATAGGTGTTGAAACGGGGCTCATCATACTCATAGTAGACATCACTGGGCACAGACGTCAAGCCCGAAACCGCCTGCTGCAGAGGACCACCAAGGTAGGGATTCCATGCAGTTTCGCTCGGGCGATCAGGTCGGAAGTTGGCCTCGTCATTGTCGCGGAGGAGCTTCTCGACGTAAACATCGTTCGAAGGAACATCCTGGTCAGAGGTGTGGTTCTTGAATCGGTAGTAATCATCGAACGGGGCAACCTGGAATGACTGTGACATCGTACCCGTACCGGAGGCTGTCCAGATTTGCGCCTGAAACGCTCAGCGACGATTCTCCAGCTTGGGCTTACCTCAATGAGATCAACCTCAGGAGCACCGCGACCGACATCGTGGGAAGGGCCGGGATGATCTTCGCCCTTACAAGTGCAGCTGGAAAGGCGCTGACCGGGGAGGCTTAGGGAGTCAGGAAATGCAGCGTGCTATTACTTACGAGGAAAGCTGACCGTTCTCACCGCCACCAGTGTACGTGGCGGCCTGAGGGTCGGTGCCGTTGGGCCACACTTGGGCCCACAACGTCCCGACATCACAGCTGTCGTAGGTGTATGGCCAAAGGCCATCCGTCGTTCCTCCGTAGCCAGGACGGCCGAGGTTACCCATAGTCCAGACACCAGGCCAGAAACCTCCAACCTTGGAAGTCCCTGGCAGGACGACAGCCACCTCCATGTAGTAACTCCACTGGAAACACAACTTGTTCCAGGACTGCAGCATGCCCGAACGGAAGTTCAGATCATGGGTCCTCTCCTGCAACAGGGTGATCTTGAGGTGCCCATTCTCGGTGGTGATCATCTCGGGGTCGTACCATTCGAGGTCCCTGGTACGGTCAGTTCCGCTGAAAGCCGCAATCTTACCCAGTTGGCCAATAGTGAAAGTCACTACATTGTCAGCGTGCGAAGCGGAGCGAAGGTTGTACTTACACCGCCTCCCAGAAGGGGTCATCGCCGTGGTAGAACGTCCTGCCAGGCTTTTCAAACTCATCAGAAAAGACGAGCGTGTACTCGTGACCATCGTATCCTATCCTAATGTCGTTCTTCACATCGTCGGGGGTATCATCGTCGATCATCTTGGGGAAGTTCTCGATGAGAGGGACCTGACCGGAGGCATTCACCCCTCCAAGGTTGAACGCCCCGTTCTTGGCTTGCTGCTTGTCTGTGAATGCAGTGATGATCGGGTATCCCGCGAACAGCGTGATCAGACAGAGCAGGAGGAGCAGCAGGCATCCGATGTTCGCGAGGCCACGGACAGTGAAGATCGAGCCGGCCTGTGAGTCAGTCGAGCTGCTAGAGAGATATCAGACGAACCTTGCGATCGCGCTTTGGGTCGGGGTTGTGCAAATAGTCGTCTGCTTCCGGGTCGTTCCAACCCCAGCCCGCCCCAGAGATAGCAGACATGGGTCGACTGTCATAGCTTGCAGTGGAGTACGGCACGGAAAGGCGAGTACCAGCTGTCATTGAGGAGAGGCGTGTGCCGGCAGTCATGCCGGACATTCGAGATCCTGACGACTGGGCAGAAAGCCTGTAAAGTGATCGAGGCTCGTGCAAGTCGTCGCCGAGAAGAGATGCTGTCGATGGCACCTGGTTGGCAGAAGCAGTCGGACCGTACCGCTGTTGAAGGGATGGCTGGTAATGTCAGACCCAGGCGTTGTCCGGTATTGGGAGCGATGAGAACATACCTGGGAGTAGTCCACGGGCTGCCGCGGCGACTGAGGGGGAGTCGGGACCGGCATGCTGATGCTTGGGAAAAGCGGAGACAGAGAAGCGTTGGTGTATGCAGCCCAGACAGATATTGTTGGGGTCACTGTTAGCAAGTCGATAGAGGGTTGCGCTGTGGGCTCGGGCAGGACGGAGAGCGTCGACTCTGTGTTGCTGAGGGCCGCAGATCGGACGTAGTTACAAGGGCGGCGTTGCGTTGTTGTTTGCTGAGCTCAGAGGACGTGTGACAGACAAGTGGGTGGTCGTGAGGATAGACAGGCGAAGGGTGGGCGATGCGGCGAACTATGTGTCAACGATGGGAAGGAGAGTAATGGTACAGCAGAGGTGTGACTGTTGGGTACTGGTCACAGACAGCTGCGAGGGTTTGTGCAGGTGTTGTGTGTGGATGACCAACACGGGTTTAGCTGTAAGGTGGGTGGGAGGCGAAAAGCGGCGTGTCGGCGGCGGCAACAGGGAAGCGAGAGCGAGAGAGAGAGACGCTGAGTGAGCCAGGGTAGGTGATTGAATTGCGCAACGAACAACAACATGCGATACTGGAAGGCTGCTCGCAGACTCGCCAGCGCGCCAGCGTGTTCACGACGGAGCCGGAGAGCGAGAGAGAGGAGGGCAGGGAGGGGGCGGCGGGGCGGCGAGGCAGTGAGGCAGCGCAAAAGTCAAAGCTCAAGCGCATGCAGCTCTGGAGCATGCATCAGCTAGCAGGAAAGAGAGAATGCTGGTAGCGCTGGTGTTGTTGGGCGTGCAGGGGGCTGAGGGCGGGGCAGCTGAGAGGACACGGACCCGATTCCAAGGACGCCCTGCTGGCCGGCTGCTGGCATGCAGGCCCTGCTGTGGACGGCCAACGGTCAAGCCACCGCACAACTGGCGAGGGTGGGCTAGCGAGCTGAGGGCGTGAGGAGCTGAAGACTGAAGGCTAAGGGGGAACGCTAGGGCGTAGGGCACAGTCTTGCCATGCATCCTCGTATCCTTGCGTCCTGGGCCCTGGGATCCTTGTACTGCCTTGTTCTGTCCTATGTTTTGACGTTCTTTGGTCACACCACAGTACGCCAGTACCCCAGGGGCCAGAGGGCCTGTACCGCCAATGGTCTGTACTTCCGTTGTCAGTGCCAGGCTAGTGGCCTGCACCAGCGATAGGCACTGGGCGCAAGCCCACTGCCGACTGCAAACTGTCCAAACATCCTTTCGACCGCTGGGCACCTGAGATCCTGTGCCGTGCCTGGGAATTAGCAGTTGTCCTGAGGGAACCCACCCCCGGCCCTTATTTCGTCCGTCTCGGAACCCTGAGCTCCAGGGCTCAGGAACGAAACTCCCAGCACCGGAGTGTACAGCATCTGGCGGGGCTAGATGGACGTGGGTTGCATCGTTTCCTTCATCCCTCGATTTCTTCGTAAACCACCGTTGGCCGCTAGGCGTATGGGCATACTACTGTCTGCCGACCGTCCCGGCATACCCCGTACCTGCAGGTCAAACAACGCGACGCGTCCACCGCTCGTACATCAATGGATCAATGTACTGCATTTCAATGCACCTCTCCGGCCTCACCGGCACGATGGCACCAGTCCACTAGTCAGCAGCTAGGTGCAACTCGCAGCTTGTCAGATAGCTCGACAACACACTCAATCACGGGGGTGATGCGGAGCGACGCGTGTACATCTACGCAGCCGCACTGCCCGGCGTACACGACTGCGATCGTTACCTCGTCACACTCCACTCGGCCGGTGGCGGGTAATGTCCAAGTCCTTGCGTATGGTTAAAAGCCGCCTGTAGAAGCTGGCATGGCATGTGCATCGTCTATGAGCACAATAGTAATTACTACAAGGGCGTTCTGGTGTCTGAGAAACCAGTACTGTGCTTGCAAGCCCCTAGAGCCGCTCGGCACTCTTTGCACGCGACCTATGTAACGGGCATTCTGGCAACTGTGGGGGTAGGGCATCAGTTCGGAGCGTGGACCAGTCAGTCTAGAAGCCATTTGCTCCCAGAGATAAGCCACATGCCAAGCTACGACCCCAACTCAAGAAGCCGGTTTTAGTAAAGTTAAGGTCTGGACCTGGGACCGATCGAACCAAGAGGTCGTTATGTTTACTCCTACATCTCCGCAGCACTCGGCAGTCCTGATCAGGGGCTGTCACCGCACACGTGAGAATCATGCGAATTCCTGGCAAGGCTTTCGATAACGATTGTCCCGCTCGGGTCTGCAATCCACGCGGGAAATGGCGTGGATGGCTTGGCTTCCGGCACGTGATTGCGCCGCGCGTTCATCAGCGTCATGAATCATCGTTGACACCTTACCTGCGTCAGCTCACACAGCTCATCATCGACGAGGTATCGACATGACCACAGGACTTGCAAGCACCGACAACTCATTAGAGGCCGATCTGGAGCGCGCTGAACTGCTCCAAAAGAAGGATGTTGCTGGGGCCGAGGAGGGCTATCGCGCGGTCCTGAACCGCAAGGCTGGTGAGTCCCTTGTAATGCCCTCCTTGCTGAACATTCAGAGAATGAGGCGGAGCTCAAATGCCAAGAGACGGCCCTTTTGAAACTCGGAGCTTTGTACCGGGACAACAGGTGAGTTTCTGACTGAGGGGAGGCTGCGCAGGGCTGACGGACAACAGCAAAACTGAGCAGCTGGCGAACCTGGTGAAGGAGTCGCGCGCGTTCATGTCGCAGATCGCGAAAGCTAAGACGGCCAAGCTGAGTGGGTGTTTTCTGGGGGGCGTGTTGTAAGGTGGTCTTGGCTGATCGTTGCTCAGTCAGGTCCCTGATCGATTTCTTTCCTTCCTCGGCGCGTGAACTGCAGATGAAGGTCACGAAGGAGAATATCGACTGGGCTCGAAGTGAAAAGCGAGTCTTCCTTCGCCAGAGCTTGGAGATCAAGCTCATCGCACTGTAAGTACTGCACGGTGCGAATTACACGCTTACTTTCTAGCCACATCGACGCACAGAACTACCGCGAGGCTCTGAGTATGACGGAGGAGTTGCTCAGGGAACTGAAGCAGCTGGACGACAAGATTATCCTGACGGAGGTGTTCTTGCTGGAGTCTCGTGCTGCTCACGCCATCCAGAACCTTCCTCGTGCAAAGGTGTGTGGCTGTTTGGACTTACGCTGACTCGAGGCGGCGCTCACTTCGGCCCGTACTACCGCAAATTCGATCTACTGCCCGCCCATCTTGCAGGCGCAGCTGGATCTCCAGGCTGGTGCATTGAACGCCGATGACAAGGACTATAAGACTGCATACTCTTACTTCTTTGAAGCCTTTGAAGGCTTCACCCAGGTGGACGAAAACGACCCTAGAGCTTTGAGTTCTCTGAAGTACATGCTCCTCTGCAAAATCATGATGGGATCTGTGAGTGCCATCGCTGCCGCTTTTACTGATCGTTCGACAGCCCGATGACGTCAATGCCTTACTGTCGATGAAGTCGGCTTCGCGCTTTTCCGGCAAGGACCTGGAGGCCATGAAGGCCACTGCCGAGGCCCAAAAGGAGCGCAGCCTCGAGTTATTCAAGAGCACTTTGAAGGAGTACCAGGATCGTGCGTGTGAGCTTGTTTTCAATATTGACACAACAGAGTTGCAGAAGGACCCTCTCATCCGCACCCATCTTTCAGCGCTGTATGATACGCTCCTAGAGCAGAATCTGCTCCGCGTGATTGAGCCGTATTCGGCCGTAGAGCTGTCGTGGATCTCACATGAGGTCGGACAGGGTCGCGACGTCGTTGAGGAGAAGTAAGTATGCTGTCATGGAGTTATATTCTGACGCCCAGACTCAGCCAAATGATCTTGGACCAGGTCTTCTTTGGAGTGCTCAACGAGAAGGACGGTACACTGGAGGTCTTCGATGGTCTTCCTGAAGAGGTAAGAGCTGTGTTGCGAAGTCGCTAATCTCCGCAGGGGTTGCTCTCCGGAGCTCTGGACACGATGAAGCAGATGGGAGGAGTTATCCAGGCTCTTTATGACAAGGTTAGTGCCATGAGCGCAGCAGGTACTGATAAAAGGCTACGAGTTTGTCTTAGAGAAGTGAATAGACCAATAGCTGTATGCAGTTGTTTTCAGACGAGCCATTTCCAAGAGCAGCTGGCCGACGAGTCAACTTCAGTGGCACTGGAAAGTGAGCTGTCACGAGCTGGGAACTCTGGTAGGTACGGTGTCATGAAAGGTGACATTGTAGGAGTTCATTCCAGCTGGCCAGGTTGCGGAGCCGTACGAATCGACCCAATGAGACGTTATCGAGAGTGAGGGGTGGTGCATGCCATGATCGGGGTATGCGATAATTGACTCCGCCCATGATCGACCTGGCGCGGACTCAGCTACCACTGTGCAACGTCACGCGTCCTTCCAGTCGTGCACTGTTCGCCACCCAATCGCGCACTCAACATCGTACGGGCTCGCTACTTATTCTCTACTTCGTCGGCCCCCAACGCTTTTACCATCCGGGGGACAATATGGCTCCACTCCAGTTCCAACCTTATGTCTCTCAGCCGACACCAGAGTTTTGGTCCGCGGTGACTTCGTTGAAGCTTGACAAGCTCAAGCTTGATGACTCATCACTGGCCATCCACGCTTGGGTAGAAGAGGGTCGAAGTATTCCTGATCTTAACAAGTTCACTGGTATCAAGGAAGGAAAGAGTGTAGGCGTCGATGGCAGTGTAGTCCTCTCTGCCACCGCGTTTGATCTTCCCAATGAACGGTGAGCGCATCCTGTCGTCCGGCACGCCGTGTAGAGGCTTGGTTAACGCCAGTATGTCCTCTCAAGGCTTTCATCTCCATGGTACATTCAAAAACTACAACACTATCGAGGAGTTCAAATCTCCTGAGGCGAAGAAAGCCGTCTTTGACAAGGTGGCAGATGAAGTGAGTGGCGTCCACTCGTTTCCAGCCCCTCACAGAGCAGATTCTCGCTTCTTTCCACTCCGAGGAGCCGTCCTTCAATTCCTTTCTGCTTCTGACCTTCGCGGACTTAAAGAAGTACACTTTCCATTACTGGTTCGCTTTCCCAGCTGTTGTCTCGAAACCAGGCTGGCAAGTAGAAGGGCCTTTCGGCAGTGTCCCGGATATCGTGAGTTCTCCACGGGCCATTGCTAATCTGTACAGGAAACAGAGGAAATGCGAGACCTGGGCGAAAAGCTTGATAACAGAACTGCCCAGGTAGCGTTTCTGGTCAAGGGTCCTGTTGGGCAACGCGTCGCAGGCCCAGTGACGTCTGCGCGCTCCTTCTTCGATGGTGTACCCGCAACAGAGGTGTGTCTCTCCAAAAGAACGGGTAAGGCTCACTGTGGCAGAGAATCCTGGCTTTCCACGATCCTTCATCGCTTCCGGAAAATCCTGGCTGGGTAGTGCGAAGCGTTCTTTATTACCTGCACAATCGTCACGATATCCAAAACCTCAGACTTGTCGGCTTGAGACAGGGCTCTGATAGCCGTGCCGCCCAGATATTCACTGGACCTACCGTGATCCCAAACAATCACCGACCCCAGGTTACTGGCTGGGAACGAGACGGAACGGGTAGATTGGCAAGCCGGATAGCTAATCTGGGTCCCATGCTGGATCCTAGTCGGTGCGTGGTATCGTGATTTAGCCGCTCATCGCCAGGTTAGCCGACCAAGCTGTCGATCTGAACTTGAAGTTGATGCGATGGCGCATTATGCCTGAGCTCGACCTTGAGAAAATTGCTTCCTCCAAATGCCTGCTGCTCGGGGCAGGCACTCTTGGCTGCTATGTCGCCCGATCCTTGATGGTAGGTGATCGGTTCTGCAACTTCGGTTCTGCAATTCTGACGCAAAGGGCTGGGGTGTGAGGACCATCACCTTTGTCGATTCCTCTCGCGTGTCGTTCTCGAATCCTGTGAGGCAACCACTTTTCGAGTTCGAGGACAGTCTAAACGGCGGCAAACCGAAAGCAGAGGCAGCCGCCACGAGGCTGAAGGGGATTTTGCCATCCATTGTACGTACGCTGTGGAATTACTCGCTTACCACTACAGACGGCAACCGGGCATGACCTGTTGATCCCCATGCCTGGACACCCCATCGGTGCTGGTGCTGAGCAGTCAACCCAGGAGACGATAGCCCGTCTTGAGAGGCTCATCCAAGACCACGATGCTGTCTTCCTTCTCATGGACTCGCGAGAGTCGAGATGGTTGCCGTCTGTGATTGGAGCTGCACAAGGTAAATTGGTTGTAAACGCGGCGCTCGGGTTTGACAGCTACCTGGTGATGCGTCATGGAGTTCCATCGGCCACGGGAGCACGCCTTGGTTGCTACTTCTGCAACGACATCGTTGCACCCACGGATGTGAGTTGTTCAGCATACCCTGCTGACGCTAGTCTTTAACCGACAGAACCCTTGACCAGATGTGCACCGTGACTCGGCCAGGTGTGGCTCCTATCGCTGCGGCGTCCGCGGTTGAGATGTTTGTGTCCATTACGCAACATCCCCTAGAGTAGGTACAAATGTCTGCTCTCTCTAACGGAGTCAGTGTCAACGCCCCCGCAGAACGTCCCGCCGTTAAAGACCCTCCGTCGACTCCAGGCTCTCCTCTGGGACCCCTACCGCACCAAATACGAGGCTCTCTGGGCCAGTGGAACAACAGTCTGGTCGAGGGTGCAGCTTACAACAAATGCACAGCGTGCAGTGATATCGTGAGTGCATTGAATGACACAGCTGACGTCAGATTTTGAAGGCGTACGCTGATCAAGGGATGTCGTTCCTCCTTCGCGCTTTCAACGAGTCTGGCTTTTTGGAAAGTGTGACAGGGCTGGACAAGCTCTACGCCGAAGCTGAGGCAGCTCTGGACAGCGTTGACTGGGAGGAGGGCAGTGAGGAGGATGACTTTTGAGTAACAGGTGCTCATAGCCATGGACACCTATGGGCATGTGGTAGTTGATCCGACAGTGTAAATTCATTCATGTATGAACAGCTCGTTTACAAACATCTAGGATCTCTGTCGCGCAGGATGGAGGAGTTCGCCGTTCCCAGTTGCAGGAATGTCCACGTGACTTTGTTTATTCGACCAGAAAATGCTCCCGTCAGCCGTCAGCTCATCTCGTTAGATGTAAACAAACGTTTCGCGTGCAACTCCGTCACAACAACCTACCCTGACCAGGATGGAGTCTCGCCACCGACCTCTGACAAGCGACGGTCCAGCAGGAAATTCAGCACATTCAGCATCTTTGATGACAGCGCCGTCATCTGCGATGAAGCGGCCGGCGTCCCGGGCCCTGGGTTCGCGTTCGTCACTCGCCTATGGTGCTACGAGCGGACATCGGATATCGTTGGCGGGGAATGGGGCCTCGGTGTCCACTTCAGCTGCGGGTTCGAGCTCAGGTGCAGACAGAGGCGCTTCTAAGCGACGAAGCCTGCTACATGGCCGCCCTACTGCTGAGCCGCTCAGCGGGGGTCGAGCCGATGGAGGGCTGTATGGGCGAACGCCACAGACGATGCGGAATATGAGGTGGGTGCTACGAAATACAAGCACTAACACCTGCTCTAGGCGGCCTTCCGTTGCTCAATCTTCCGGCCGTTCATCAATCATGCCCGGATACGGCAGCTCTTCTAAAGACACGCGACCCGTTCGCGATCGCGCTTTTCAAAGCGAATGCCAGAGGAACATCGAAGACTTCCTAGCTCAACGTGGAGTGCAACTAGCCCTGAGCCCCAAGTGGCTTGTATCTCCTACGCAGCGCGACTTCCAGACTCTTTTTCGGTATTTGGCGGAGGAGCTCATGGGCACTGGATACCCGTGGAGTAAAAAGGTGGAAGACGATTTTATCGCCATTCTTCGAGACTTGAAGTATCCTGCCATGGATGGGATAGGGAAGACAGCCCTAACTGCGCCTGGAGGCTCAAACTGGCCGCATGTTTTGGCAATGCTGAATTGGCTCGTCGAACTGTGCAAGGTGAGTTGGTATAGTGGCAACGTCTTGAATCTAACGGGCAGGCTCAGGATAATTGGCGGCACGATGAAATCGTCTCCGATCCGCTCCTCTGTGCGCCAAACTCCCTGCCGGTCAATCACCCTCAGATCGAGGAGCGTCTGTTATGGCACTTCACGTCAAACATGTACTACGACTGGTTTCACAATGGCACAGGCCACTTCCCCGAGGCCGAGCGCGAACTGGAAGAAGGATACGGTGAGCTTAGCTACGCATCCGCCCCTGACCTCAGAGCGCATCTCGGCTGCCACGGTGGCAGAGTGCGAGCGTTTGGAGGTTGAAGCGAAACAAAAGGATGAGGAACTGCGGCAGCTACAAGCGCAAGAGGTTCGTGGCTTTGGAAAGAGATACTGAGCTGATGTCAAGCCCCCTCTGAAGCAGGTGGACGAAGAATACAATCAGCTGCTCGGTGATCGGGGGAAATTCATCGACTTCATCAACATCCAACGCGGCAAGGCTGAGAAGATGAGACACGGAATCTCAGCCATGAAGTCTGCCATAATGGAGCACTGTAAGTTAGGACACCGCGTACCACGCTGATCCGTTAGCTCAAAGTATCGCCATTGCCGAGAACGACCTGACAGAGATCGAGGCTGCTGTGGCAGCGCAAAATCTCAGTGCCGACGAGGTTAGTCGCATGAACCATGAACGAGATACCCTGTCGCGTACTCTCGAGGAGCTTCGCGGCAAATTCCAGCAAGCACGAAAGCAATGTCTGCATCAAGAGATGGAGGTCACGGATACGATGGACCGCTTGAGCGACTTGCAGCAGATCTATGCGTCTCTCGGTCACCAGATCGGGTGCTTGGGGCCTTCCTGCAAAGCACGCTTCCTCCCGAAAGACGGAGGCGTTGACTGCTCCCTGGACGTGGAGCTTGGTTCCGGTGACTTGGCCAAGATGAGTCTCGTCGGCCAGTCCTGGAACCAGAACATTCGCCCGGCCCTTCAGAGCTACGGCGACGATATCCACAAGGAGGCTAGGAGATTGCAAGATGAATCGATCGCCTTGGAGGATATGCAGGACCGGATCGCTCAAGAAGTCGAGCAGCAACGGGCGGAAGTCGAGACGCGCGATATGCGGCTGAAGCTGATTCAGGATCAAATTGACGAAGCGAAGAATGTAAGTTTGAAGAACAGTCTTGCGGTGGGCCTGACAGCATAGCAACTTCAGACAGCGATGACCACCGTTTCGCAGACAGTCTCGCGCCTGGAAGGAGAGGTTACAGCAGTGTCCACCAGGACACAACAAAACGTCCTGACCACTCAGTCCACACTGGAGAGCACAAGGATTGCGTGAGTTCCATGCGCTTGAGGAGCATGCTGACATGCATTAGTTACAAGGAGCTCCGGCACAAAACTCAGCTCCTTCAGGCTGGGGTTTTAAAGGAGCTGATGGGTCACATGGACTGCATCGTCAAAGCTCAAGAACATACGGCTGGCAGCCTTAGGGCTCTGAGGAGCTTTGCGGAGGGACGGTAGAACATGATTGTAATAGAGCGCGATGTTGTATATCCTATGGGATCGATTCTGTCCAGTTTCGTTCTGTCCAGTTTCGTTTTCCCTCGAACTCTTGCGAACCCTTGGGATCGCATACCTTCCCATCGCAGTGGTGCGGCTACTTCGCCAGAACCAAACCATTTTCACCTCATCAGTTGGTCGCAAACGACGCCGATCCAACTTTGCGTTTCTCTTACTCAACTCATAATCAAAGTCGCTACTCGTAGCATCATCGACTCTCGAACGCGGAGGAGACAACCAGTGCACGAAGTGGTGCGCAGCATCAGTCCTATGTGATAGACATCAAAGTGTCGCGAGAGGATCCGTTCGATTCCGCCTGCTTCTTCGGGTACACGACCAGACATGTCACGGGTGACAGTCCAAGCTTGCATTACCACCGGTTGGAGGAGTGACCATGTTGGATGAATGATGAAGCGCCGCAGAGAGACTGTGGACGGTGTGAAGAGACCCAAGGCAGGGGCTCTCTTGGATGTGCAACTAACTGGCGGTGACAGTCCACAGGGCGCTTCTTGGCTGGGAAACGGGCTGAGATTGATGCATACGCTGGTCGTGTGCCTCGGATGAGGAGCCGTGAATTGCAGAGTGGTCCAGAGTGATCCATTTAGGATTTTGTATGCAGTGGTATGAAGGATGCTAAGGTGGCTCATGCGATGCGGGGTACGGCTCATCGCGTACTGAAAATCACTTGAAAGGATGCTCGGCATTGGAGCAGGCCGTGGGGACGGCACACAAGCACAACTGGGGAAAGTAAGGCCCAGAGGGGTGGTCAGGACGCGGGGCGGAAGGTGCGGCGCGCAGGCGCGCGCGCGCCGCTCACACTCACGCACGCGCGGGCGCGTTTGGGAAGGAAATTACGGTCAGGCGCAATTCGTTTTAGGGGTTCGATGGATGGGCGGGGTCTGACCGGGCTGGACCGGCTGGCGCGGCTGGCTGGCCATGGCTAGCCTGCATGGCATGGCTGTTGGCTGCCCAGTAAAGCCAGCTTGGGCGACTTGGGCGACTTGGGCGGCGGCCCTGCGCGCATTGGCTACCAGCGTACCAGCGTACCAGTGTGTCAGAGCTGACTGGCAGGCTGGCGTGATTGAGCCAGTGGATACGCCCAAGTGCGCCCGCCCGCCTGCCAGGCCTGCCAGGCTAGGTTTCTGCGCTCCTGCCCTGGCTCGACCATTGACCGGCCTAAAAGAGGAGCGAGTGATCCGGGCACATCACAGGGCACGACACGTTTCGTCCGTATCACACTGGGCCACCGGGCCACCGCACCGCACCGCGCTCTGCACGCGGCACGTCTGCACGCTGCACGCTAGCCGTTGCCATCTACCGCTTTCCTCTCCGCCGCCGCATTTCGTCCTCGCCTCCCCCCAAGCATCCTCGACCCTTCTCATTCCTTTCATCTTCCCCTTTTCCGTTCTACCGCTCTTCTCCCTTCCCATCCCCTATTGTTCACCTTGTTCACCCCCTGTCCGTGCCGACAATCGTTCGCCCTACCGGTCAGACCGATCTCCAAGGCCCGGTGCACGCGTCGTCTCACGCCCCCCTTCTCTCCAGAGACCCCGGGCTTCCAGTCAGCACACTCGCCACCTTATCCCTACCATTTTCAGTGCAACGATCTCTGAGCGTTCGCTTGACCTCGTTATCCGTTCTTCGCTGTCCTCTACCCCCTTGGTACAATGGCCTCAGTGTACACCAAGGGGACGCGTGTCTGGCTGCCTGACAAGGAGGCCGGATGGGTGCCCGGCACCGTCACCTCGGTAGCGATACCCGGCGCCCCGAATCCGGACTCCGAAGTCATCATCGCGGTGCTGATTGACGGCAGAGCTGCAGATGAGGGGGGGTTTAAGGAGTTCAAGTGCTCCTTCGCTACCCTGCAGTCCGCCTCAGAGTCGAATGGCAACAACTTGTCCTTAGGCTCGAGCCAGGACGTTCTTCCACCATTGAGGAATCCGCCGCTCCTGGAGAGCTCGGAGGATCTGGCAAGCTTGAGTAATCTGAATGAACCTAGTGGTGAGTGTTCGATTGGGCCCCCTCATAAAAGCCAGCTGACCTCTAGTTCTCCACGCGATTGCGACACGATATGCGACGCACCAGCCCTACACTTACTCCGGCATTGTATTGGTATGTTGCCAACGACTGAAGATCAGTCGGAGCTGACTTTCAGGTTGCACTGAACCCCTTCAGCCCCGTACCTCTGTGTAAGTGCCCGGTATCTTTGTGGGCTGACATGGCCAGATGGAAATGACATTCTCCAGGCCTATGCGGGTAAACGGAAAGGTGACATGGAACCACACCTGTTTGCGATCGCGGAGGAAGCTCTGGATCTCATGCGGAGGGGCAGTGGTAACGGCGGGGTGGATCCAACTGGTGCTGGCGATCAAACCATTGTTGTCAGCGGTGAGAGGTGAGTTGGACGGACGGTCAGCCGCGGCTTGCAATTGACAACCAGTGGTGCAGGAAAGACCGTCTCTGCGAAGTACATCCTACGCTACTTCGCGTCAGTCATCAATGCGTCCAAAGAGACACCAGCTGAGCGTCGGCGCTTGGACCCCAGTGGGGACGACGAGGGCATGAGCGAAATCGAGCGCCAGATCCTCGCCAGCAACCCTATCATGGAGGCTTTCGGTAATGCCAAGACCACGCGCAATGACAACAGTTCGCGTTTTGGCAAGTACATTGAGGTTCGTTTCCAGTGAAGAGGATGAGATCTGATCAGTAGGTCCTCTTCGACAATGAGAAGGAAATTGTCGGCGCCAGGATCCGTACATACCTCTTGGAGCGATCTCGACTTGTCTATCAACCGGACACGGAGCGTAACTATCATATCTTTTATCAGCTGCTAGCTGGTGCTCCAGCCAAGGAGCGCAAGGATTTGTCGCTGCCTGCCGATCCTCAGCAGTTCGCGTACCTAGCCGGCGGCGGTCCATCGTCGTCCTTCATCGCCGGCGTCGATGATGCCAAAGAGTTCCGCGACACGCAAGAGGCGCTCAGCACGGTGGGCATTTCGGTGGAGCGCCAGTGGCACATCTTCAAGGTTCTCGCCGCGTTGCTGCATCTTGGCAATGTCAAGATCACTCAATCTCGTACGGACGCTGTCCTGGCTGACGATGATCCGGCTCTTGCTCTGGCGACGTCTCTTCTTGGTCTGCCGCTTGCCGAGTTCAAAAAGTGGACTATCAAGAAGCAGTTGACGACCCGAAGTGAGAAGATTGTCACAAATCTTGGATCGGCTCAGGCAACTGTAGTTCGCGATTCCGTGGCCAAGTTCATTTATTCTTGTTTGTTCGACGTATGTTGACCAGATAATGGAGATTGCTAACAAACAGTGGCTTGTTGGGGCAGTGAACGACAGCCTCTCTGGGGACAATGCAAGCAAGTCGAACAGGTTCATCGGTGTTCTGGATATTGTACGCGTGATACATTTTCTCCGCTGACCTTCAAGTACGGCTTTGAACACTTCAAGAAAAACTCGTTTGAACAGTTCTGCATCAATTGGGCGAACGAGAAGCTGCAGCAAGAAGTGAGTGTCAAATTGGTTCGATGACTGACAGCTAGTTCAACGCACACGTTTTCAAGGTACGAAGTGAATCAAGTCCACGCTAACGTTGCGAGCTTGAACAGGAGGAATACATGAGGGAGGAGATCAACTGGACTTTTATCGATTTCACGGACAACCAAGCTTGCATCGATGTAATCGAGGGCAAGATGGGCGTACTCACTTTGCTCGACGAAGAGTCCCGTTTGCCATCCGGGGCTGACGCTTCGTTTGCCAATAAGCTTCATCAGCAGCTGGGACCCAAACCTGAATACAAGGACGTCTTCAAAAAGCCGCGATTCAACCAGAATGCCTTCACAATCGCACACTATGCTCACGACGTCACCTACGACGCCGACGGCTTCCTTGAAAAGAACCGTGACACCGTCCCCGATGAACACCTCGCGCTTCTGCAGAACTCCAGCAATGACTTCTTGCGTGAAGCAATCACTCGCTCTCTTGACCAAGCTGCCAGCTCCTCTGCAGCGCCAGCTGTGGAGTCCAAACCTGGACCGAAGAGAGGGGGGGCAACTCGCAAGCCCACGCTAGGGTCGATCTTCAAGCACTCGCTCATCAGCCTGATGGACACGATAAACCACACGAATGTCCACTATATCCGCTGTATCAAGCCCAATGAGTCGAAGAAGGCGTGGACCTTCGAGCCGCAACAGGTGTTATCCCAGCTGCGTGCCTGTGGCGTGCTGGAGACGATCAGAATCAGTTGCGCCGGCTATCCGAGTCGCTGGACATTTGCAGAGTTTGCAAGCCGGTGAGTACGCTTCACATCGCATCAATCTGATGTCAGATACTATGTCCTCGTCAACTCTAAGGAGTGGGAGGGTAACTCGGACGTCAAGGCCTTCTGTCAGCTCCTCCTGCAACGTACGCTAAAGGATGAGAACAAGTACCAAATCGGATTGTCGAAGATCTTCTTCCGCGCTGGTATGGTAGCCCTCCTGGAATCTCTGAGAACTGCTCGCCTCAATGCTCTTGTGACTTTGGTCCAGAAGAATGTGCGGCGCCGCATCGCATACAAGCACTACCAGGACCTGCGCCGCCGAACCATCACCATTCAGGCATGGTGGAGAGGCATCCAGGCCCGTCGTTTGGTCGAACAAATGAGGAGGGATGCGGCTGCTACGCTGCTGCAGCGGGCTGCGCGTGGTGTTCTTCAACGTCGCGCATTTGCCACAACACGCCAGGCTGTCGTCACGATCCAGGCAGGTGGGTCCATTCCGCAAGGGTCACGCTAACGGCACAGGCATCCGAGGGTACCAAGCGAGGCAGCGATTCAGGGAGCAGAGAACGGAGTCTGCAGTCCTCCAGCTTCAGAGTCTCTTCCGTGGACAGTGAGTTGAGCTAAACTCTTGGAGCTGACGTTCAGCGCTACACGACTGCAGTACCGAGGGGAGATCCGCAGAATCATTGTTCTCCAGTCACAGTGGAGACGGAAGCTTGCGGTTCGCGAACTCAAGACTCTCAAGGCTGAAGCGAAATCTGCCGATAAGCTCAAGGAGATTTCCTACCAGTTGGAAAACAAGGTTGTCGAGCTCACTAAGACTCTCCAGAAGCGTACTGGCGAGAACAAGTCCCTCAAAGCTCGGATTTCTGATTTGGAGAAGGAGCTCGCGATCTGGCAGTCACGGCATGAAGAAGCCCAAGCGCGTTCCGCCTCGCTCGAATCCAAACTTGCTGAGCCTACGGTCTCTCAAGACAAGTTTGACGAGGTGATGGCGTCGAGGATTGATTACGAAGAGCGTCTTCGTTCTGCCACCAAGCGCATGTCTGAACTGGACGAGGAGATCACTCGGCTGTCGACTCAGCTCGAGCGCGCAACCGTCGACGCGAACGAGCGACAGGCTACGATCGACTCTTCAATCGCAAAACATGGAGAGGACGAGTCCACTATTCAATCCTTGCGACATGAGATCACTTCCCTGAAGGAACAGATCAGCCGCGCTAGCGCTCTGCAGGCGCTGACGAAGGGGGCACGCGATGCGCCTCCCTCGCCCACATTGGACCGAGGTCTGCGCGACTTCGCGAACGGTCTTCACGGCGGCGAGGCTCGTAACCACCCCCCGGCTCGCAGGCGTATTCGCAGGCACAGCACGACTGGTCACGGTGCAGTTGTTCCCCATTCTGAGGAGGACGCGGTGGATCTGCGGAAACCCGCCCTCAATACTCCGCGTGCGGTCTCAGTAATGTTCCCTCAGAACAATCTCCTGCGGCCCAGGGATTCCAATGGCTTGCCGACTCTGAACGACTCGTCTGCGGATGAGGTCGCTCGTCTTTTGGAGGATGAGGAAGGGTTGGACGACGATGTCCTGCACGGACTCATCGCGAGTCTGAAGATCCCTGCTGCGAGCCTTCACAACCCGCCTCTCGCCAAGGAGGTCATCTTCCCGGCTCACCTGATCAGTTTGGTGTCAAACGAGATGTGGAAGCTGGGCATGATCCCGGAGAGCGAACGCTTCCTGGCGAACGTCATGCAGAGCATTCAAAGCTATGTCATGGTGAGTATTCCGCACCCCATCCGTCGACGCTAACTTTTCGCAGCAGTTCAAGGGCGAAGAGGTCATCGTCCCTGGAATCTTCTGGCTGTCCAACGTGCAGGAGATCCTGTCTTTCATCTGCGTGGCCGAATCTGACGCGCAACAAGGCATTGCGCCGGGGATGGATGAGCCCGGAGGTCGCGAGCTTGACTGGGAAGCCTATGAGCGACTCGTAGGCATCGTCAAGCACGACCTCGACAGCTTGGAGTACAACATTTATCACACCTGGATGCTGGAAGTGAAGAAGAAGCTCGGAAAGATGGTCATTCCTGCCCTCATCGAGTCGCAATCGCTCCCCGGATTCATCACATCAGACGGCAGCGGCCGTATGTTCCAGCGCATGATCGGGATGGGCGGTGGCAACAACCAGCCAACTGCCAGCATGGACGATATCCTCAATCTCCTTAACAAGGTCTGGAAGTGTCTCAAGAGCTACTACATGGAGGAGAGCGTCATGCAGCAGGTCGTTACTGAGCTTCTGAAGCTGATCGGCACAATCGCGTTCAACGACCTCATCATGCGCCGGAACTTCTGCTCCTGGAAGAGAGGTGAGTACTTCGAATAGCCTTCTCACTAACGCTCAGCTATGCAAATCCAGTACAACATTACTCGCATTGAAGGTAAGGAGCCAACAGCAGTTCAGCGGCTGACGGCAGAATGGTGCAAGGCTCATGACATGCCTGAGGGTCTTCTTCAGCTTGAACACCTCATGCAGGCCACCAAGTTGCTCCAGCTCAAGAAGGTACGCCCTGCATTTGAGCGAGACTAATGCGAACAGGCTTCAATGGGCGATATCGAGATCTTGTTCGACGTTTGTTGGATTCTCTCTCCTTCTCAGATCCAGAAACTCATCTCGCAATATCACAATGCCGACTACGAAGCCCCTATCTCACCCGACATTCTCAAGGCCGTGGCCGCGCGCGTACGGCCAGAGGATAAGAACGATCAGCTGCTCTTGCAGACGGAGCAGGACGAGGTTGGGCCGTACCAGATCCCTCCGCCGCGAGACATCGCCGGCCTTGAAACTTGTGCGTTACGCGGCTGTCATCAAGAGCATTAGAAGCTGACAATCAACAGACGTTCCGGCCTGGCTTAACGTCCCTCTCATCAGGAGGCTCGCGACGTTCGTCGCATAGAGGGCCAGATGCGCCCATTCTCATAAGGTGTACCATGCTATGCAATATGCAATCGTATCGGATCCATATCTATGGTATCAACGTCGTCTGTTGCGTTCACTATCAGCGCGATGGACTAAAGACTACCGCGTATATTCATGCGAGGTTGAAACTAATTCAATCGCTTCGTGGGAGCTATAATTAGTGCCAATAGCAGACCACGTCGCGGAAACGGAAGTGTCACGATCGTCATGAAGGCGAGCATAGTTGTAGTTGCGTGCTTCTGCAGTGTTTGGACGGGCTGTGCGAAGCGCTTCGCGGATATTCGCGCGGCGGATGTGTACCCCGAGACAGGTGGACAGAAAGCAATAAATGACGGCCGCTAGGCTGTAAAGTCAGCGGGTTCGGATTCGAGCTGGCCCACAAGAAGAACCCCGTAGCAACCGCGAAAAGTAGGAAACCCCCATCTGGAGTCATCATGGCAGGGTCATCGTTACGCTTTGGGTTGACGAAGATGTGACAAAGACGAAGAGTTAAGGACTATACTGGTGGTGGTACAGATCGACGGCTCTGTCACGTGACGTCTAACCTCCACCCTCCAAAAAGTTGCTGATGATGCTGAACTGCGGTGCTGCTTGCGTTCTGCCTCTTCGCATTCGACCATGGCACCTCAGGCGCATCATCACAGATCGACGCTCAAGCAGGTGTGTCTTTTCTAAGATTGCATGCGAGTTCTGACTCCAGAAAAACAAGTCTTTCAAATCCAAGCATGCTACGAAGGGGTCGTTGAAAGCAGCCGCCAAGGGTAAGTGGAGCAATCGAGGCTCGATCTGACAGCCTTAGGCAAAACAGCTTCTCTTGGTGTCTCTTCTCACTCTCGGAGCATAGAAGCTGGATCAAAGAGGGGCAGACTTCATCAACAGGCTCAGAAACGTGACTCGAAGCAAAGGGCTGCTCGAGAGAGCGCCAAGTTCTTCTCTACGAGTTCTAGCGGAGGTGAGGTCTACAAACAGTCGCTTGGCTGACTTGCCAGGCAAGGTACCTCGCGTTATCTCCATCATTCCATTGCTTCCTTCCATTTCTACGGAGAAGTTCTACATCCAGTTACTCCATTCTCTGGATCTGTCCCCCCAGGAGATCGAGGAATTGTCGTCACGATACCAGCCGCATTGCTCCATCTTCGTGCCGGTCCCTAGATTCAAGACGAACCTCGTGGTAAATATTGTACCTGCACTGGATTTGTACGCCAGTCTGGATGTGGCTCTTGTCAGCGATGCTGTCCTGCTCCTGATGAGCAGCACAGACGAGGTCCAAGTAGAAGGCGAAGCGATTCTTCGTTCTCTGCAGGGACAGGCAGGAGGTGTCACCGTTCTGCCATGTGTTCAGGTGGGTGATTGAACATTCACAGCAGTCGCTCATGTCAGTTTCCTGAATCCCAAGGGCTGGACGCATCTGGACGGTCGTCCGTTCAGAAATCTCTGCTGTCCTTCACTCGGTACTTCTTCCCCAACGCTCACAAGGTGTACTCAAATGACAACGCAAATGACGCTGCCTTACTTGCTCGTGCCATCTGCGAGGTGCAGCCTGCCAATATCGAACATTCGGAAGGCAGGTCTTGGCTTGTTGGGGAGGGCCGCGATTGTGTAGCCTGGGAGCCCAGTAGTTCCAACCCGAAATCGGGCGACGTGGGAACGCTGTATGTGACTGGGACGGTGCGCGGGGGAAAGATGAGCGCGGATCGTCTCGTCCACATCCCTGGCTATGGCGATTTTCAAGTC
This sequence comes from Trichosporon coremiiforme, assembly GCA_039545355.1. Taxonomy (NCBI): domain Eukaryota; kingdom Fungi; phylum Basidiomycota; class Tremellomycetes; order Trichosporonales; family Trichosporonaceae; genus Trichosporon; species Trichosporon coremiiforme. The sequence continues at coordinate 811,204 of BCJJ01000011.1, forward strand.
GAGAGCGTGAGTCCCCAAAAAGGCTAAACCTAACACCAGCTCATACACACCCCTCTTCAAGTCCGGGGACCTACCTCCTCAACTGGTGAAGCGCTGTCGACGCCCACGGAGTCGGCCGACGATCTTACAGCCAACAATGTGCCTGATCTGCTTGCCAATGAGCAAACCTGGCCAACCGAGGAAGAGATGAACTCGGCGCCCGCTGCCCAAGGCGAGGCTATTGAAGCCCAGAAGCCCCGCGTCAAGCGTGTGCCTAAGGGAACCAGTGCTTACCAGGCAGCCTGGATCGTGGACGATGACGAGGGCGACGAAGTCGATGACGATGACGAATTTGACAGCGAGATGGGGTCAGACGACGGTGCGGATCAGGATTCGCCACACCACCGTGAGTCGTGTTGTCCCAATCTGTTCTGACAACAGTCTCCGAAGAGGAGGAAATGGAGGAGATCGAGCTGGACTCTCGCGAGCAGGAGCATGACGATATGGCTCCCGAAGATGAAGAGGAGCAGTAAGTCTCGCGATGCTCACTGCGTGTGATTGGTTTTAACGATCAGGTATGCAGCCTATCTGCGTGAGCGCGAGCGAGCTCAGAAGGAAGACATGGCTTTTCCGGACGAGATCGACACGCCCCGTCACATCGCTGCTCGCACTCGCTTTCAGCGCTACCGCGGGCTGCGGAGCTTCAGAACCAGCCCATGGGATCCTTATGAGAACCTCCCATTAGAGTACGGCGAAATCTTCCAGTTCGAGAACTTCAAGGCGACGAAGCGCCGCGTCGAAGCCGAAGCGTCGGAGGATGGTGTGGAGGTGAGTCTCATTCACCTCTTATCTAACTTGCTCAGATTGGCACTCGCGTGACTCTGGTCATCCGAAATGTTCCGAAGACTATTCTCGCGCGTAATCCGTCCGCGCCCCTAATTGTGCACGGCCTCCTGCGGCACGAACATAAGCAGACCGTGTTGCACTTCGTTGTGCAACGTAACACCGAGTATTTGGAGCCTGTTCGAGCGAAGGTAGGTGTTCTCTCCGAGTTTATCAGGGATTATGTTGACCTTCAGGATCCGCTCGTGCTATGCGCCGGACCTCGGCGCTACCTCATCAACCCGCTTTTCTCGCAACACGTGCGAGGAGGCGGAAAGGGGGTAAACAATGTCCACAAGTCAGAGCGATTCCTTCGGCATGGCGCTGCCACAGTCGTGACCACGTTCGGACCGGTCTGCTTCGGCAAAGCTCCGTGTCTTCTCCTTCGTGAAGGTAACGGTGAGCACGTCAATTTTGGGGATGGTACGCTAACTGCAGCCTCTGTTCCGGACCTCGTTGCCACGGGCTCATTCATGTCCTCGGACCCTACGCGCATCATCGCTAAGCGCATCGTTCTCACCGGCCACCCGTACAAGGTACACAAGAAGACTGCGACCATCAGATACATGTTCTTCAACCGTGACGACGTTGCGTACTTCCAATCTGTCGAACTCCATACTAAGTATGGTCGGACTGGGCATATCAAGGAAACCTTGGGAACGCACGGATACTTCAAGGCGCACTTCGATGGTCCCGTCCAACAGATGGACACCGTTTGCATGAACCTCTACAAGCGTCAATTCCCGAAGGTGAGTCTTGGTTTCGGTGGTGAGCTGACAGCTAGCAATCAACTCCGCTCTTGCAGGAAGCGACGGGCAGTGTCCAAGGCGGCAGTGGAATGGACGTAGAGTGACCAGCAGTTCGCATGTACTATCTTAAAGTGATCGCATTCCTATCGTTACATGATATCATCAGTACTAGACAACAGGTGGTAGGCCCGGCAAGGGATTCCTTCGAGCGGCAGCGACCGCATCCATCGTGGCATTTGCCTGCTCGATGGACAAGGCTCCAGGGACTGCGGCAGCCTGCGCGGCGATGAAGGTATGTTCGAGCAGCGCCGAGGCCGTGGGTCGCAGGTCGTGATCGATCTCTAATGTGCGTTGCAGGAACTCTGCCGCGTCCGTGGAGATGTCACTGGGAGTGGCAGGTCGCGCCATTGAGCCGATCTGCCGTTAGGCGAGGAAGTCTAACAACAAGGACAAACTTACCCGGAAGAAGGCCTGCATTTGATCAAGCTCTGCCCAAGGATGGGTACCGGTCAACATTTCGACCACTAGGCAGCCGACGCTCCAAATGTCGGCTTTCGACGTGTAGATTGTCTGCTTCACCACTTCCGGTGCCATCCAGAAAACGGACCCCTGCAGTGAGGGGCGGTTAGCTCGCATTGCAATGCCAGCCATAAATTCTTCGGTAAGTTAGTGGTCGTTTACCAAAGGACTTACTATTCTCAGCTTTCTTCGAAATTCCGAAGTCAGAAATCTTGATGCCCCCTTTGTTGTCGACGAGAATGTTTGCACCCTTAATGTCGCGATGAATAATGCCTCTCTCATGGAGATAGTTGAGACCAGTAAGGATTTGACGAACGAAGTTTCGGACGAGAGCCTCCTCGAACGCGCCATAATTGTTGAGCAGGGCGGCCACCGAGCCACCTGGGACATACTCCAGGAAAATGTACAAGTGATTCCCATCAGTTGCAGAGTCTAACCAGTTAGCAGCCTGCTGATTGTACGGTAAAACCCACCCAGGTATTGCACAATGTTCTCGTGCTGTAGCTCTTTGAGAAGCTCTATCTCTCTCTCAAGAGCTTGTACCATGTTTCTCTTCTTCTCTTCATTGCGAGCATCACCAGATGGGAGTTCCACCTGCTTGACTGCCATCAGAAGACCTGATTGCGCGTCCATGCCCAAGAATACCGAGCCGAAGGAGCCCTGACCGATCAAAGCCCCTTTGATCCATTTGATCATTCGTCGAGCTGTAGTCAGTTTTAGCAGCTGGCGAGCTAGCGATCTACTTACAGCCAGTTGAAGTCAAGGCTCGCCCCTGATCCCTATCGTCGTCGTCACTTGTCGCAGAATCCTCCTCTTCGTCCTCAGAATCCTGGGAGGTGCTTGATTCATCATCACTGTCAGGAATGGAGATGACCGATGAAGACGCCGAAGCAAGAGAGGGGTCGGTGTCGAACATGTCTGCCGTGGCCATACTTGCTCGGCGGTTCTCAACCTCTGCTGTAATCTCATCCACGGTCAAGAGACTAGCCGTATCACTCTTATCTTTGTTCCGCTTCACAGACGAAATGACACTAATGCGGCTCAACGTGGACCCTGTGGAGCCTCTTCGACCCGGTCGCAAGGCCGGGCGCGCAGAAGCAGGCGCCGGTGAATACTCTTGCAGCGAATCGACCAGGCTCTCGCCTGTGGATTCGAATGGCGGAAGGAGTGGAGGATGACTGCCTACAGGAGCTCCGTTCTCGTCCTGTTCCGTAGAGGCTGGGCTTCGGGCAGTGCCATCTGGATGCGCGGTTTCAACTTCCTCGGGAATCACCGCCGGGGTGGTAGAAGACGACACCGTCCTCGTAGATGGAGGGCGGGCTTTCCGATTGGGGCTGGCGACGTTCTCCAGGCTCGCCGATAGCGGGGATGCAGTTCCGAGCGCACCTCCCAAGGCAAGTCGATCTGCGGGCGCTTGAGAGAGGCGCATGCTCTGACGAACCGTTTTCTCCAAGTCTCGCTTACGCGCAGAAGGGAAGTACTCTGAGAGATGATTGGAGATGAGTTCACTGGGAGGACGGTGGCCGAAGAAATTGTACATCCTCTTCGTCCGAGATGACACGTTGCCAGACGAAGACGTCCTCGACGTATTGACGGACGGAGATGTGTCAACGGCCCCAGGAACACCAAGTCCAGACATGATCGATACAGTACTGGCTCGGTTCATCTGCTTATTCGCTGTAGGTTTCGAAGCGCTGTCACGGCGGTCCTCTGCTTGCCTTCCTAGGCGAGGAACACCGTAATGGGACGGGGAATTGGGGGAACCCGGAGGCGGAGGAGCTTCGCCAAAGAAAATCTCCATGTTTTTGCGATTAGGCTGCTGGGTGACGCGTTTGATGAGAAGACCACGCTCCCTTACGATCGTGGAATCTATGCCACCGAGTTTGACGGAGCGCTGATCGTGACAAATATCAAGCAGAGCCGACTCAGATAACTGCTGATCTGCGGTACATTAGTGGATGATTGTCGCATTGCAGGCATAACAAGCTCTCACCTTCCTCCCCGCTTTCCTTCCGCGTAAATACACCCCAGCCGTCCCACTCCAGGCGGTCGCTGTCTCCCGAGTCCGAGTCAGGATTCCAGTTTGATCCTCCCTTGCCAAACTTCTTGAGAACCAGATCAAGGACGGCTAGACCACTTGTGCAATTAGATACGTTGACTGTTCTAGAGGTCCCATCCTCAGAGTTCACAAACTTGACCAAGTGACGCCACAGGTCCTCCAACGGAATCGTGCGATGCTGACCACCCTCTCCCGGTAACGTTGTAGGCATGCCATTACGCGGTGGTGCGATTCGTAGCTTGTGAGGGTCAGAGTTGCCGGAGTCGTCCTTGCGGATGACATTGGCGAACGGATGCGGTTGGATGTTATCCCGGACAGGGGGATGAGTAGGGCTGACGGCCTTCCCACCGGCCAAGAAGTCCGCGCGAGCATCTCCGAATCGATGAACACCTTGCCTTTTGTCGGAATTCTTGGTCGCTAGGCCAATACTCGACCAAGGGTCGTCAGCCACTGAAGCGGGGATGTCTCCCGATGTCGTCGCTCCATTCCTAATGTTGGCGTTGGGGTGAGCGTGAGCAGTCACGGGGCTTGGCGACCTTCTGATCTCACGAGTCGCGGGTGGACGTAAGGAAACGATTGGCTCCTGCGGGGGCAGGGGCGGCCGAGCACTCCCTGCCTCAGTCAGTGCCGAGACCGGCTTGGAAGGGGCCGACTTGGGGGTCACTGATCTCGAATTTGGTGACCCGCCAGACGTCGACCCCTCGACGGCAGATGACAGGGGATTTGGCCGTTGCAAATTCAGAGGCGGTGGTCGCGAGGATGCGAGTCTCTTGGAGAAAAGAGCAGTGGCGAGGCGCTTCTGAACCTGAGAGCTGCGAGCATCACTCGATTGAACGGGGCTACCGTCAACGGCGGGGACGAGCGTTGGAAGCATCCGGGCGCCTAGGATGGCCGAGGTTGGTGTTCGCGCTGCGCGCTTGCGGAGGTCTCTCACACCTCCCAGTAGCTTCACACGATCTCCAATTTTGCTGATACCGATTTCCTTGAGGCTGGACATATCGAGGTCCAAAAGGACCTTGCCATCGATGTCGTTCCGATTGAATAGCTCGATGTATTGGTCGCACTTGTACATACTGAGGAATGACGCAATCTCAGCGTCTCCCCACAATCGCACATGCGCGCCAAATGTTTGGCCGGACGGCGCCTTCAGAAAGGGCGGAGTCGCGGGTCGATGCTGATTGTTTCGTGTCGACCCATCTACACTTGTCTTCGCGAACCCTTCGGAAGTGGGTGTTGTTGAGGATTCATCATCGTGATGAGCAGTTGCAGACTGCATGACGAGCAGCTCGGTCCACGGGAGGGAGGATAAAGGGTCCGCCCGTCAAGCTCAAGCCATCAGAAGACGGCTTCGCATCAGCACCTGCGCAAGATTGCAAACCGTGAAAGTCTTACCGCAGCCACCGACTTGGTGCCAGGATGTTGCGTCCGGTTGCGCCGACCCGAAATGGGAGTGCGAAGAGATTTGCGTGAGTGTTAGCCAGACGCGAGGGAAAGGTCGATTCGGAAGAAGGGGGTTGGGGGTTGAGGGGGAGGATCTGACAAAGAGAACGTGGATGAAATGATAAGAGAAGAAGCGTGATCGAGAGAAGGGCGAGACGTGATGGCGTGGGGTGGCATCGGTCACTACAGGGCTATCGTTGTAGAGGCATATGGTGGCGACGGACAGCGGACTGGTCTCCAGCCAGGCACTACCGCGCAGAGGAGCGGATGCCGGACAGGGTCTTGGTTACGGATTGCCTAATGCCTAAATGCCCAACCTGGATAGCGGCCTCGAGCCCTGACCCTGTGTGTCCCTCCACCCGTGCCACCCAGCGTTCAGTGGTGGGCGGCCATTGTACACTGATACAAGGAGGCAGCACACTGGCTCACTACCGGCCTGGAGCTCAGGGCCGATTCGGGTTCAAACGCTCACCGCACGCGCCGCGTCGGCACGCGCTCAGCCTTGCTTCCGCCGCCATCAGCTCATCGGGCCCTACAGGTCTCCGCCTCATGGATGCATCTCCCAACAAACACATAGATACAAAAGCGTTTTGTACATAGACATCATTCTGTTCGATACACTGCCATCACGCGTTTAGCTTGGCCGAGACCAACGCGGACACATGTATTAAGAGCAGCCCGCCACTGAGCGCCATGGACGCCGAATGTGCGGGGATGTCGACGACCGCAACAATCACGAGACATAGGACGACGGCTGGTGGAAGCTGGACCCCAAGGACGTTCGGTTGCAGAGACATGATCTTAACAGTGAGCACCAATGCAGCCGATGGACGAACCTTTAGTGTGAACAGCGCCAACCACGCATATTTGCTCCATTCCACCCCTTCGATCTCCGAAGGAACAGATGGTGCAACTCTCACTTCCGGATAACCGGAAGGGGATGGTAGCGCAAGTAGAGATCGGACGGGAGAACGATCAGCGGCTCGTTTCTCTTCGTCAGCTCAGTCGCCTTGATTACTTACCTCTTGCCGCTTCTTGTTTTTGAACTTGTTCTTCCAGAGACTCCCGAGCTTGTCTCCGAAACTGTTACTCTGGAATCGAGAGAGTGCAAGCTTGACACGCTCTGCATTTGGTCGCTGCTCAGGCGATAGATCGAGAAGTCGTTCAAGCAGGAGAAGCAGTGCTCGAGGGATGTGTCTTCTCTCACAAACTTCGATGACCTCTGGCGTGGGGTGGAATCCACTGTAGCGAATGATCTCATCGTGTAAAGCGGCCAGATCTTCGGAGGCTCGGTACGGCAGTTTCAAGAAGAGCATCTTGTGTAAGATCATGCCTGCAAAGTCAGTGATTGTGTCTCGCTTTGCCCTACCAAGTGACCACATGTCAGCATGGGAGTCAGATGGCCTCCAGTCTCCATTTGCGTCCATAACAATGGTTTCGGGAGCCTACAGAGTCAGTGAGTCGACCAACCGACAACACACCATGTACTCCAGGGTTCCAGTGTGTCCCGTTCGTTGACGGCGGCCACGGATCATCTCCTCGGACGTTCCAAAATCAGAAAGCATTGCTTTAGGGCTATCCGGTTAGTACTTAGCACAGCAATCACCCTGGTACTCACGTCACCTCTCCTTCCTCCCAGTGCAGCAAAACGTTGGAGCATTTGAGGTCAAGATGCAAAATCGAGTTCGAGTGCTGTTTCGTCAACGTAGCAGACCTAAACAACCCACAAGGAATGCTAGACCCTCTACGACGTCTCCAAATAGCTTCAGCACTTCTTCCAATCCAAGAAGAAGAACACCTCTGCTCTCCCCCCTCGCTCGTCCTACTCCACTCTGGCGACGTCGTTTGAACGCCTTGATCCTCTCGGCCTTTGGCAAGTGTTCGAAATCGTCGTTCAGCGCCAATCCACCTGCACTCTCCGTGTCTACCGAAGCAGCGTGACTCCGATTAATGAGGAAAGCATCGAGATTTCCCGCAGACGCATACATCATGAGCACGTGCAGTGCCAGGATGGGAGGGCTGAACGCCGAAAACTGAGTCTCATCCACCCATGAATGATAATAGGGAATGATGTTCGGATGGCGGAGTGCTTCCAGTAGTCTAACCTCTCGGAGCATCCGCACCAGATACGTCTTTGACGTCCCCACGGCGATCTTCTTGACTGCGTAGGTCCCTTTACTGTTAGCGCCGACTCCCGTTATCACCCACCTAAAGCATTGCCTCCTATTACATGTGTAGCCAGATACACACTGCCTTCAGCCCCAATACCGAGGCGAGCCTCCTCTTTGAAAAACCTGCGATAATATCCCATTGCGGGGAGGTCACTAACGTCAATCATGTCATCAGCATCCGAAGTGGATATTGGCTCAAGCGGGGTCGCAGCTTCTCCGTTGCTCTCAGCGTCGATTGGAGTTCCAGGCTGACTGAAGCCATGGGCACGCTCAAGAACGCGGAAGTAGCTGGAGTCACCGCGACCCAAAGTCCTGGAGGGGCGAGCTGTGGGAGTGATCACGGGGGACCATGGCCGATGGCAAAGCGGACATTCTCTTGGTTTCCCTTCGTCGTGCTCTTCGGCATCGTCCGGTTCGATAGAGCCACTGGTGGTCGCTCCTTCACGGTCTGGGTGAGGTACAACTTGAATCGCATGCGAAGGAGGGTGATAGACAATGAGTTGGTGGGGGGTTTCGCTGTTGGTCAGGAGAGCTGAGATAGAAATGCACATACCCAATCGGCGTCCACGTGTGATTATACCCCGTCGGCGGCGGTTCCATTGCTTTGACAATGGTAGTCGTTGAGATGGGTTGTGATTGTTGCGGAATGTATCTGATATCTGGCCGGCCTTGCACATGACGTATCCACACGGACTCATTACGTAACCACTTGCTGCGCCAGATCCGCCACCTGGTCGTCATCGTCCGTAGTTGTTGATACCATCCAGTTACACATCGACCATGGCATCTTTCTTCGGCTTTGCTTCGGCTCCGGTGGACGTTGAAATTCGGTTGAACGGGGAGGATGACCGGAAGCAAGTAGAGGCAAAGGGAGATCAAGACAAGAAAGAGCTTTGCCCTGTGTTCTACGATGGGGAGAGTGTAGAAGGGAAGGTGCGTTACCGTTGGACAAAGGTCTTGACCGCCGTTCACACTGACTCAAGGTTATCGTCCGCGTAAAGGATGGGAAGAAGTTCCAGCACGATGGTATCCGTATTGAACTCGTAGGCTCGATCGGTACGTCGCTTAATCAGAGAGTGGCCCTAGTGTAAGCTTCGCGGAGGAGCTTACACCGCAGAACTATTCTATGATCGAGGTAACCGTTACGATTTCGTGTCCTTGAGCCAAGAACTTGCGGGGCCTGGAGAAATGAGACAAGCCCAGACGTTCGATTTCACCTTCAAGAACGTTGAGAAGCAATACGAGAGCTACTCGGGAATAAACGTCAAGCTGAGGTACAAAACTCGGTTTGACCATGCTGACACACCAGGTATTTCATCCGGGTGACCCTTATGCGCCGCATCGGGGAGGTGACGAAGGAGCGAGACTTCTGGGTGCACTCGTACCACATGCCCCCGAAAACGAACACCAGTGAGAAGATGGAAGTCGGCATAGAAGACTGTCTTCATATCGAATTCGAGTTCAACAAACCAAAGTCAGTCCGCTGCCTGTACCACAGCTGACCACCGTAGGTACCACTTGAAGGATGTCATCGTCGGCAAAGTTTACTTTCTCCTGGTTAGGATTAAGATCAAGCATATGGAACTCTCCATCATTCGCCGCGAAACGACCGGCGCCGCACCGAATCTGTATAACGAGTCCGAGACCATCACAAAGTTCGAGATCATGGACGGAGCTCCTGTTCGAGGGGAGACCATTCCTATCCGGCTGTTTTTGGGCGGCTTCGAACTCACACCGACATTCCGCGATGTCAACAAGAAGTTCTCCACACGATACTTCCTCAGTTTGGTTCTTATCGACGAAGAGAACAGGCGGTACTTCAAGCAGCAGGAGATCACGTTGTACCGTATCCCGTGAGTCGTCGAACGGAGCATCACTAACAGAAAGGGAGAACTGAGAGTGTTCCGGTCACTGGGCGTCAACCTAGGCAGGTAGTTGCATTCCCATGTTATCTATGGAGAACACAGACAAACCAAACGCGCGCAGCCGACATCGTACCCGCGGGTGGTTCGGAGAAGGGGGGGGAGGGGAAGGTTGCGTTAAATGTAGGCATCGGTTTATGTAAATAGATCCTAGGGCATGTGCTGGTTTCGTCTAGGGTCAGAGTGCGGGGTCCTCAGATTCGTGCAACCTACGCGGGGAAGACTACAGTCAGTTTCCCGAAAGATTACGTAATATAGCGTGGAACCGTCTGAGCCCATCCCGTGTCGTGTCCATCGTCATAACGAGCGCCGCTCCGTTGTTGACAAGACACTATCACTAGCTGCAAGAGAGTGCCTTCGTTGGTGTCAAGATGACGACAGAGCTGGAGGAGTGTCATGAGTAAGCATACCCCGTCCTTATCCGTTCCCGCTGACTGTCACAGGTATGCTCTTCGAGTCGCGTGGGTTTATCACAACATAAAGGCGCATCATGCTGACGAACAGTCTGCTGCAAGAGGCCATTGACAAGCGGCTGGAACAGAGAGCACATCTGATGCAAGAGGCGGCCAATGCTGCTCAGAAGGCCCAAGAATCTCTCGCAAGCTTCTCATTGGACCTGGGATCGCTCATCGGCCGTGATGCTTCCAAGTCCCCGCGGTACCCGGAGAAGTACATCAAGACTTTGGATGGTATTCTCCAGAAGGTTGCCATGGGGCAGGACTCAAAGTGGGTGAAAACAAAGGCATCGCTGACGCTCAGATTTTCGGAGCAGCGTTTTCGAAGAGCTGTAGCCTTTTTCTGGTCGTCAAGCTGGGCGGACAAAACGTTTCAACGGCAACTGAAGGAATCACGCAAACTCGAGGACATTATCCTTGCCTTCGTCTCAGCAGCAACTAAGTCTCTACGGAAAGAACATGACTTAGCAGATGGAGGCTGGAAGGCCGAACTCAATCCCCAGATTCTAATGTTCCTGGACCTGCTCCACGACAGCCTGAGCTCAGTCGGGTCTGGGGCGGCAGAGCTACGGGCACGCTTGTCCACGTATCGCTCTCGTCTCCAAAGCGACAACACCAGCAACTCATCTTCAACCCCGACCGTCGGTACGATGCCGGACGACAATCGCCCCACCGCTCGTTCCGCTTTTGAACTTGACGTGGTGTTGAAGATCCTGCCAGTAGATTCCGTTAAACTGGCTGAGGCTGTGGAGATGCTCCGTGGCGGCTGCTCCGTGGAAGCTGCGCTTGAGGATCTGAAGGTTTGTTGAAGCGCCATGACATTTCTGACGACAGATTCTGACGCAGAGATTGGAGTCGGGGAACGAGGTCCCCTACGACCGCGAAGAGTTCGCAGATGACCGGGCGTGGTCGGACTTTCAAGGCCGGGAACGGTCCGCACTCTTGGAGCTTTCGCGAGAGCTTCGGAACTTGGAGTTCACAAAGGATCGCAGTGGTGATCGTAGTGAAGTGAACGGGATCACCGCCGCGCTGGACAACACAGGACTCGACGCTCGTCACCTCTTTTATCTGCCACGCGATGCCCGCCAGACTTATCGACAGCTCTTGCGCGTTTGTTTGGACTATGACTTGCAGGTTCTCCGAACTCTGCCAGAGGATCAAGATGTGTCGTTGAGCATCCTCTCTGCCGAGCACACAGAGTTCCTCAACGAATGCGCGAAACGTTGGCGACTGCCCCAATCATTCCGTTCTTGGGTGTTCCTGGAAGCGATCCAAGAGCATTACGAGCACGGAGAAGTTCCTCCAGACTGCGTGTTTGAGGCCGTGGGAGGCGTAGGTCGTGCCTCGCAAGAGCTTGCAGTATCCGAATGGCCCGTATCGGATCAGAGCGGGCTTCAAGCAGTGTTGCTGCGACGGAATACCTTCTTCTTGAACGATGTCGAAGTGGCGTTGACTTCCCCCAAGGGGTACTTGTCGCCGGAATTCCGGCAAGCTGTGTCCCAGTGGCAACTGCTTGAGGCCAGCGATGAGGACCACGTAGTACTTCAGCGCATACAACGCGCAATCTGTGACCGCTTGCGGCAACAAGCATACACTAATTACATCGATGAAGCTAGCGAAATGTACGCAAGAGAGGGAGGGAAAAACAGGCAGTTTGCTCTTGCCCTGGCGTCATGGATCGAATCAGGTGCCAAGAGGTTGGATAAGTGGTTTCCTGATCCCATCTCCGCGTATGTGCTCTGTGCTTCAACGCTGACAACTAGGCAAGTTGACGTCGTTTCACTGGTCCTCCACCAACACTTGTCCCTATGGATCCGCGATTTCGAGGAGGCGATGCTGTCCGTTGGCAGCAATGACTCAGAAAACCATCTTGAAGAGGCGCTGGAGATATATCAGCGGGCTCAGAAGCTGCAAGACATGGGCACAGCGTTTGGAATGTAGGTGCATCCTGAGAGTCTGTTCTGACCTGGCAGGGAAAGCTCTCAGTTAGTTTTGTCCACGATATTCGGACCCATCGTATCAGCTTGGTTGGACAGCACCGAGGTCAAGATGCGACAGTGGGTTGATCAAGCACTGCAACTTGACGACGTACGTATCCTTCCAGGCTCGGCACTGATGCCAGTTCGCCCCAGTCAGTCCGAACAGTCATTCATCTTCCGTTACGGACCTCTTCGATTCATTCCACAGCGCCATCTCGTTCCTCTTGGGCTTGCGGTGGGATGATCCAGAACAGATGGCCACATTTGCGACACGCTTAGCAAAGGTAAGACATGCCGATGACCAAGCTGATGTCAGATGATTAGCTTGTCGATCGACGATTACTGCACCAAGATGGAGCAGCTATTTGCCAGCGACATGCAGGAGTCTGAATCCCACGCTTCGTCTGCCAAGCAGCAGGCATGGATTGAGAAAGCTAAAAGCACTATCGCCCATCTGCAAGGCGACCGCAAGCTTCAAGCATTTTTCAACTTCACTCCAGAGGTTAGCTTCTGAGGCAGACCGATACTGACCACCTCAGTCTTGTGTGAAATTGAACAACATCGATGCAATGCGCCACCAACTTGATCGCTTGTACTTGGACATGCGCGTCGATGAATTTGCGTCTCTGGATGTCAATCAACCCGTGTCGGCTTCCACAGGGCAGAGTTCTCTGTTCACGATCAAAATCGTGTTAGGAGAAGGGCTACAAGTCGATGGGGGCGCCAAGGCTCCCGACAGCTTTGTGGTGCTGTCAGATGAGCACGGCAACCGCTACGCCAAGACTCGCACTATTTACGATGACTTCGACCCACGCTGGGATGAGACCTTTGACATCGCTATCCGACAACCTTCCTGGTTCATGGTTACCGTTCGCCATCGAAATCTTTCAGGTAAACACGACCTGGTCGGCCGGGCATACCTTCGCCTCGATCCCTCCCAGTACGTGGACTTCATCAGCAAGGACGTCCTGTTGCCCCTGAACACCAAGGGCCACGTTTTGCTGCGTGTGAGCATGGAAGGAGAACGTGACGACATCCAGTTCCACTTTGGCAGAGCCTTTCGATGGCTAAAGCGGACTGAATCAGACATGGTCCGTCTCTTCGTCGACAAGGTAAGATTAGGGGATTATCAACGAAGCTGACCGGCAGATGACTCCTGTATTGCGCCACACTCTCTCGAGGAACAACATCAAATCGGTGCTGAAGCCAAACACGGGCATCGACTATAACGACGCCTTGCGTATCTCCAATGACGCCATAGGTCGGATCTCGGCGGCGTATCGGAACGCTGTCAGTGCAGCACAGGGCGACTACAGCATCCCTTTGCCGCCATCTGAAGTGCAACCCGCAAAGCAGCAGGCAGCTGCCCTCAAGCGGGGGCCTACTGAAGCGGAGATCGAAGCCGCAATCCACCCCTTGTTCGACTACCTGGATACCAACAACCACACCCTTGCGTCCACTCTTTCCCCTGACGCCATGCAAATGGTCATGGCGAAACTTTGGAAGCAAATTCTGACGACCATCGAAGCTCTCATAGTGCCTCCGCTGAGCGATAAACCCAGCCAGATGCGCGCCCTGTCACACAGCGAGCTCGACATAGCACTTCGATGGTTGAAGTTCTTGAGAGACTTCTTCTTTGCGGGGGGTGATGACAGTGGAGTACCACTTAATATCCTGCAGAACGCCAAGTTCAACGAGATCATGAGCGTGAGCATGTACTACGACTGGAGTACCGACGAACTCATGGAGGTAGGAGATCAAACCTTGGCCCAAGCTGACGGTTGCAGGAGTGCATCCGCGGATTCCAAAACACGTTGAAGCATAAGGCGATGAAGCCTAGCAAGTCCATTATCGGGCAACGAAACCTGGGAACGATCCGAGCGAGGAAAACGGCGAAGAGGACGATGAATCAGAAATCTGGAGAGGACAGAACAGAGCTGATCATGAAGATCTTGAGAATGAGGTAAGACGATCGAGCTGTAGCGTGCCGCTGACAGAACAGGGACGGCACTCAAGAATTCCTGGCGCAACAGATCCAGACATTGAATGCTGTTAAACTCGAGAGCACTGGGAAGCAGAGCCGCCGGAAAGGGCAAGGTAAACACATGTAGCATACTGTAGTTGTCATTTATGTGCATCAGATCTAACGACCGTAGCTTCCATCGGCCGCTGAGTATAGGTACGGGGATGCCGTGCAACGGGCGCGAAGCGACGGATGCTTGTGGTTTGTGTCTGGAGTGTGGGCGGTGGATGTCATGTGGACAGCATAAGAGCAAGCCTTGTTGCTGCTAGGGACTGAGTACGGCGATTTGATTTTGACAGTTGGTGACGATTCTTCAGTCGTATGAATTCGACAATGCCGCACATCAACGCAGCTTTCGGGGATCCAGGGCTGAGAGCTTGGTCTCCTCCCAAGGACAAAGTTATTCGTGAATGTGCCATTGAACGAGACGGCATAGTCTGGGCATGTGTTGGTGGGTCGACTGCACATTGCGTGCATTGCGGGGGTGCTAGCCCAGACGCATGGTAGCATGGTAGGAGTAGTTAGGCCAGTCAGGAGGCCAGAGGGTGGCCTGGGGGTATAGAAGTAGAGCGAGCAGAGCTAGCAACCAGCGCGTTCGCGCAACGACCCTGCGAGGCCTACGACTTACCGACCTGCCCTGCACGTCCTGTACGGACTGACCCTGCAGAGCCCTATGCTCTCGTGCCCGTCCCTGACACATGGCGCACTTTCCCCGAGTCCCCGTCCACGTCTTCTCCCTTCTGCCATGCATTGGGTTTTACAATGATCATACATTCGCGCATAGAAGTTGCTGCTTGTTTGCTTTGTGCTAACCTGGCGTCTGCTACGTCGCCCGCATAGATATGACCATGTATTAGCTGACGGCCGTACTGTTGCAAAACCTGGTCTTGTTCGTCGCGTCGACCTCAGATGTAGGACCGCGCGCGGAATGGCTCTATGAATCCATCGCCTGTGGTCGGTACACCGTGCCGCCCTACCAAGCCGCAGCTGCTCCGTGACGCCCTAAGGCGATAGAGTTGCCGGGCCGCCATTCCACCACCCTCCCTACACACGCAACTCCTACACCCCACTAACCCTGGCCGCTCACCTTGTCACTCGTCACTTCATCCGTCGCACAACTCATCTTGCACTTCGCATCCTCCTTGCCATCCATTCAACCTTCGTCTCTGCGAGGTGCATCCCGTCGCGGCACGGATCACACACCACCGGTACGACGCGTTCCCCAGCTCAACCCTCTCCCCATCCGACCCGTCGCGGTCGCCACCGACTGACCCTTTTCTTGTTAATCCCGCCAACGACCGGCATCATCGCCTAGAAAATCATGTCCCAGTGGTCGCAAGCCTCTCTCACGCCGTCGCGGCCAGCTCCTGCACCACCGGGTGCACGAGGCTCCCCCTCTAGCTTACCGCCTTCGCGATCCAACGGCCGTTTGCCGACCGTAGCCCCGACGCCGGTGTACACCTCAAAGTCTTACGCCAACTCCTTCCCAACCATGCAGACGGGTAACAAGGGGTCCAGTGATGTCTCAAGTGCCATAATCCGTATGGGAGCTGCCAACATGAAAGAAGAGGGTCTGCGTAGCTTCCTGTGGAGTAAGCGATGGCTTGTGCTCACTGTGTCTGAGTTGCAGATATTCAAGAACGAAGTGAGTAGGCGGCCTGCGTGATAAGAGCCGTTGAGCTAACATCAAGCAATCCTCATCACCCTCCGTGGTTTGCCAGCTGGCTGAGGTCGTAGATGTGCAGCGCGTGGATCTTAAACCCTTCTGTGTCGAGGTGGAGATGAAGGACAAGAAGCTGCTGTATTTCGCTTTCCGGTCGGACGAAGAAGTCTATGGGTGGATGGACGACATCAACTCGCGTTCACCACTTATGGGTGTGAGCCAGCCGATCAACTTTGTGCACCAAGTTCATGTCGGTTTCGATCCGGTTTCTGGGGGATTCATAGTGAGTAACAAGAACACGCTTGAACTGACGAGCAGGGTCTTCCCCCGCAGTGGACAAAGCTCCTCACGTCCTCTGCAATTACCCAGGAGGATGCAGCTCGCGACCCCGAAGCTGTCGTAGACGTTCTGCAGTTTTATATCAACCAGCAACTCGGCCAGTCCTCGCAACAGTTCTATGGGGCTGGCCCAGGCTATCCTCAAGAGTCTTCCACTGCGAAAGGGCGATTCAATGGATTGGGGCTTGGTGGACAGCCAGCTCCCAGCTCAACCCCGAATCCGTTACAAAACACCTCAACTCTTTCTCAGCGCGACGCGTCTTCCCACCCCCATGCCACTTCTGTTCGAAACCCCGACGTCAATCGCGAAGATGTGAGTGCAGCTTTAACACACTAAAGACTGATGTTCAGAAGACGAAGGCACAGCCCGCTCAGAGAACCCAGCTGGTCGCAGAGCGCAAAGCCCCTCCGCCCCCACGCCCGGTACAACCCACGCCTCCAGCCGCTGAAGCCAAAGCGCCTACTGTGGCGGAACCGGTCGCGACCCCGGCACCGCGGACCAAACCATCAGAGCCCCCCGCACCTGCAGCTGCGCCGAGTCCGGCGGCTCCGTCACGTCAGGTTGAGAAGCGGATCAGTACCATGAACGAAGCGCAGATCATGGACAAACTGCGGTCCGTTGTGAGCGCCGATGATCCCTCGACAATGTATGCCAAGATCAAGAAAGTCGGTCAAGGGTATGTGAAAGCAGACGACTTTGTGCGCTGACTGGAAGCGCGTCTGGAATGGTTTTTGTCGCGAAGACCATCAACACCGGGAAAAAGGTGGCTATCAAGCAGATGGACTTGGCTCAACAACCTCGCAAGGAACTTATTGTGAACGAGATTATCGTCATGAAGGAGTCGCGCCACCCCAATGTCGTCAATTTCTTGGAGGCGTTCCTGGTGAAGAGTACTGAGCTTTGGGTCGTCATGGAGTACATGGAAGGCGGTGCCCTCACGGATGTCATCGAGAACAACAAGCTCTCGGAAGAGCAGATTGCTTCTATTTGTCTTGAGGTAGGGTCAGCTTGAAATTGGCATACTGACAGTAAAGACTTGCAGAGGCTTGCAACATCTTCACTCCCGTTCCATCATTCACCGTGATATCAAGTCCGACAATCTTCTGATGAATGCGTTCGGAGAAGTTAAAATCAGTGGGTCAACTCGCCTAAACCGACGTTAACAGTGCAGCGGACTTCGGCTTCTGTGCGAAGCTCACTGACCAGAAATCGAAGCGAGCAACCATGGTTGGAACACCGTATTGGATGGCACCGGAAGTGGTGAAACAGAAGGAGTATGGAGCAAAGGTCGATATATGGTCCCTGGGTATCATGGCTATCGAAATGATCGAGAATGAGCCGCCTTACCTGGACGAGGAACCGCTGAAAGCTCTGTATCTCATCGCTACCAATGGCACTCCGACTCTCAAGCAACCCGACAAACTGAGCCAAGACCTCAAGCAATTCCTGAGCGTTTGCCTTTGCGTGGACGTGAACTTCCGCGCTACGTCGACGGAGCTGTTGAAGGTACGTCGGGGCGGTATTGTTGGGTGGAACATTCAAGGCTAATTGATCCTCAGCATCCCTTCTTGCGCTTGGCTTGTCCGGTCAAAGAACTAGCACCTCTCCTCAGATTCCGACAAACTCTGGTGGGTGTACGCTGCGGATCGACTAACAACAGGGATAACCGCTGTCATGTATCACCCCCACCTTATCTAATAGGGTTGCCTTTGCGCGATGGGAATGCCATAAAACTATGTTGCTATCTGAGATTGGCATGTGTGAGGTATCGAGTAATTATGACGCCACGGCTACTGTCAGGCTGGGATACGGGATGGTGCAAGGACATAGTTGAAGATCATGCACTGCTGAGCAGACGGTTGCCGGAGACTAGCTACAAAATATGTCGGGGTGCAGTTACGCTACTTCCTTTCTAACCTGGATGCCTACAGCTACACCATCATCGCAGCTGGACGAGCTCTTGAGGGTTTGGATGAACGCCTGGCCCCCGATATCGCCGACTTTCAATTTGGTCAGCTCCGTAGCATGCAGAACAGTCGAACCAAGCTCAACTCGAGCTGGGGGTGGTGCCGTCTCACAAAGCGTCTGCGAACCGTGTACGGAAGGCGGTCGTGGTATTAGCTGTAACCAGGAACGATACTGCCTGATCGCGTCGTGGCCAGTCCCGATCAGGAGAAAAGCACATAGGCTTAGCATACACAAGCCCCATCGCGGAAGGAAAAGCTCCATAGTTCGGTGATTGGAGGGCAGAACTTGGTTGTCCGTGAAAGCAACGATGCGTGACCACTGAGCGTGGACATTAGCCCAGGAGTCCCACACAACGCGGTTCTGCAGTCCGTCCACGAGCCCATATAGCCCCATCGGCAAGCAGAGGATGATGTCAATCGTAGACAAGAGGATGAGGCGGACACAATGAGCAAGTTCGAGGCCAGACTGTCCTGATTTTAGAAGTTCCTTGATTTGAGAACG
Source organism: Trichosporon coremiiforme (assembly GCA_039545355.1). Lineage (NCBI taxonomy): Eukaryota > Fungi > Basidiomycota > Tremellomycetes > Trichosporonales > Trichosporonaceae > Trichosporon > Trichosporon coremiiforme. Next base: position 829,853 of record BCJJ01000011.1, read on the forward strand.
GCGAACAACGAAGAAGTAGGCCGCGTACACTGAGGTAAGCTGGGCCATCCATCTGCACTCACGACCGTAACATGCGGAGACAATGCTGAGGAGAACCGGCAGAAGATAGATGGTCAAGATTGCCTGGAGGCATTTCCATACGGTCGGCACTGGCCCGATGCCCTCCATGATGTCAAAACGGTGAGGTTGGAACACGTATGACAAGACCATGGTGATCACGGGTAGGCCGACGCAAAGGACGAGATCGACTACGATTGGGGCGCGGCGTCTCCCTCGGATGTCGACGGATCGGGCAGAGGTGATGCCAGCCAAACGACGGTTGATGCAGAGACCAGAAGCCGTCAACCCGACGGCAAAACTGCTTAGGATCTTTACGCCTGAAAAGTAAGCGCGAGTTGCCGATGAGTACGTACTGATGTCACACCAGACCTTCGCAATCTTATCACTACTGCCCCACCACAGAATGGAGTTCATGAAGTGAACAAAGCATGTGACGAAGCACCAGAGTAGAAGGAAGACTGTCCCTACGTTTCCGACACGCCAGTGTAGAGACAACGGGAGGAGGACCAGAAGGAGGGAGATGCCAGCGAATATAGTGAAGGCCAAGTCGTTCATGTTGTGGTGTTGTACAAAGCGGGGAGCAGTATCGGACACATGTGCTATATAAGTAGCCAGTCCTGCCGTTATTCCATTGTGAGTCGGATGTGTCTGAATGGTTCGAGCCAACTACCGCAGCTGCGCGAGGAAGACGAGACAAGTAAGTGAAAAGGAAAGCTCTGCTCTTTGTCCCAGCAGGCGTAACCCTGACATGCCTATTCTTTTGTTCTCTGGTTCATTACACATACGAGGGAATTGCATCTGATCGAGAACATACAGCCGGAAATCATTGCACTGTTTCGTCAGTATGGTAGTTATGCGGGACTTACGCAGAGGGTCTCTGAAATCTACGACGTTAGCGATTGCTGGCGTGTAGAACTTACGCTTCTGGTTGTTGTTCCGGAACCCAACCTTGGTCTTGAAAGCTTCTCGAGCACGCTGGTCCTTAAACGACCGGCCTTGTTTCTTCGCCCAGGCCGCCTCGCCAGCGTTACGCGCTTTGACCACTTCCAGACCTCGTCCAAACGCGCCATGGCCTCCAGCCACTGGGACAAGCGCAGAGCTTGGGTCTGCGAGGCGCTGTCTCACCAAGGCCACCTTCGACGCGACTGGATCTTCGGTTCCACTGGACGGGCGGATCCGCTGGTCGTAGTACACCTTGAGTGCGCGGTGGCCGAGGACCCTTCCAGACGGAAGAACAAGTGAGAGACCATCACTTGAGAGAGTCGGCACCCCCTACGGGCAAGTCAGCCATTATCTGATAGACGACTCACCTCGTTCCAAGACTCATCGTCGTCAACGTCCTCCCACTCCGACGCGTCTTCCTCCTCGATAGGGCCCTCGAAGGCATAGAAGTCCGCGAGTTCAGCCCGATCTTCATGCGTGTCGTATGCAATCTTGCAATGTGATTTGTCGATCATGTGCTTACGGACAGCTTCAGTGCTGCCGAATTCTTTGCCGCCGTTCGGGCAGTAGAGACAGAGGTTGCCACCGGCGATCTTCTCGCCCAGGTAGCCAATGAGCCCAGGAAGGTCGATCAAGAGGTCTTGATCAGGTATAAAGAAGCTGTGCTCCTTAGACATGTGAACTAGATTGTTCTCAAGGTTGCTCGAGCGATGGTTGCAGAAGAGACAGACACCGGCAGGCAGGCGCCTACGGGATGCCGCGATCGCGCTCTCGATGCCCTCGTCGTCATCGTCGTCGTCGTCTGAGGACTGGTCCATGCCAACTGTTGTTTCCTCTGTGCTCTTCGTGGCAACATGCTCGTTTTCGGGTACGGCGGAACTAGAACCCTTCGTGGTCGAAACGTCCGCGCCCCGGGCAATCGCAGCCTCCCTTTCCCGGTGCTTCTTGGACTGAACGTGCGACCGGTAAGAGTTTTCCGTTGAAAATGACTTGCTGATCGTCAGCCTCCAACAACCCCAACACTTACTTGCAGGCAGAGCAGGCCATATCCCTCGGGTCTGGACGGACAGCATTCTGCTCTCTGCGCTCGATAACCTTCTCATTGAAGGCGGCAGCGGAGACTGGGGGAAGATTCGCCACTCGACGCTTCATGTTATAACGATGCCAATCTGTCCCAAAGTGGGAGCGCTGCTCCTCCGCAGTGTCGAATGCAATGCGACAAGAGATACAGGTGAACATGGCGGCGAAGATGTCGAGGCAATAATGATAGAGATGTGATTGATAACTTGCTCTCTGACCGGCAGGGAAAGCACTGCTACAGACGAAGTTTTCAAGGACGTCATGCTTTGGTCACGTGATATTATGACTGTTTTGGCTCGCTCGAGGAAATTTGGCAACGCTTTACACATCGACAACACTCGACCCAACAGCAGCACATTATGTCGGCTGAGGTTTTCCAGGCCGACTGGATCGTGGGGAGTGAAGGTGCTTCGTCTGTGGCGCCTTCTAAAGCCAAAGCGAAGTCGAAGTCATCGCAGTCGTCATGGCAAGCCCTTGGTAAGTTCACCCATGCTCGGCGTCATTGACGGTTTCCCAGGCGTTGCGCCGTCGCTCGTTCGAGCATTGCAGTTGAGAGGCTTCAAGACGCCGACTCCTATCCAACGTGCTTCGATTCCCTTGACGATCTCAAATCCGCCGAGAGATGTTCTTGGCATGGCGCGCACCGGTTCCGGCAAGACATTGGCCTACCTCATCCCCCTCCTGCACCGCCTCGGATTCCGCCGCGAAGGTGGTGGTATCAGAGCTCTCATCATGTGTCCTAGCAGAGAGCTAGCTGTTCAGATTCTGAAAGCCGGAAAGGACTTGTCCAGGAACTTAGCAAGTGGGGTTCCCGACGCTCAGCCCCTCCGTTGGAGTCTGGTAATGGGTGGCGAATCTCTCGATGCTCAATTCGAGTCCATTGTAAGCCGACCGGACATGTGAGTACAGCCGGCCGTACCATTCTGACATCAGTGTTATTGCGACCCCAGGACGGTTCCTTCACCTCGCTGTTGAGATGGATCTCGACCTGCGAAGCGTAGAAATGGTAGTCTATGACGAGGCCGACCGGTAAGAGTCCGTTTCTTCATTGTGCTAACCGCAGTCTCTTCGAGATGGGATTTGAGCAGCAGCTCCACGAGATCCTTCACCGCCTACCAGTGAACAGACACAGCCTGCTCTTTTCGGCGACCCTTCCGACGTCCCTGGCTGAATTCGCTAAAGCTGGGCTGAACAATCCAGAGTTTGTTCGCCTGGACTCAGACATGCGGATTAACCCCGACTTGGATCTTGGGTTTTTCTATGTCAAGCCTGACGAGAAAGACGCCGGTCTTCTCTTGCTCTTGAGAGACGTGTTGAGAGTACCAACAGGAACGTCGTCGTCTGACGCTGATCGATCGAAGGCTATCATTTTCGCTTCCACCAAGCACCACGTCGAGTACCTGTCGGTGCTTCTGCAAGCTGCTGGGTACCGCGTCTCGTACATCTACGGCTCTCTCGATCAAGTCGCCCGTCAACAGCAATTGAAGCGATTCCGTGCTGCCGAGACGGACCTCCTGGTCGTCACCGACGTTGCCGCTCGAGGTATTGATATTCCCTCGATCCCGCACGTCATCAATTACGACTTTCCAACAGGTGTAAGGGTCTTCGTACACAGAGTAGGACGTACTGCCCGAGCTGGACAGCACGGTCATGCGTGGACGCTAGTGACCCGGGATGATCTGCCGTACATGCGTGATTTGGAGATCTTCCTTGAGCGCGATTTCTTGAAGGACAAGGAATGCTACGGTGGCCTCCCTCGCGATTCTCTCGAGACCATGCTTGAGTACGTTCAGCAGACGTTGGACATAGAAGAGTCTCAGCTTCCCTCCCTCCGCGAAGTCATGAAACGAGGCCAAACCATGTTTGAAAGATCGAGGGCAAAGGCCAACAGAGACGCCTACAAGTACGTGAAGGACATATCTGCCTCTGGTGGCCCTCCACTTGTCCATCCTGCGTTCAGTGTCGATGCGACCGCTCATGATTCGCAAGTGGAGGGACGCAGCAAGCTGCTTGCCTCGATCGAGGCTTACCAGCCGCATGAGACGATATTCGAGATCGGTGCTCGCGGGAAGCAGGCAGCGGCTCAGTTGATGAAGCAACGCCGTGACACCATCGCTCGCCGGAAGACTCGTCCAGTGAGCACACAAAATGACATCGCCATGGATACCGACGAGTCGGATGTCGAGACCGCAAAGCCTGTGAGTCCCAGCTGAAATACATCGAACCGAAGCTGATGTCAAAGGTGAAGGCGACCGCTTCCAAGAGCTATCGCGATCCTAACTTCTATCTGCCTCAAGAGCGGGTCGAGACTAACAGGGAGAGAGGGTGAGACGAGCATCTGTCCAGTGACTGACGATCAGTTATTCATTGAAGGAAGGGAGCACTTTCGCAGAGCAGGCGCGGTCCGCAACCCTGGACCTCAATGCCGATGAGGGCGATGCGGCCCGCGCCCAAAAGGCGAGCCAACTGAAGTGGGACCGGAAGAGGAAGAGGTTTGTCAAGGATGTGCCTGGCGGCGACAACAAGAAGATGATCCGGAGTGAAAGTGGGGCTTTGCTCCCTGCAACATTCAAGAGTGGAAAGTTTGCAGAGTGGAAGAAGAGTCGTCGTCGTCGCGTGGACGCCGGCTCCGCGAACGACGCTCAACCTGGAGGATTGGCGTCTGCCCAAGCTATCGTGAAGGAGCGGAGGATCAAAGAGAAGGTGAGTCAACGGCGCAACTCTGGCTGATGCACGCTTTCAGCGTCAACAGAAAAATGCTCGTCCTTCGCGTAAGAGGAAGTAGATAGAAGTTGCATTGCGCGTGTCTCCATGCAAATGTTCTCTTCTTGTTTGCACCGTGGGCTACTGCCTCAGTTTGACATCGATACTGATAAACATTAAACCCCTGGGGAGCATGCCGTATCGCAGTGTAGACTCGATAGCCACTTTGCGCTATACATTCGTACTGGCAGCCGAGCCTCGATTATAATGTGGCTTTAGTTACATGAGGTCTGATGCTCAAGAGGGCGCTTTAAACACTATATATATGCATAAGCATCATCCTATTGAATGAGTTGGAAATCTTGAAAGCTAGTCAGATCAGGCATCGGGCAGGGCACCTACTTTAAGCGATGACGCAGCCGGTGTAACCGTCAGTACGGACGGAACCGTTCTCCTGGTTGACGGGCTCGTTGGTGTAGGCCATTGTTGCTGTTGGTTTGGTTGGTTGGGGAGAGGATTGAAGAGAGAGGAGTTGTTGTTATTGATGTTGGACAGAGAGCGCCAGACCCCCTTCTTATATACCTGTTCCAGGCTCCTCGACAGCCAGACTTGCTCGTTCGTCCGGATCTTGATTCCCCATAGTCTGCGGTGCACCGGGAGGCATCAGGCCTGCGGCCTGCTACGAACTCTAGTCTCGCTTGCGTGCAAACGTACTGGCAACCGCGGTGCGGCGACTCGACACGAACGAGAAAAACCCATTGTCCGTCGCAAACGCTGAGTCAACGACTCGGCAGACTCCATTGTGCCCATCAGACACCATCACCCGCCACCTTGAGGATTTGCCTTGGCATCAGTCGTTTTTCTTTGTTCATCAGGAGCGGTGGGGACGAAGACGGATCGCGGAATGCGGCCGGGTGAAAAGGAGAGGGCCACAACAATGGTCGCTGGGGGTCGTCGCCAGCGGCCCCAAATACGAAGGAACCATCGGAGAGGGGGGGCATGCCGTTGGCATTTTCGGGATGGTCAGTTGCATGCGACTCATGCGAGATCGTTCTATTCTTTTCGACGGGGAATGGAAATCACGGGGAAATCACGAACACTCTCAGACATCCTCGGAGCGTTGCCCGATGTGCGGATAGCGGCGGTCCGGCGAGTGCACGACGAAGGTAACATGTGTGTGCCTCTCGTGCATGTGCTCTGATTGCCGTGCTGGTTTCGGACAGGCCCGCATGCATTGTCCACTTCGGCGTCTGGACTCTTCTGGTGGGTGTAGACCGATAGAAAATCCTCTTTGTCTGCGATGGACGATGGGGGTTGCGATGCGGTGCCATCGGTGACTGCCCAGCGCCACACTCTCTCACTGCGTCAGTCAGGTGCGCATTGCACAGACACCAACCCCCACACCTAATGCCGGATAGTCTATTCCCGTGCTATTCTTCTGAAGAGAATGGTTGAGCGTCGGTCGATGCGGCGGGAACAACATCGTGAGAGTGGGTCCACTCTGCCCGAATTGGCACCTGCCACATGAATAGGTGGCCACCAGTCCGGTGCGATCGGGCAACGCTCTCAGCCATGCTGACGGACAATAACCACCTCGCTGTCAGTTTCCGAATTGGCGGAAGATCTATCCCTACGAGCCCAGCAGCCTGCTCGTCCAGCATGCCAGCAGCCTCTCACCCACCACTGGCACATGTCTAGCACGACAAAGGCTCTTCGCCGCAGCACAGTGACGGCGCCGCACCGCCACCTTCGACAGCCGTCTGACACAAGCTCGCTGCTTCTCTTAGATAAGACGAGGCTGAACTCTCTTTCTTCCGTCCTCGATTGGCGTCTCCTCGGACAGCGCGGCAGCGTGCACGCTGCTCGAACGCAATGCGGCCAAAGTTTGCGCGCTTGCGCGCTTGCGGACTCGGAATCGACCGACTCCGCCAGCCGCGCATAGAAGCGCGCATGTCTCACCTAGACGTGCGCTCTGGCCCTCTGCCGTCGTCGTTAGCCGCGGAACTGCGAAAACAGCTGAAACAGGGTGAGGCAGGTCAAACAGTGCGAAACAAAGAGTTCACCAAGCGGGGCTGAAACCGGATCTGTCCTCCGCCCCTAGAACTCCGTGCTTCGTCCTCTTTCCAGTTCCTACGCTCGAGGTGATGGTCCCTGGCACTCCTTCAGTCATGGAGACAGGTGGTATGCGGATTCCACGACGTTCTTATAGCAAGTCATGCGACGTGCGATGCGGCCACAGTAGTCTGATGCATTCTATTGTTTACCGTCGACTCTGGTCTAGCCTTCTCCGCTCTCCAAACTGCATGCTCGTCTCGCTGAATATCACATTCTCGCCGGCCACTTGCGTCCTCGCGCCTCGCCTGGCTTAGATGTTCACGGCGCTGGGGAATCAGTTCAAGAAGCGAATGAGTGCACTCACCGGTAGAGGAGGATGTAAGCGACCGAGTCCTCGCCACCGCCGTCCATAGACTGGATCTTGGACGCAGGCACGATCGAGACCTTGTCGTCTGATTGTCAGCTATCACCCAAGTGCTCGAGCTCACCGTCAAACTTGTACCAGTTCTCCTCGCCCGAAGCGGCCGGCTCGCCGTCGTCCTTGCGCGTCCAGCCGATGTAGTGGCCCGAGTCGGCCGAGGCGCCCTTGTGCGTCACAAGCGCTGGATGTCAGTTTGTCCGATTGCGTGCGAGTAAACTCACCACAAAGCTCGTACATGGCGGTCGGATTTGAGCCGATGTCGGCCTCGACACCGCTCTCCTTGACGAGCTTCTCAACCTCGTCGTGCTCCTCAGCGCGGATCTGGTCCTCAGTCTTCTCATCCTCGTCCACGGCCTTCTTCTTGCCGAGGCTACGCTTGGCGATCTTCGCGCGGTCGTCCCGCACCTTCAGAATGTTCTTCACCGCCGTGTTGATCGGGAGCACCTTCTCCCGCAGCTCCTCCGTCATAATGTCCGTCACGTCAAGCTGCAGAGGGTACTTGACCTTGCGCATGATCTTGGCTTTCTTCTGAATGTCGCGGCGCCAGTAGAACCGCACCATGTGGATGGCCAGGTACTGGGGTAGACGGGACATCCGCGACTCGACGTTGTACGGCACAGTTCGGTTCAGCGTCGGGCTGTTCTTCTCCACCTGCTGATCCAGACTGTCGCGGATACCCGACATGAGGAAGTTCGTGTTGATTGTGATGTTGCATTCCAGCTTGAGCACCTTCTCGGTCGAGAATGACGCAGGCTCCTCGGGAGCCTCGGGGCACGACATCTTCTTCGTGAGCTGGATCGCCATCCACTCGTCGATGAACGAGCCGTTGGGCGTGGAGCCGGGGAGGCAAGCACGCAGGGCGGAGATAAGCGCAGTCCATGCTTCGTCCGCGTCTGAAACAAGTCAGTTCCGTCCGGATTTGCCTGAACTCACCCTGCTGGGCGTAATGTCCGTGGTCCTGCTCGGCAAACTGCGGCGCGAGGGTTCGGAGGGCAGTGATGAGGCCGGCGGGAGGGACAGCGTCAGTCGTGCTGTTCATGCCGTTGAAGAGATTCTTCATCGAGAGGGTCAGCCGTCCCTCGGGGCCAGAAACGGGGGTGGCGGTCTCGAGCGTCGTCTGGAGCTGGGGAATGGTCTTGAGGGCTTGGAGGGTCGAGTTGAGATAACACGTGTTGCCGAGGTTGATAAGACCGGGCGGGCTTCGGGTCGCCATGGCAAGTTCCGACTCGTCCATGTCCTCGACGAAAACAATCTGCTCCTTCGGCGCTTCCGGCAGCGGTCCAGCGTTGCCAATGACCTGACGTTAGAGGAGCGAGCCAAGCGGTCTATGAGCTCACGGTAATGACTTGTCCCTGTCGTCAGCATTGGTATATACGGTCGCAACTCACGGGCTTCAGTCCCATCTTCGAGAGATCGGCATCGTCCTTATTTGTCAGCTCGCCGCCGCCGCACGTCACCGCACCTTGAGGATACCCTTCAGCATGACCTTCATGCGATCTTCCGTCAGTCACTTGCACTGTTCGCTTCACTCACCAGCCGGCACGCCGGTCACCTTGTAGATCGAGTCCTTGAACACCGGCACCGGGGCCGTCACGTCCACATCAACGGAGTGTGTTTTGCCGCCGTGCTTGATTGTCACTGCACGTTAGCGCCATTTCTGTAGAGCCGATGCAGCGCAGACAGTGCGCGCCAGTCGCACAGTGCCGACCGCCTCGTACTCACCATTCATCGTGTCGGGGGTGCGAGTAGGAGGCATGTGGTGAAGGGGAGGACAGTGTCATTCCGAGCTTAGGTACACCGAATCTTTGCTTCTATGACGCGTCGTTGCATGACGATATCTGCTTCCGTTATGAGCGGCAAGTATGCTGGATCACATAATCAAGCTGCGCCAACGACGATAAAACAACGCTTCATGCATACATTACAGATGCTAGGTGCTATGCAGTAATTGCGAGTAAGGTATATGCTTGAGACGAGGTATCACTAGAGATGCGTCTCAAGGAATTGATGATAATCTGTAAGGACATGCGTGCTACAATCATGTTTGGTGATTGTGTGTGGGGATTTGTTTACAACTTTCGCCAGGCGGTGATGATGAACTCGATCCACACGAAGGCGATGAATCCCAAGCTGGTGCTGAAAGCCACCTTCCCGCGATGTCTTTCGGCATCCGTCCTCGCCAGTCCGCTCTGAGGGTCATCGATCGTGATAGGCAAAGGGTCGGGCAAGTTCGTGTGGCGTGCCAGAGCGAGAGGCTCGTCCTCGAGGAAGACGTCTTGAATCGTCGTCGTATCGTCACTGTCGTACTCTTCGCTCGAGTCATCGGGCTCTTCTTCGTTGGGGGACAGAGGAAGTCGTTCATACCGTCGAGCTTCGAACAATCTTGCCCTCTTGCGGTTGATCTGACCTCTTCGGACAGCCTCAAACTTCCACAGACCGAGGAGCTGGCCGATCTGCACAACGTTCAGAGCAGCAAAGATGATGAGAAGGCTGTGAACAGCCCACTTCTTGCCGCGGTTCTCCTGTTCGTAGTCGAGCCAGAGCCCTGCAGTCGTCTGTGTGGCGGTGGAAGCAGCGACTTCAACGGCCTTGTGAATGCCAAGCCCGAGAGGAACCAGAGATGACGGCAGGATTCGAGGGACGAGGATGACTAGTAAGAGCGGGGACGCGCCGTGGCCGAATGCCCAAGAAACGAGGGCAGGGGTGGGTGACGAGACCCAAGACACCGGCAGCGAGAGAGCGATATAGCACACCAACGTCAAGATGCAAGAGATGAGGAGCAGCTTGAAGGTCGTTCGGGGCGTCTCGGGGCTGAAGTGGTCTGTAACCCAGCCGATGATGGGGTACAGCACGATAGCCCCAGCCAACAGAATCGAGGCGTTGAGGGCAGCCTTGCCATCAGTGAGGTGGTAGCGAATCTTGATGATCTGAAGCAATGTCAGTTCCAGGGCTGCAAGTCTCAACTCACGTTGGCGCTAAGATGGAGGAACGGCTGCCAGATCATGCCGCAGGTAACGTTGAAGAGGATAAACACCCAGAACACGTCTCCGAGACGGCTGAGACCATCCCACTTGACGATTCTGGCTGCTCGCTCGGGCATGTTCGGGTTCTCACCCCAGTGGAACGTCAGTCGTAAGATGTTGAAGAACCAAGACAGCGTGCAGAGGATCAGGCCGACGGCGAACGGGGCACCATCTCCTCCCCAGCTGGCGAGTGGCAGGGACGTCAGAGCCGCGATAAAGCTCGACGACTTGCCGCTGACAAGACCGAGCGCAAGGGACAGACCAAGGTGACCGCCAGGTGACAGCCTCGCCAGCAAAGTCTCCTGAACAACCATGAGGGGTGTCATGCCGAGTCCAAACACCCACAGACCCAGGGTCATGGCCCAGATCTGGTGCTTCAGCGTACCCAGGTAGAGGATGATCTGGCCGATGAGCACGAACGTCGTGCACACCACCGAAGATAGCCGGGTGCCGAATCGTGCCACGAGAATGCCGCCGACCAGTGGCGTCCACGTCGCGTTCAGACTAGGACGTCAGTAAACAACCTTCGCGTGACAAGCTAGCAAAACAATTGGGGATAGTCCAGGAAGATAAGCAGTAACGTAAGACAGCCATATCCGTCTGCACGAAACTCACTTCAGTGCGGAGATCATGAGCGAGAACTGGCTGTTCGTGCTGCCGAGCTCGCGGTGAAGTCGCGATTTGAGCGGTCCGAGCGAATATTGGGTACTGATGTCAGCCAAAATCCAAAATAGCGATACGATAAGATCGGGTGGAGTCGCTGGGAAATGGTGGCCGATCAGTGTGCGGACTCACTAGTGCGACCCGATGGACAGCGTGCAGACCGCGAGGAGTGCCCAGAAGCGGCCCTTCGTCATGTCGCCGTGGGCGGCATCGAGGTCCAGCGCTCTACTCCTCAGCACGCTCGCCGAGCTCAGCCTCCGGGGCCGCTTTCCCTGAGGCGGGGCAAGGAAGGACCGACTCGGCGAGCTGTTCCCGGGCGTGCGATCTGGGATCGGTCCTCCGAAGGGTGCGTCGCGGCGGGGCCAGGTGCCGAAGCGAGACTTCGGGCTTCTCGGCGGCGTCGCTGGAGCAATGCGCTCCGCCGCTGCGGCGAGGTTGGTGGCAACAGTGGTCGGGCTGGTCGGGCTGCCGGAGCGGGGCGTCGATGCCCCTGACTCGTAGTTGTGCGTGGGTTGGCGATGCCGCGATGAGGGGAGTAAGGCGGAAGCCTCGCCGCTATCTCGAGGCATTGTTACTCCATCTGCTTGGTGCGTGTGTCGATGGAGAAAAGAGAAGGTCCGGTTCAATGGCGTAGGCGTAACTTGTGTTCAACCGAAACGACTAGTGAGACCTGGCCTGCGCATCTTCGGACAATGGCAGGCACCCGGTCGCACCGTCTGGACGTGTGGTTGGTTGCTCCGCAATGGTGTCACGTGCCACCCGGCAGTGGCGTCGCTGTGACTGCTCCTGGACTTGTTATTGCCTGGAATGCATAACGCATAGCTTTCCTTTGCAGCATGGCGTCTAGCCAAGACCTCGGCAAGAACGTGCATCAGCTAATTGTGGTAACGATGTTACTCCAACACTCAGATGGCCATTGATAAGCATGCTGCGTGTGACCGCATCAAAGTGGTGGTGACCAGAAGGCACACGAGACGTCGGCGTCTTGGACCGATCTCATGCACCAGACGCACGCGACCATCGGTTCAATCGATTGTAGCCCCTAGTACGTTACACGCCGCGTCCCCTATTCTGGGTCTGGGACGATGAGAGAGATTGAGGGCATTCAACCTAGTTTACGCCGGCCCAATCGTGCTCATGCACTTCCTACTGCCAGCCTTGGCTGATCCTCGGATGTCGAGTTCTCCCACGAATGCTCCAACAAAGACAGACGCTGCTCGACCACTTCGTCACATCGGGAAGATGCCGATGCGGCGATATCTCCCGTATGACGTCTAGCCATGCCCACCTCAACAACAACTGTGCAACAACGCGTCATAGAGGCAGCGCCGATCGTCGGGTGTGCATGGGGAGGGTGGAGTCCATGAGCATGAGCGGGCAGTGGGCAGGGTGCACAGGCGTACGACATCTTGCATGGCCATTGCTGGTTTTGCCGTATTCAGCAGTTTCCAACGCAAAGATGTCAGGTTGTACGGATGGGCTCAATGTCAAATGGAAGGCGCCGCCACTCGCGTCGCACTCAGAGTGCAGAGTGAACGCCGTGCGCAACCTTACGCGCCTTGTGTGCGCTGTCGGTGGGCACCGTGACGTGAAAATCAGTCACGGCGCGGCTCAGTGGAGTGCGAGCCACTGCGTGGCAGTCTTAGGATCACCCGTGGTGCGGCTGTGTGTCGCACTCGAGGAAGCACTGGCAGCCGGGATCTCTGGAATGGAACAGCAAGGAGCTGTCAATAATGTTATAGTGTGAGTGTACGGCGCATACGGCGAAGGGAACCAGAAACCTTGCGGAACCGAACGTGAAGATCAAACGCGGCTGTCGAGCGTTGGTCTTAGATTTCTTCCTAGTGTTCCCCCTTGATCATAGTAATCCGAACAGTCCGCTTCAATCGCCAGCTCCGAAGCGGAGCGCACCAATGGAGGGCTGAGATCTCTGGCCAAAGGAGCGGGCAATGAGTAAAAGCGCTACGGGAAGTGAACCGGGCTGTTAGTAATGGGACGGGGACTGCAAGCTGAAACGGCCTCTGCAGGCCGGAGAACTTGACAGGCTCGCCGTTTTGCTGGGGTAATGGCTTCCGAATCTAAGGACATGCCGAGGCCGCCGGGTCTCGCGATGGTGTCACGGGGCGCGGCGTGCGGAGAGGGCAACGGGCGCCGGGCTTGCCGTTGCGGGCGAACCTCGCCCTGCCGAAGGTCTTGCCGATGTGAACTGACCTGTAGTATGTCGGGATTCCCGTGAACCGTGGGCATCGTTGGCGGAGGCGCGTTGGCGGCCCTCAGCTCAGGACACATCTTGCAGACGCCAAGGCTGGGGCGGCGACGAACCCTGGAACCTGAGGTGAGCTCGAGAGGGTCGAGGGGCCGTCGCATCCGAACCAAATGAAGGCAATTCAAACACTCGTTATCTGCGAAACTTGATGGTTGTTAATTCGACGTAAGGGGTTAGACCCAGTCCAATTATGATATATGAACTTGAACTCATTTTCGACGGTATTATGATGGGCCCTGATCCACTATCCGCTTCGTCTAAGCGACCGCCGCCGTGCACGTCGTGTGCTCCTGCTCTGGTCCGAGGGCCAGCATTCATCTAGCCACTGCATGCGGATGTGGCTGACCTGCCGATGAGGTCGCAGTGCATCGGAGCGGACACCCCCCTCGGCCACGATTCCGGCATCGCGGTCCAGGCTGAGGCGGCCGACTCTGCTAGCGAGTTGGTCAGCACCGTGATCAATCCGTGACCTGCGGGCATTCAACAGAGGCCGAGGGACAACCCGCTCCCGACGCGCCAACATGTGCGGCCGTCTGTCGCTAAACAAACCGACGTTGACGTCCGGATCCGTGATGACAAGATCATCACGAGCTCGTCCAAGCCTCTGAACGGATCAACGATCTCCTCGCCCTGTTCCCCATCGATAACGGACCCTAAGAAGAGTGTCAGCCGGTATAGCGGCTCTACGGTCCGTGTGCGATGTGCAAGACCATCTGACAACAGCCGTCGTGAGAAATGGTGCAGAGCTATTCATAGCTTGCGCACAGAGTCCAAGTCGTGCGGGGTGGATTTGCAAAGGCCGAGGGTCGGGATAATGGAAGCCTAGCGGGCAGCGACCGCGACCACGGGTCGTCCCACGGCGAGGCATATGGGACTGTCTTGGTCGCGTCAAAAGTCGCGAAAAGGAAGTGCACCCGTCCCTGAACGGCACGAATGGTCTAAGGTTGTGATGCGAGGTGACCATGAGACGTACGAGACAGATACCGAGATGGGAGCGAAATCGGCCCAGACGGCTCACTGTGCGTGGTCCCACATGCATCATGCATCGGCACACGCTCCATGAGAGTCTAGTGGTAGTTCAGTCCGTAGGGGACGGGGTACGCGGAACGGATATCGCTGTGGCCGCGAATGGTTGTGTCGGAGGAAAACAAACAATTAAGAGAAGAGCAGGCAGCCGTGCCTTTGATGCTTTGATGTAGTGACATCAGGCGTGTGCAGGTCGGAAGAGCAGGCATGAGGCGTACGGACGTACGAGGCGTGTAAAAGGGCGTCAGAGTTTGCAGAGTGTGCAGAGTGCATGGGCAGAGGGGGAAGGGGGAAGGGCTACAGCGTGATGACCTCCGATCTCGTGCCCCTGATGGGCTTCTGTATTCTGCGCCCTCCAGAGCTAAGGGCAACCCTCTATGAACCTCCAGGCCCGGCACCTGCCCTGGGTCCTGAATCCCTGAGGCGCTCTGGGTTCACCCTCTGGCCCCGCCCCCGCCCGCCGAGGGCGGTCTCAGCCGTCACCGTACACCCGGTCTCCCATCATCGTCGCATCGTCAGACCCGCCGGCCATCCTTGCTCGTACGGTACGGTAGGTCCTGGGTCATCCTGCGTCCACCGTCTTCCTGACCACTGACCCGCTGCCCGCCGCCTCATGCTACAGATCTGCTCATCAGCACCACCTCCTTCCCGCTCGACAACACGGCTCGTCCCACCACCTCCTTCTTCTCTTCATCTCTGCACACCTCGGCACCACTCTTGCGCACACGCTTCCATCACCTCTACCCGCAGCGCAGCCTCGCCCCCGTTCGTCTGGCCGTTTCGTGTAAGCACCCCCCCACATCCAGGGCCGGCGCCCTGGCACGACCTGCGGCATGTGTTGTGCATCATCCCACAACCGCCCACGCCCAGCCCAGCCAGGACACCACAGCCATGAGCCACTACGTCGGGAACGAAAAGCTGACTCTGTATTCTTTAGTTCGACACCGCCTTACCGTGCTTAAATTAGCTAGCCGCACTCACGACGCGTCAGTGCAAGGTGGTGCGGAGCAACCAGAGTCAAGCACGCCGCTGCATCGTCGGAAAACCCCCCGTCTATAAACAACAGACAAAAGTCGAGTCTGCCCCGTTATCAAAGGTCTGAGCGACTCTTGGCACGGTTTCAGCAGCTCCCCTTTAAGACCACCACCACCGAAAGCAGCTCGCTCGACCGTGACTGGGCCGCCAGACGTACCGACGTTCGACTGCGTCCGCCTTCCTCGTGTCCAGCATTCCGGCCACTGTCTCAAGCAGTCCGTCGCATTCGCTGTTCCCCGATCCCTGCGCACCTGGAAATTACCCTCCGTCCGGCGTTGAGGTGACTACGCGGTAGCGACGTCGGTTCCAACCCGTCATCCCTGCTCCCCGGCTGTCTGCAGTTCGCCGTGCTGTCAACTTCACCAGAGATCGCACTGCACTCCTTATCTGAGACACGAGCCCCCGACTTGACCTTACGAGACACATCATACGTGCATTCGTGGAGCACGGTCGCATGCTGTTCCAGACCAAGCTGGGTGTAGCTGCTAGCCGACGGCTTCCGTCTCAACGTTGAACGAAGCATCGTCCCACTCGCCGTCCATCAGCGAGCGACGCCCCTCGTCCCGCTACTACCTCGTTCCGCCTTCCTTTTCAACATGCCCAACATCCTCAGCAATATCCCGGGGCTCTCGGCTCTGCCCAGCATCCCAAATCCGATCAACCTGTTCACCGATGACGCAAGGCCGTTGAGCTCCATCCTCCGGCCAAACAACACACCCAACGGCACGCCGAAAGCTGGTGCAGAAGAGGACCCCGATACTCCTGGCCGCGATCCCAATCGCCTGGCACCTCCGGACCCCACGACGCCGACGCCCGGATCGCCGACACAAAAGCGCTTGCAGATTGCCGACCCTCGGGGCTCGAATATAACTACCGCCACTGACGCCGGCGGGGAGTCTGACACTGGCGGCCCTCGGACATTGCAACGCTCTGATACCGGAAGGAGACGTGGGCTCAGTGTGTCGTCCAAAACTTCCGGAATGACCGGCGTCTCCGGTGTCGCGGCGGCCGACCGTCGGCGACGACGTGTGGAGACCTTCGTGCTCGTCAAGCCTCCTCCTACGTCGGGGAAGAACCCGTTGAACCTCCAGGTGCAGCTCGTCGTTCCGGCTCGCAACCCGCCTGGACGCCCTAGGAAAGGCTCCAATGCGGAGTCGACTCGAATCCCGTCCGGTTCCAGTGCCTCGACGTCCGCAACTGCCGCGACGGCCGCCGTGACGGGAGAAACGTCATCAGCAGCGTCCACGCCTGCTCGGGGGTCACTCGAGGAGAGCTCTCCGTCGGCGTCGCCCGAGTCTGATGTCGAGACTCCTCTCGCCCAGCAGTCATCAAGTGGAGGCGGCCTGAAGCGGTCAGGATCACTTAGCTCGACGAAGAGTAACATTTCTGGATCGAGCTCGACGGGCAGCGGCCCTGCCAGTGGCAAGCGGATCATCCCTCTGTACAACCTGGCGGTGCACAATGTCATGCAGCCGACACTCGTCACAGACGCCGGAACCGACAGCAAGGTCGCCAAGTACATGAAGAAGTACCTGGACATCACCGGCGTGGGAATACTGGAGCCGACAGAGGTCTGGTTCTCGCCGCTCGGTGCCGGCCCCCCCGGCTCATCACCACGCCCCTCGTTCAACTTACAGCATCGGCCGAACCGCCCCGCCTCCATGATGTCCAACATGTCCAACTTAACGCCGGCCAGCAGCCGGGTCGACGTGGATTCGCAGCGGGCGAGCACGGAGACGAAGGGCAGCGCGCGCGAGGCGCCGGTACGCGAGGACGGCGCGAAGAAGTTCTTCGGCAAGATCTTCCGAAAGCGCACCTCTGCGGAGCCGCTGATGGCCGATCACCTAACGAAGATCAAGTCTACATCTGCGACGTTCCTTGCTGTTGACGCGCCCGCGGTCAAGTCGCCCACGATGCCTGGATCCCCGTCATTGACGGCCGTCACAGCCGAGGCGGTGCCCGTCGGTCAATCGAGTAGTGCGACCTTCTCCCTGGCTCCTTCGGTTATGAGCCGCGTGACGTCGGAGATTTCCCTCGACGAGTCTGGCGCCATCGTCGGCCTGACAAAGGACGAGATCCTCGCCGGTCAAGACACCATCGCGCTCTCGCGCTCTCGCCGTCCGATCGGATACTCGTGGACCGTCCGCAAGTGGGCGAAGAAGAACACGGAAGGATGGGCCGCGCACCTCGTTGCTGCGGCCGCCGCCGGTCTTGAGCTCGTTGCAGGCGCACTCCCTGCCGATGGCGAGGACGAGGTCATCTTCGAGTGGGTCAAGATGCGAGTCTCACCCATCGATGCGTCTGGCGCTGCCGCGCTCCGACGGCACCCGGCTGCAGACGCACTCGACCCCTCCCGCCTTCGCCGCCCGCGACGCACGACGACGCTTGGACTCCCCTCTCCCGCCGGCTCGCGCCACGGCTCCCGCACCTCTCTCGTGGACGCGAAAGAAGGCGTGCTCCCGTCCCCGCTGAAACCAACGCTTAGTAGGCGTTCGTCGACGCTTCCGCCGCCGGACACGACCCAGCGGCGCCCGAGTGGGCAGAACAGCGCCAGCGCTTCTGACGCCGAGAGCGAGCTTGGCCCGCGGCTCACTCGTGACTCGCGTCCGAGCACGCCGCTTGTGCACGTCGAAGACGACGATGACGAGTACGACTCGGACCCGGAGGACAGCGAGACGCCGTGGGCGTGCAGCGTCTACGTCAAGCACACGGGGCAGCGGCAGCTGCTCGCCACGCTGACGCCCGCCCCGCACCACCCCAAAGTCATTGGCGTGCTCAAAATCCCGCAGGGGCTGCGTTCCGTCTCCCTCGCCAACGTGGGCACGCTGGCTAGCGCTAGCGCACAGAGGGGACAGGGACAGAACGGCCACGAACTCGCGCAGCGCGTAGGAGAGGAGGTATGCCTCACGGAGGAGAACCTCAAGGACGTCGTGAGCGTGACGGCCATGTGGCTCGTTGCGCGCGAGGAGTTTGGCGGTCTCGGAAGGCAGAAGAAGTCGAAGAAGTGATCTACGACTCTCGTCTTCTTCAGCTTCCTAGTGACTACGCCGGCGCACGTCTCTTCCTCATTCCTCATCCACATCATCATCTCACGTTTTTCTTCCACTTCTTTCCATTGAACATTCCACTTTCACGACTTGCACTCTCCGCCGTCTCGGGCAGCAGACAGTAGACAGCAGACACAGGTAGCAGCAGCAGCAGCAATCACAGGCAACACAGCACAATCACCCAGACTTGTATATTAATTACATTTTATGTGCATGTACACATGACCATTGGTGCTGTCTCGATCTCGAGTGGATGCGAGTGAATTATGGCGGCGTACGCCGGCTGTAGATAGATGTACAACAGTTGACTTGCGTGGGGGTTGAGAGTGGGGAGGTCGCCGACCACATCGTGGGGTAGTTGGCTTGGACGCAGACGTGTTTGAGTTCGTGGAGAGTCATGATAGGCAACTGATGTTGAGATCGGTGCACTGTCCGAGAATTATTAGTGGTTGGTTGGGAGGTGTTGCACAGGGCGAGTGGGAGCGATAAACCGTGCGCTAGGGCAGACCGATGCGCTTCGCTACATTCTGCCCGCACGCACAGCGCACCTTTGTCTCCTCGATGCGGCCGAAGACCCACCCGCGGCGCTTGGCGCGCATAGCGTGCTTGACGGGGTTCGAGCCGTTGGGGCCGGGGAGTGTGCGCCGGCCGATGTGGGGTACGACGATGTTGACACTGAGGGCGTCGACGAGGTTGAGCGCGCCGAAGAACCTGTCCCATACATTGGTTCTCAGGCCAAGGTTGCTCGACTCGCGGTCCCGGAGCATATCCTTCTCGGATTGAAACTCGTCCTCACCAAAGTCGAGCGTGTACACCACTTTGTTCTGCTCGAACATGCTCGCGAGCTGGGACCTGTACTCGCCCGGCGTGGCGAAGTTGCGGTTGTGGAGAGCGTTCAGGAGGCGCGAGCCCTGAAGCGCGCCCGCGTTGTGGATCGTGAGTTCCTTAAGCTCGCTCCAGAAGGGGAGGACGGAGAGGGCGAAGCTGAGCGCAGAAGGGCCGTCGATGGTGCGTGCGTCGAGGCATACCTGCTCTGGACTGGCCAGGAGCGCGACGGTGCGCTGCATCAGCGGTCCAGGGAGGGGGCAGCGAATGACCAGCCGCTGGGCACCCGTCAGCACGTCCTCGAGCAGTGCGGCCGGCCACGGCGTAAACTCGGGCACACTGTGCAGGACGATGCACTTTGCTCCTGACACTCGACGGGGAGCCTTCTTCTTGGGCCGCTTGCGCGGGTCGATGGACTTGACCTCGACGAATGTGCGCAAGAAGAGCCCCAGGTTCGTGCGCGTCAGGTGCACGGTGCGGTGCAGCAGCGGCCGTAGCTGCGGGACCGCCGACCGACACGCGAGCATGAGCGTCGCGAGCTGCGCAAAGTGCTCGCTCCGTGCCAGGTGCTGCCCCACCAGGAGCAGTAGTGTCTGCGTGCGCCGGCCCTCGAACCGCAAGTTCAGGCTGAAGCGTTTGCTGAACGGTGTCCCCGGCGGTGCCTCTTTCGCCGCTGGGGCTGACAACGACCGCGAACGCAACCGATGTGGCTTAGACTTTGTCGTTTTCGTCTTCTTCAGCTTGACCGTGTCCTTGGCCGCGTTGTTCGGATCGGCATTCACCGGGACAGTGTTCACCGATAAGGATCGAGGTCCCAGCGGGCGCCGCAACCCTTGGCGCGGGGGCGAGGCGGGGAACGTGAGGCGACGCTTTGGGGAGGGCGGGTGGGGGGCATTGGGCGCGCGGGGCGGAGGAGCCTTGGCATTGCATGCAGATGCTGATGCTGATGACGTTGACGTTAACGTTGGCGAGGGCTCGGGCAAAGGCTTGGCTCGCGGGATGGGCGGTGGAGGCATTGCTGCCGCTTTGCGGTCAGACACCTGGCATAATTCGAAAGCAGGTTCAGATGCGGCGGGCGTCGGTGCTTCGTCGACGTCCATCGGCTCATCGCCGCTGTCGTCCACAAGGGAGGGGAGCAGGCGGGGTACGGGGGAGTCTGCGAGGTCTTCCTCAGAGTCAGATGGCGTGAACGGCGGCGTAATGACCGGCGGCCTGTACAGGTACTGCCGGAGTGCTGTGATGGCGTTGTCTTCGTCTTCCTCGTCTTTCATTACGACGTCTGGTGGAGGTGCTGAGCAACGGCGAAATCGGTCCAAGTCGACTTTGTGTGAATCCTTCGAGATGCCTTCTCGTATCATGGTGCGGTGAAAGCCTCGACGGGTCGGAGGTCGTTCGAGCATATGAAGAGCAACAGAGACGGTGCAATAACAAGTGAGTGGCAAGATGGCTGGTGACAAAATCGAGTGAGTGGACTGTGGGTGTCAGGTGTCAGGATGTCAGGAGCGTGTCAGTCCATCCAATCGGTCCTTTGATCGATCAGCGAAACACACCGTGCACATTAAAGAGATTCTATCAAATCTAGTGATACAATACATCGAGGCAATGCGCGCACCATGCAGCGAATGTGTGCATCGCGGGACGCTCGGTGCCGGGTGTGTGGAGGGCGGCGTCCAGCATCAGCCCGCGCCCTGCGGCTTGCAACTTCAGCCCTGATCCTTTTTAGTGATAATTTCTAGTGATAGCCACTCTCCTGCAGGATGCCGATGGCCTGGCGCACGCAGTCTCACCAGGTGACTCAGCCTCTTTCGCCACTTACTCCAGCGAGTGCTCTCCTCCAAAGAGGTGGAACGACCGGCTGTAGCTAGCACTCGCGATAAACTTGCCGTCCCGGCTAACATCCGCGGACATGACCTTGCCGGCGTCCGTCGCCAAGTCCCGGACAAGGCGCCACTCGTCCGCGCTCCACGCTCGGACGTGGCCATCGAAGCCAGCAGACACCAAGAACAGCCCTGACCTAGACAGCTCGGTTGACGAAGCCGTTGCGGATGAGCCATTTGCGGCGTTGTCCACGTCCATCTTGCTGTCGTCCTGCTCAGGCTTGTCGCCACTAACATCGTCGGACGTGGCTCCGTTCGCCTTCGCACCAGCATCGGGCATGGGCATCGTGTCGATTGGGGCGTTGAGCGGGATGAAGGGGTTCTCGTTCGACGCACGGAAGAAGCGCAGGTCTGCGACACTGCTGTTGTGGGCCGGGATCGTGTCTTGCGTCTTGAGAGCGCGTAAATCCCAGATACGGATCGTGTTGTCTCCCGAACCCGTCGCGAGCTGGAAACCGTTCGGCGCGAAGTCCATCGACAGAATCTCCTTCGCGTGACCATCGAGAACCATAGCTGTCCTTCCTGTGCGCAGGTCCCAGACACGGCCGATGCCGTCGAAACCAGCCGATGAGACCAGAGCACCGTCATCCTGGAAAGCAAGTGCGATCACCTCCTTGCTGTGTCCTTCTTGAATGAGAAGCTCCTTCTGCGTCGCGACATCCCACAGCCTCCAAGTTCCGTCGAAGCCAGCTGAACCGACGAAAGCTCCTGAAGGATGGAAAGCAACGCGACCCACGCGCGCCAAGTGACCCTCGAGTGATGTCAGCGGCTTCTCGCTGTTGAGAGACCAGAGCTTGACGGTCCCCTCTCCTCCTCCGGTGGCGAAGTTGACTGCATCTGGGGACAGCCCGATCGTCGCATCCGGGTGCCAATCTCCACCGCTGATCTTCTCCTCGTGACCCTTGTGCACTGAGACCTGGTTCAGATTCGGGAGATCCCAAATCTTGGTCGCCCCGGTCCAGCTCGTAGTCAGGACAAGCTTGGAGTTCGGAGAAAAGCGGATGGTGGAGAGTGGTCGGTCGTCACCGAACTGCGAGCCGAGAACGTTGAATGTTCGCAGGTCGGAGTAAACTTCTTTGCGGACGCTCACGATCTTGCTGAGGGGCATGTTGACTTCGATGCGCTGCTTCGCTAGTCTTCGGCGAGCTCTTGACAGGGAATAACGAGCAATGGATCGCCTCGCTTTCAGAAGATCCTCCGATCCCTCCGTGTAGAACTCATCGTCGTCGTCATCCGAGCTGTCGCTTGAGTCTACCTCGAGAGGCGCACCCTTTTCCCTCTCATAGGTCTCCTGAATGATCTTGAGTCGGTCTCGCCTGTCTCCGGGACCTTCACCGAAAAGGGTGATAGGTTCTCCGAATGCACGCAAACGCTCCCGCACCTTGCGATCATCCGTCGGGACTGCCATCCGGCGCATGCGCTTCTTGCGCTCGAGTTGCTCATGAAGGGCCGCATTCTGGGCGCGCTCCCGCTCGTCATCCGAGCCTCCGAGCTTGTACTGGTTGTCGACGGCTATCGTTAGTGTAAACTCAATCAACCAACTTACTGAGGTCGTCGAGGTCGACTTCCATGACGGGCGATGTTGTTGCACGAGATGATGCTCGAGGTAGCTCGTGATCAGCGAAATCAACAGTGAAGTCAGTGGCGATTGCCAGGAACGGCTGGGTTAGACGCTTATCACTGGCCACGCCACCTCATTGTTTCGGCAGTCTCAAGGTCCATCCGTCACCCAAAAGTTCGGCTGTTGGCCGAGAAACACTACTACACCGACTCACCACCACCAACGCTACTCGATGCTTCGCCGGTTCGTCGTCGCCGGCCCGTCGCGAGCGCTGCTGGCCAGGCAACTGTCGACTGCCACTCAGGGGGCGGAATCATCTTCTCAGTCCACTTCGACGACCACCACAGCACCTGCTGCCGACCAAAATGGCGTTCCTCCGGCGACCCTTCAGCGTCTAATCGACATCGCCTCTCGACCTGCGGGCACGCAGTCCCCTCACGATCGATTCGAGGCATGGAGGATCTATTCCAATTTGGCTCCAGTCGATCGCTCTCACCTGTCCTCCAACGAGCTCCGCGCGATTCTCCGCGTCATGGCGCCTCGATATGACGAGGCTTGGGGCATGGCCACGAGAGGAAGTGACATCCCGAAGCAGCGCATCAAGCAGCATACGGCGAGGATGCGCCAGGGCCACAAGATCGAGAACTCGCTCCAGGCTGTCATGGAGGAACTCATGGTCCGCAACGAGCACAACCTGAACGACTGGCTTTTCGTTCTGAACGCTCTTGGTCGTCTGGGCCGTGTTTCCACTATCGAGGCGATTCTGTCCAAGGCACCGGAGGAGATTCGCAACAACCGACGTGTGCTGGAGGCTCGTCTCGGAGCTATCACAAACTGGTCTCGAAGCCTTACGTCCGCATTCCGGAAGCCGCGCGTTGAAGCCATCCAGATCGCCCACGACACTTTCTGGGACGTTTTCCAGAGGATATCCAGCCACAACCAGGACCTCAACGGCTTCACCCTTCGTCTGCTTCTTACTTCCATCTCGAGCGTGTCGAAGTTGATGGCCACGTCGGGTCAGCAGGAGGAGGGCATGGAGCGCTTGGACGGACTGTTCCGCTACATCCTGACGCAAGCCTACGGTCTCGACTTGGACAACCTGGCCGTTTCGGTTCAAGCTCGTGATGCTGGCGATGCCAGCCGGGAAGGACTCGCCAAGCTGTCGGCGAAGGGTCTGACCGCTGTCATGACGCATCTTGCTGCCGTCAAGACGGACCCGTACCGCATGATCGCCACGTACGAGCTGCTTACGAAGATGCCGCGAGCAGCCTACACGCAGGAGGAGATCTACGAGCAGGAGGATGAGGACGACGATTACTACGTCACTCCCGACGTTCCTGAAGGAGAGCCCATTACGGAGTCTGAAGCCTCACTGGCTTCGGAGGCTGGCAGCTCTTATCAGGGCTTCCGTGCTATGGATCAGTTCTTCCCTCCTTCCACGAAGCCAGCGGCCGTATCGGCTCTTCCGGCGAAGGAGGCGGCCCGTCTCTCGGTATGCAAGCCGATCTTCAGCCATGAGACGATCACCGTCATGTTGGCCGACTTCCTCGAGCGCGGTGTCGACCGTGCCCTCTTCCGACATGTGCTCCGCTCTGCCATCGCCGATGCCCAAGACGCTCGCGCCCGATGGCTCGCCGTCTACCTCGGATGCCCTGAGAGCCGACGCCCTCGCCTGCGCAAATCTGTCCGTCTGTCACCAGAGTGGTTCAAGCAGGCGATCAAGAGAGATGACCTTGAGCTCAACAAGGGAGCTGGACAGACCGCTCTTTTGATTCAGCGAGTACTGGACTGGAACACCGAGGAACTCGGCGTCATCTTCAACAAGGAAAAGGAGCTCCGTGGCCGCGACGACCTCGAGTCTCTCCTTGAGTACCCTCAGTGGGCGAAGGACCCGCGCATCCGTCGTAACAAGCGCAACCTCGAGGTCTGCATTATTCCCGAGGAGCTCAAGACGATCGCCAGCGACACACGGACATTGAAGGGTTTGCTGGAGCGGGCGCAGGCAATGGCCAGCCAGCGAAGCGAGAGCCGAGCGCGCCAGGCGAGGAACAAGAGCCTTCGCGATGCGGAGGCTGAGGCGGAGCGATTGAGGGAGGAGGCGGAGCAGCAGCAGGGGTCGCAGCCGTAGGACCACTCATCATAGCATAGCATTGTACCATGCATTAGGCATTGCAAGTCGAGTCAGCAGTAATGCACCACTTAGCCTCGGTCTCGACTCGTTTCAGCTGCGCGTCAATGTCGCGGATGCGCGACTCAAGCACTAAACGCAAAGTTCAGGACACGTCCCTCCAGGCACAAAATGAGGGGCTCGGTTAAGGCCGGATTTCAACACTCGTTGACAAGACATGTTCAAGCTGCCAAAGAAGTCAAAGCGACGGCGCAGAGCTTGATAACCCTCTCATCTCTTAAAAACAATGATCGATCTTGCCTACTGTAAGTATGCACGGCAGTGAGATGCTTGGGAGCAATTCCATTCTGTCGATCGAATATTTTTGAGCTAACACATCGCAGTCCAGACGGACAAGGGCGGCAACCCCGAGATCGTGCGCGAGTCGCAGCGCAAGCGTGGAGCCAAGGTCGAGCTCGTCGACGAGGTCCTTGACCTTTACAACCAGGCCAGGGCTGGTGAGTGTGCAATGGCTGGCACGTTGCTGCAGTTGCTGACATGGGATCTCTCGTTCACTGCCGATGTCAACATTCGTCCATCGTCAATTATTTTGCCACACCCTCAACCTTGCCATCTGCGATGCGCTTCTGCCATTGTATGGACTGCAATGGGGATTGTGATTGCGATACTGTGGAACATCCCCATCTGGTGTAACCAACGGCTTGTGCTCTCACCGCATTCGTTGAACGATTCTCCCGCAATTTAGCTCAGTACGAGGTCGAGACCGAGCGTCGCGCGGTTAACGCCGTCCAGAAGGAGATCGGCGCCATCAAGAAGGCCAAGGGCGATGCCTCCGAGCTCCTTGCCAAGAAGAGCCAGCACGACAAGAAGATTGCTGAGCTTCAGGCTAAGGCTAACGAGCTCAACAACGCCCGTGACCGCACCGCTGCCAGGATAGGAAACATCGTTGACCCCGCATGCCACGTCTCCCTGACTGAGGTGAGTTTGCGAACGTGTAGCTCAAACTGACGCTCAGGATGACAACCCTGTCAAGGCCTTCTGGCACCCCGAGCCCAACCACAAGGGCAACGCTGCTCCCCTCACCGTTGAGGACAAGCAGACCGACATCCTTCCCCACCACGAGGTCATGTACCGCCTCGAGGCCTTTGATGGCGAGCGCGGCTCCAAGATCAACGGCCACCGTGGCTACTTCCTGACCAACGACGGTGTCGACCTCAACCAGGCCCTCATCAACTACGGTCTCGACTTCCTCCGCAAGAAGCAGTACAAGAAGATTCAGGCTCCCTTCATGATGCGCAAGGAGATCATGGCCAAGACTGCCCAGCTTGAGGAGTTCGACGAGGCCCTCTACAAGGTCACTGGCGGTGACGGCGTGGAGGAGAACGACCGATACCTCATTGCCACCTCTGAGCAGCCCCTGTCCGGCATGCACTCCGACGAGAACATTGAGCCCAAGTCTCTCCCCATCAAGTACGCCGGTTACTCTACCTGTTTCCGTAAGGAGGCCGGTAGCCACGGTCGCGACACCTGGGGTATCTTCCGTGTCCACCAGTTCGAGAAGGTCGAGCAGTTCATCATCTGCGACCCCGAGGAGTCCCCTGCAATGCTCGACTCGATGGTCGAGACCGCTCGCGAGTTCTACGAGTCGCTTGAGATCCCCTACCGTGTTGTCAACATTGTCTCTGGTGGCCTCAACAACGCCGCCTCGATCAAGTACGACCTTGAGGCCTGGTTCCCCTTCCAGGGAGAGTACAAGGAGCTCGTCTCGTGCTCCAACTGCACGGACTACCAGTCCCGCTCGCTCAACGTCCGTCTGGGCTACAAGCGTGCTGCCAACGAGAAGGCCGGCTTCGTCCACATGCTCAACGGTACCCTCTGTGCCACCGAGCGTGCCCTCTGCTGTCTCGTTGAGAACTACCAGACCCCCGAGGGTATCCGCATCCCCAAGGCCCTCCAGCCTTACATGCAGGGCCGTGACTTCCTCCCCTTCACCCAGGAGCTCCCGAAGAAGGACGCCAAGAAGGAGAAGAAGGAGAAGAAGTAATAGACTCTTGCTTCATCTATAGACTGGATTTTATGCATGCAGGGGACCATCTCTAGACTCTTGGTTGGGATGACTGCAGAACGGCGGCAATAATGAGTGCAGAGAGTCATATCAGAGTCAATCTAGGCACGACTTTCGACTCGTCGAGGTAGGCCGGTCGGCCGGTCAATAGTTACATAAGCCCTTTGCCGAGATGGAAGAGATGCGGCATTTAAGCCAATTAGGACTGGCTTATTGGGAGGATTAGAAAAACGCGGGGAACCTGACGTTGCCAATTGGGGGGCTATAGCCGGCCCAAGCGAGCGTGCAAAACACGTGACTTGGCAAGGCTCGAGTAATCACCTTCCGGAGCTGCAGCCGCTGCAGACGGCCTCGGCGAACTCGCTCGGCCTCGAGCACAACTTTCTCTCCTCCCTCCGTCTTAGGTCCTCAACCTTTCCCTCTTAATCCCCCCCTCCAAAACCCCCCAACTCGTACACAAGAAGCGTACCCCTCAACCGTAGACGGCAGTAGGACCACCGCAATCTCCCCGACCTTCTCTCTTCTTGTGTCCACTTCTTTTCCGACCCGCAAACCCTAGAAAACTTAACATGCACGCCGTTCGTGCCGCCCGCCAGCCTATCCGCTCGGCTCTCGCCACCCCCCTTCGCGCGAGCGTCGCCCGTGCCGCCTCAATCCCCGCCGTCCGTGGCCTTGCCACTCCGACGTCTAAGGTCGGCGCCAATGTCTCCGACGCTCCCGTCGCTGAGGCTGAGCAGGGTGAGTGTGACTTTTCCCCGGTGGCGATGGAGAACGGTTTCGCGGATCTCCGATCTCTAAAGTTCGGCATGCTTCTCGCATCAAGGCCAGAAGTCCGGATATGCTCCCCAGAGGTATAAGAGCATTTCCGAGCAGGCTTACAGAGATTTGCGATCGACTTCTGCCTGGTGGCGCATCGGGCGCCCACTGGAGAGACCAGAGGTAGTCACCTCAACCATCGTCACCGCGGCGCGTAGATTGCATCATTTAAGGACCCGAACTGACTTTCTCACAGCCGAGCTCCCGGGCTTCAAGCTCGCTCCCGCCAAGAGCACGGCCCAGACCGGCCGCCCCATCTACCTCGACATGCAGGCCACGACGCCCATGGACCCCCGCGTGCTTGACAAGATGATGCCGCTGTTCACGGAGATGTACGGCAACCCGCACTCGCGCACGCACGCGTACGGATGGGAGGCCGAGGGTCTCGTTGAGGAGGCGCGTGAGCACGTCGCGAACCTGATCGGTGCTGGCGCCAAGGATGTCGTGTTCACCTCCGGTGCGACCGAGAGCAACAACATGATCGTCAAGGGTATCGCCAACTTCCACAAGGGCAAGAAGAAGCACATCATCACGACGCAGACCGAGCACAAGTGTGTCCTCGACTCGTGCCGTTTCCTCCAGACCCAGGGCTTCGAGGTCACCTACCTCCCCGTCGGACCAACGGGTCTCATCTCGCTCGAGGATCTGAAGGCCGCCCTCCGCCCCGACACTTCGCTCGTCTCGATCATGGCGGTCAACAACGAGATCGGTGTCATCCAGCCGCTCGCCGAGATCTCGCAGGTGCTCAAGGACTACGCCAAGGAGAACAAGGTGACCAAGGCGCTTCTCCACACCGACGCCGCGCAGGCTGTCGGTAAGATCCCCATCGACGTCGAGGCTATGGGCATCGACGCCATGTCCATCTCCGGCCACAAGATCTACGGCCCCAAGGGTGTCGGTGCCGCCTACGTCCGTCGCCGCCCGCGTGTCCGTCTTGAGCCGCTCATCCATGGCGGTGGTCAGGAGCGCGGTCTCCGCTCGGGAACTGTTCCGGCGCCGATCGTCGTCGGTCTCGGCGAGGCCGCGCGCCTGTGTTCGCAGGAGATGAGCGCCGACCACGCGCACATCTCTAAGCTCTCACAGCGCCTCATCGACGGCATCAGCAAGGACGTCGAGCACGTCGTCCGCAACGGCGACCCGAAGCACGGCTACCCCGGCTGCGTCAACCTCTCCTTCGCCTACGTCGAGGGCGAGTCCCTCCTCATGGCGCTCAAGGACGTCGCGCTCTCGTCCGGATCCGCGTGCACCTCTGCCTCCCTTGAGCCCTCGTACGTCCTCCGTGCCCTCGGAGCCAGCGACGACATGGCCCACTCCTCCCTCCGCTTCGGTATCGGACGGTTCACGACCGAGGCCGAGATCGACATGGTCGTTAACCGTATTGTCCAGGTCGTCACCAAGCTTAGGGACATGAGCCCCCTCTGGGAGATGGTCCAGGAGGGCATCGACCTCAACAGCGTCAAGTGGTCCGAGTAAGTACAACCAACCGCAGCAGCTCTGCTTTCACATGGCCGTTAGCTGACATCCACAGCCACTAAGCGCACCGCGTTAGGCGACAGGTAATTTGGTAGTATCAGGTATTGAGAGTGGTCTCTCGCAAGAGCATGTAGTACAACGATAAACAGATCAATAAGCTGGGACGACAGCCTCGTCCCGGCGTCTCCGGCATCAGGCTGATGTATTCTATCAGAGCAGGAACAGGCCGCACTAGTTGCACGCGTACTGAGACTTTGGGCCCACTTGCTCTCTGTCAGGATCCACGGCTGCCTTCAAGAAGGTGGGTATGATGCCAGCAGCAGGATACACGTAATGCATGGATACAACAGCTACACCTTCTCGACCTCGCGCTCAAGCACAGCCTCAATCTCGCGGATAACAGCCTCGCGCACCTGGGCCGAGACGAGGGCTGCTTGTCAGTTTTCTGCCTCCGCTACGGGCAAACTCACAGTTCGCGCTCGGCGAGACCTCGGCCACAAGCTTGGCCAGGGAGGGTGTTCCCTGCGCGCGGGCTTTTTCTGGATGTCAGCTTGACTGCGCGCTAGTTATAGTTGGATGGAGATCATGGGTGGAAGGAAGCGTGTGGTACCGTTCGCTTTGAGTAATGTCACTGCAGAGTATGATGGTGAGTATGATGGTGGATGTGATGAGAAGAGGGAATGGGGGTTGAGGGGGAGCAAAGGAGACACTTTAAGCAGCACCTGCACCCTTCCCGTGACAATATATGCCTTCGAAAGCAAAGAAGAAGAGGAAGAGATGTGAGGGGCGCAAGAAGACGCAACAAACGCCCTCAGAAAGCGATCAGCGCACGAAAGGACTCACCCTTCGCGAGGTCCTTGATGTCGTCGTCAAAGCCGGACTCCTCCAGTTGCGCGCGGAGGAGCTTCGATATTCTGCACGTTAGCTCCGTGGTCCGTCAACGAAAAGCCGTGAAGGTAGAGAAGCGGGGAAAGGGCTTGGAAGCGTTGTCACCCGTGTTACGCGGTGTGGGGAGTCATTGAAGCAGGCTCTCATAGGTTGCATCCGAGGCTCTGAGCACCTTGCTCTGCCCAACAGCAGCAGTCGTGGTTCCGCGTGGAAAGACGACGCCTGCAACAGGTGACACTGTAGTGGAATGCGCTCTCGCCCGCAACGTCCCCTTTACGAGCGGCGAAGGTAGCAGGGAGGACCTGCAACCACGCATCGGATGCAGCCCACGCAGAGCTCGCGAACACTATGTGAAGTCAGTACTCACCTCTCCCAGTCCCCGGTCTCTAGGAGACGTTTTCGGATCGCGTCGAGCACGGCGTCGTCGCTCATGGTGGGTGATAGACGATGAGGAAGAAGCTAGAGAGATGTTTCACCTCCACTTGCCTGCCTCCACCGGTCCCGCGTACCTCGTTTCGGATCTAGATCGCTGGTGGTGAGCCATTCATAAAGATTAATACCTCTCGTCCATCTGCAAGACGCTTCACTTCGCTATGCCGCAACACCTTGCTAGAGCTGACAGATGGGGTTTTGCATGTGAAAATTGCTATCTATATATCAAGTGCACATTGGGTCATAACAAAGTCCGTTTGTTTTCGTGTGAGGGTTTAGGTTTGGTTGGGGTAGAGAGTTCAGGTGGGATGGTATGATGGGAGACTAGAATCGTATAGTTCGTGAGTCTGGCTTACTCGGCAAGAACGTCTTCAATAATCTTATTAATGGTGTCCTTGCGAGACGCCAAGTTGCGGCCGTACTCGGTCTCGAGCTGCTTGCGCACGCCCTTCTTGGTGAGCGTGTCGAGGTCGGCACCCTGGCAGATGCGGCGAATGCTGGCCTCGAGCTGCATCTCCGTGGGGCCGTCGTCCTGCGGCAGGCCGTAATTCGAGTTGACGGGTTGCAGAGGCGGCTGCCCGTAGAAGGAGCTCGCGTACATGCTGTTGTTGTCGCCGGGGTGGAAGCTGCCGGTGTCGCCCTCACGGTCGTAGAACGTACCGCGCGGGGCACGCTCGTAGTAGGACTCGTTGCGGGACCCGGCGCGCAAGTTCTCCTGCGAGGCGGTAGGACCGTGGCTGTAGAAAGAAGACGGCGGGTAGACGCTTCCACGGCCGGCCTGCGACTGTCCGTACTGGGACTGTCCGCCGTACTGCGACTGTCCGCCGGACTGGGACTGGTTGTACATGCTGGGAGCGCCGTAGATGGATCCGCCGTCGCCCATGTAGTCGCTCTTCTGCGGGGCGGCCCAGGTGTCGAGCGAGTGGTTTGACTCCTGGTCCCACAGCTCGTTCTCGTAGTCGTTCCACGACTTGAGCGGGATCTGCTTCGGGTCGAACTTGCCCTCGTCGTGAATGACGACCTTCTTACCCTTCTCTCCGACCACAAGACGAGTGGAACCCCAAGAGAAGTCGTCCATGCGCCAAAAGGAGTAGAGGGGCAGGTAGAGCGAGAAGAAGGGAATGGCGAGGATGTAGAAGACCATCCAGGCCACCATGTCCCAGCGCATACGGAAGATGAAGACGAGGGCCTGAAGACCGTAGACCGCCGCCAACATTGCGATGGACAGGATCGGGATATTACTGCCACTCTTCACGATGATGTAGATGAGGTAGACAATGTAACCGACGGTGACGGGAGCGATAATGGTCGAGATAAGGTCGATCAGGACGACGAAGCGCATCGAGAAACAACAGAAACCGCACATGTTCTCCTGGAAGATGAGCTCGGCCATGTTGTGAACGGTCGAGTTGATCCAACGACGACGCTGGGACATGAGAACCTTGCCGTCATCGGGAACGACAGTCTGCGCGCGAGCGTCACGGACGAACTTCGTCTTATATGTCGGGAAGTGCTTGAGGATCAGGGTCGTGAGGTAACGGTCTTCACCAAGGTGGAGAAGGTTCTTCAAGTGCAAAGTGTCGACACGGTTCTCAGAGTAGTCATGGATGATCTGGTTCGATATAAAGAGCGGCTTGCGGGTGTCCGGGGTACGAAGGCGGTACATGGTGAAACAACCGGGCAAACAGGTGATGGAACCGAACAGGTTCTCGAAAGCCTTGGCCAAGTGGTGAGAGATGAAGTACTCGTAGACCTGGGACATGGTAACGACGGACTGTTTGGCGTTGGTGATGGACGTCTCACCACAGATACCGACGATCTTCTTGTCGTGCATGCAGGCCGAGACCAGGCGATTGAGCGATAACTCATCAACAGTTGTATCGGCATCGACCATGAACAGATATTCGTAGAAGCTCGGGTTGACACCAATGACGTTCTTGATTTGGTGGTAGATCTCCAGTTCAAGGGGATTCATGGGTGAGTTGAAGTGAACCTTGATGTTAGCTCCGCCCACGCACAAATCGTCAACTCACCTTGTTCAGGAAGTGCATCAGGAGCATCTGCGAGTCACGCTTACCACGGTTACCTGGCTTGGGGCGCTCAGAGGGCTTGCCAACCTTGACGACGATGAGGTAGGGACAAACGTGACCAGCGCACTCGTAAAGACCAGAGTACACCTTGCCCATGTTGTGCTGCTTGCTTCCCTCGCCAAGCGACAGGAAGGAGAGCGGCTCCGGGTCAAGGTTGGGATCGACACCGAGAATGTCGCACACGATGGCCGGGGTAGGCTTCTCATTTCCGAAACCCTTGATGTTACCGTCGCAGATGACGAAGATGAGCTTGCGCTTGTCGTCGTAACGGAGCTTGACGAGCGAGTCGATGGTCCTGCGGAGCGATTCCTCGCCCTCAGTGTAACAGGGGACCTGGCAAATGACGAACTTGTCGTGGTTTTCGGGCGCACGGGAGGGGCCGAAGTGAATAGCAGCCAAGAACTTGAAAGCGATAATGGCGACCATGACACAAGAGAGCGCAAGAAGGATGTAGGTCGAGAACAGACACTGAGGCGAGTCACGGGTGTCGAGCTTGCCAACGATGAAGAGCCAGCGAAGACAGTCGGACTGCATGTTCCAAACCTCGTCTCCAAGAGCCTTGCGGACGTTGTCGTGCCAGAGCTTGGAAACGTCCTTTCCAGAGTTCTGCAGGAACATCTGCTGAACCTGGTCGGCCATGAAAGCACGCTGGGCGTACGCCGACGTAGCAGCCTCACTGTTCTCATCGAGGTCCTTCGGGAACTGGACACCACCACCACCCTGGTTGTAGTAGGTAGTCAGGTCGTAGACGTAACCATCGATGATACCGACCACCTCCTTGTTGTCGGCTTTGTGCTTCAGGTCCTTCTTCGTGAAGCCCATCCAGCCCTTGCGGTAGCCTCCACCAAGGGTCATCATCTGCTCACGGTACCAGTCGGGACGGAAGTCGGTCGAGGTGTGCGAGGCACGGAAGTCGTGGTACTGCGAGAACGGGTTGGTCTGGTTTGTGGCGTCCAGAGTGATGTAGGGCGAGATACCATTAGGATTGGTGCCACTACAAACGGCGGACACCTGGACGGGGAAAAGGCTGCTTGCGTCGACACCCGAGTAAGGCTGCATGGTCTTGGAGTCGACGATCGGGACGATACGCTGGTGCGTACCAAGGAAAGACGTAAAGTCGAAGACTTCTCCGCGGATAGCCGTGTAAGCACTCTTGGGGTTCTCCTTGTAGTTATGTCCATTCAGCTCGGCCTGTGTGAAGACATGCTGGGTAGGGCAGATGACAGGAGCGAGACCGGCGATGACGAAAATCGTGCAGCCACAGATGAACCAGATGATGAGGTTGATCGCGAGCTTCTCGCGCCAGGCCTGTCGAATGTCCTGGCGCTTCATGCGGCCAAGTCGACTGAGAAGGAAGTCTGGAATCCACCAGGTGAGTAGGCGACACAGAAGCACCCAGCGGCGACGCGCCGGCGACTCCTTGTACTCCTCTTGCACCTCGTTATCCTCAGGAAGCTCGTCGAGAACATCCTTCTCGCCGCGCGTTTTCTCCATGTCGTGGAACATGTTGCGCGAAGGGGCGTACGCGTCGGTTCCGGCGACAGATTGCGAGTCTCCGAAGGCGCTCGTGGCCTGGCTAGGGGCGAAACCACGCGATTCGTCATCGGGCTCTGAAGACGGATAGTGAGGTGCAGGTGCCGCGTTAGCCACCAGAGGAAGTGCAGCGGTAGAATCGTTACGAGCAAAATTGCGCTCTTGGTGGAAGTCGAACATGGGCTCGGGCTCGGGTGTGTGCGAACGGTGACCGGGCGCGAAATGGTCGTCCTTGTCGGCCGGTCCAGCCGCGAGGTGCTCGGGCATCTCGAGTCCGTCAGACTCACGTAACCTGTCCTCGAAACGATGGAAGGTGGCGTGAGACAGGAACACGCGGCTGGATCCAACGAGCATGTGGTGGTCGTCGAGCTGAAGAACACGCTTCAGGTCGCGGATACGATCAGCAGTGGTGCCCTGGTTGCCGATAGCACGCTCAGCAAACTCGTCGTAATACCTGTCCGCAAACTCCTGGTGCGTCATGCGAACCTCAAAGTCTGATGAACGCAAGCGCTGGCTGATCTCCGTGAGACCCAGACTGCGGATCTGCGCCTTCACCGAGCGAGTCTCGACTTGAGCTGGAAGTTGGGAGTCGTTTGGTCGCAAACAGAACACGAACCAGGGCTGGATCTGATCGAACGAGGCAAAGAGTCCCGAGAGCGCCTGCCACAACTGTCCAGCCACACAGTGCAGCTGGGTGCCAGCGTTGCCCTCGTCGTTGCCTCCTCCTACCTCCGCGTCTTCGCCCTCGGTTTCCTGGACGGCACGCAGTCGAGATCCAGCACGCTTCCGACGAGTCGAAGGAGCACGCATGGGCTTAACGGGCTGTTGGGCTGCGACAATGGTGTCCTCGTTGCGAGGGTGCATCTGCGTGGCAATCGATCGCGAGGAAAAGAGAGTTCGGATGAAAGGGTTGTTAGATCCTTGAGCGTCCGGTACGTGAGTAGGACCGGTCGCGGACCCGCGGAGGAGACGGAGGATGTCGGCGCTGGTTTCATTGGCGTTGCGGTCAGTGAATCCCTCGACACTGTAGGTCACGGGGCCGCCGTAGTGGTTGACGGTGAAGGAAGCTGAGCCCGTGCGATCCATGTTACCGACCGCGAAGGACGAATGCCCAGTGTAGCGCTTCGCCATGGCGTCGAGCATCTGGTTGTCCGTCCTCTTCTTCTTGCTCTGCTCGTCCGCAATGGCGATGAGACCCGTCTTGGAGTCCGTAAGCATCTTAAGGCACTCCGTGTTGTCGAAGTAGGGAATACGGTCGAGAGGCATTTTGTCCGCAGCCGCTTCCGCCAGTGGAGCCTCGTGGATGCGTTGCAGGATCCAGTTGTGCTGCTTCTCAGCTGCAAAGTTGAAGCAGAACTGGTCGATCGAGTTGATACCAAGAGTCGGGCCAGCATTGTTTTGCTGCCCGGGAAGATCAAGAATCGCGATGAAGGAGCCGAAGGAGTCCTTGCAGAGCTTCTGGTTAAGGTGCTCATTGAGCCACGAGAAGAGGAGCGAGTACAGAGTACGCGCAAGCTCATCTCGGACAGACTCAGCGCCCTCGACATCGAGGAACGTTGTACACACCTCCTTACGAACGAGAAGCGTCTTGAACGAGAAGATCTCGGCGAGGGCGTTCTCATGGACACCGAGAAACTCAGCAACCGTGGAGAGAACGTCCTCATTCAAAACAAGAGC
The DNA here is from genome assembly GCA_039545355.1 of Trichosporon coremiiforme. Lineage (NCBI taxonomy): Eukaryota > Fungi > Basidiomycota > Tremellomycetes > Trichosporonales > Trichosporonaceae > Trichosporon > Trichosporon coremiiforme. The sequence goes on from BCJJ01000011.1 coordinate 865,539, forward strand.
ACCCTCGTGCAAGGCATCATCTCCAGAGAACTGCAGGTTACCGATATGCAGGATACACGCGAGAAGCTGGCAGACCTGAGCGACAAGTCGGTTCGACATTCCAACGGCGCGGAAAGCCTGCTTCAGCTGGCGGAAGCGTTCGCGGTCGGTTGCACCAGTCCTGCGGGCGCGGCACTGGAGGTAGTGGTAGTCGCCCTCGTTTCCTAGCCTCAAGTGCTGGCGCTCCTCACCATCGATGCCGGCACAGAGGTAGTAAAAGACATGGAAATTGCGCTCGCCGCTAGCCGGAACCTGGCTCACTCGGGATCGCTCAAGGTAGTATTCAATCGTCTTTACACCCTCGAGACGTCCGCGGTCCGTGAACTGCAGCTCGGTGTAGTTTCCGTATCGCGAGGCGTTGTCATTGTGAACGGTGTGGGCGTTTCCGAAAGACTCGAGGATGAACTGAGCTCGTCAGCCGAATTGTTATGCTCATGCTTACCTCTGCATTCGCGATCTGGTTTCCGACCTTGTAGCCCTTCTTCCCATGGGGCGCGACGGAGACCTCGGAAACGGCTTTGATAGCCAATCGACGCATTTCCGACTTGCCAGAACCAGTGGCACCGCTGAGGAGGGTTAGCCAGGTCCAGACCCTGTTCACGTCCAGCGAAACGACAACCGGGGCGGCGGCTCTCAGGCCACAACGGCGGCGTTCACACCAGACCACTCGCAAACTCACCTCATGAGCATGATCTGGTCTTGGCCTGTCCTTCGCATGTTGTAGTACGCATTGAGCGTCGTTCGGAAAATGTGTGGTCCAAGGGACTCTTTGCCGCCGGGCTGACCGACGATATCGTCACCTGCTGACTGGAAATACTCCTTGACATAGTCATGAAGCGATGCGTCGCTGTTAACGGGCAGCGCGGTGAGAGGATTCATGGAGACAAGCGCCGAGTCGGACACGGCAGTGTAGGGTTGAGAGGTCACATAGCGCTCGCGAAGTGAGGCGATGATCGTGTCCTCGGCGATAGAGGGGAGTGCACTAAGCAAAGTTAGCAGTGATCGGGGCATGCCGTAGACGTGTCGCGACTGAAAACAAGGCGACGGGATAGACTCACCAGAGGTCGCTGATGCCCTCGAAGCGAGTCGAGAAGCGCTTGTTCTGGCCTCCGCCCGTAGGCCGTAAGGACGACATGTTGGTGGTGGTGAGTCTTAGTTGTTTTGCTGTTCGTGAATCGCTCGACTTTGCGTAACAGGGTTTGTTTGGTTTGGTGAATAAGCAGTCGGAAAGTCGAGCCTGCTCTGCGAGCGTCTAGCCGTCAAAGGTTGGCGTTGACCAGTCAGGCCCGAAGACGTGAAGAAAGAGGGAGAAAGGAGAAAGAAAGAAAGGGTTAAGGAGAGAAGACGAAAGAGCAAATAAGCAGTGGTGAGTTGGAAGAGCAACAGGAGTGACATGAACCCATACCTATCGATATTCGCACCCCGAGGGCTGTGCTGTGCGCCATGCGACAGAGCCGACGAACCAACACCTTAGCGACCACCCTATGTACTAATTCAGACTCATAAGCCACGTCCAAATTGAACCAAACATTGCATGGCATTGCTTGGTACAGAGAATGCAAGAAAGTGGCATGCATGCAATGTACTGGAGGACGCTTTGCTCTGGGAGAGAAGGAAGACATGCACGGAGAAAAAAACAAAGATGGCTTTGCTTTGCTTTGGCTTGTCACGACGACACGGGCGTCAGGAACGGCTGCTTGCATGTGAGGATCCCCAGGTTTCAACTTGTGTACCAGCAGAGCTAGCAGAACAACGCATCGCAGTGAAATCGACGAACCCTGGACAATTGATGGACGACGCCGCTGACAGGCAACTATTGTCCTATGGTGGGTGGCCATGGGCGGTGGGTTGTATGCGGTTCCCACCATCCCACAATGGCCAGGCGACTGCGCGCACCCCGAGCCCCCAGACCGAGAATTCCGAGAACGAGAACGCGAAGAATCCGCACTACTACTGGCGAGGAACGACACCCAGTAACCCTAGCCTGCCTGGCACCTTCAGTGATCAGACCGACACGTGGCAAGACTATGCGGTCCTCCCCCTAACGTTACTAGAGAATTGGAGCCAAGTCTAGCCCCGCAGTCCTCAAGCCTCTCCTCCGTTGTTGTTGCCTTCTTCTCACTTGCGACTTCTCACTTTCTCTCGTTCATCTGTCTGCTCCTGCGTTAAACTTCTGTGTTCAAAAATGGTGAGTGCATCGGATAGGATACGTTCAGTGATTTCGAGACTGACCATTCCAGCAAAACCGCACGTGAGTGAGAGTTGCGCACGCGGCGCGTTTTATGGTTCCCCGAACGAACATTGCGTTCGGGCAATGAAGGAAGGGTCGACGACTAACCACCCGCAGTGTCCTCTACGTGACTGGCTTTAGCCCCAACCTCCGCGCCCGGGATTTGGCTTGGGAGTTCAAGCGCTTTGGCCGTCTCGTCCGCTGTGACATCCCCGCTCTCAAGAGCGCTTCCTCATCTCGTAAGTATCCGTGTTCCCACCTGCATCGCCGACACACTCTTCGGTTGTTGTCGTCTCCCGTTGCATCTATCCACTTTCTATCTTTTTTTCAAAGCCCCCTTGACTAGACCCCTCATGCCCGTCTTGCTCAGCGTGAGCTAGGTCCGTTATTCTTCCTTCAACGATACGGTCCTGCGATCAAAAGCGTGGAGCGAGTTTGCCTCGGGCAGGAACGGACACAAGGTCTCAAGACAGGCACACTGGCGCAAACGTCATCCGGCCTCCGTCCCAAGAGTCTCGAGCCAAGTGGCGAGTCGGCCGCCGGATCCGCGCGAGCGCCGGCGGTCCGCGGCAAGGGCGCGACGGCGAGCGAACGAGCGCACCTCGCGAGAATGCTTTTCCTTAAGACCACCCTTCCCCGCGCGTGCACCGAGCATCGAGCGAAAGCGGCGACAAGCGTGCGAAAGCGACAGCGAATCGTTTGCTTCTCCTCGAGGAGAGTCCGCTAGCATCCACCACCACACCACCCACCCGAGTTCGAGCGAGCGAGGACCCATTGCCAGCGAGCTAGCGTGGACGACGACGACCCGACTGGAAACAGTAAGAATACCGCAGCTCACCCCACGCAGCCTTTGCCTTCGTCGAGTTCCGCCGTGAGGACGACGCCGAGGACGCCTACTACGACATGCACGGTCGCACCATCGACGGCCGCCGCATCACCGTCCAGTGGGCCAAGCGTCCGCCCTCGGCTGCCTGGCGCCATGAGGAGTGAGTTTGCTGCGTCTTGCGGCGTCTTTCGGTGCCCAGGACGATCAGCTAGCGTTTGTGATGTTTGGAGCTGACGTCAGCTACCGCCGTGACCGTGGCCAGGACCGCGCGCGCTCTCCCCCTCGTCGCCGTTCGCCGAGCCCTCGCCGCCGTTCCCCCAGCCCGCGCCGTGACGAGCGCGCTGACCGGGAGTACGAGCGCGAGCGCGACAGCGGACGTGACAGCCGCGACGAGCGTGACGAGCCGCGCGGCGACGAGCCCCGCGACGAGCGCCGCCGCTCCACGACCCCGCCCCGCAAGGACGGTCGTGACGACCGCGACGACGAGCGCCGTGACGGCCGTGACGACCGCGACGAGCGCGACGACCGCCACGACGACGAGCGCGAGCGCGACCAGGGCGAGAACGAGCGCCGTGACGACTAAGCGGCCTTCCTCTCCGCACTCAAGGTGCGCAGGTGCGTCCCATATGTCTTCTGGCCGCAGCAGCGGCGTCAGCTGCACAGCTGCTTGAAAGTGCCCGTACGTAATAAAATATCTCGCAGTATGCAAAGTGTGGCTTGCTACGTTTTCTTTGTGACTCTGGACGTGCACACGAAGGAGGCAACTTACGTTGGTCCGCACTCGTTCCCCGCTTGCGTTGACCCCGCGCGGCTCCTGCCAGCCTTCGCTCGATCGACGATCGGACCCGAGCGTAAGCTTGCGACGTTGGTATCTATCTGCGACATCTCTCCCTGTTCTAGCATCCCTTCACGTTGGCCCAGATCTGGAGTTGTGAGTTTCTGCCGTTCCATTGCCGCATCGAAGGTGTGCGTCATGATCAGCACCAGCTCCGGGGTCAGTCACGGCTGTGTCGCTCATTGTGTTCAGTATGCTCAGTGCGCTCAGCATGATCAGTGTGCCGGGTGTACTCTACCAGTGCGACCAGTGAGCTCGAGCATAGTGCAGTGTACAAATGTCCATTCACGTTTTACGTTGCTACTGCTGCATTTCGCGTGTCGGTGGAAACAAGGTGGTGAGAGCATGGTTGGGGGAGGGGATCGGGGTATACAAAAACGCTGTTACTACTTGTACGTGTTGGCTTGGGGCTCGTTGCCTCTCTGCCTCTTTCCTTCCGATCCTCTCTCCTCTCTCCTCTTTCGAGCCTCTCCTCTGTGTTGTGGGAGTTCGTGGAGAGAAGAGGAAAGGAAGAGAGAAGGGAGAGAGGAGGACTGGTATCCTGTCTGCAAAAAAGGTGGGACGAAGAATTGGTCGACGTGTTGCCGGAGCGCACCGAGGACGCTGGGGTACCACGCCACTTTCAATCGCGGTATCAGGTGTGGGCGTTGGTCTGGCGACGAAGAACACGATGGGCGGTGGAACGACTAAGGTGGCGGGTGGGGTTGTTGGTATCGAATCATTAAACTGGGGAATCTGGTTTACACAGAAAGACGAAAGAAGATAAGCAAGTCAAGGTTCGTTTAAACAACCCAAGATTTGTCGCCGGTGGCCGGTGGGGCTGGCGTCAAGATGAAGACCGTGATTTGGGCCGAGTCGCTAAACGAGTCGGCAAGAGTTGGGTGAGGAGGATGTGTGCCAGCGAGGAACCTCACATGGGAGGAGGCTGCTGTTGCCAGCTGTTGTTCGGGTCAACGGCTTGGTCGCCGTGGTACTCGTCCTCGGCCTTGGCGACCATGGGAGCGCCGTTGACGTCGACACCGCTATTCCACTGTGCCTGCTGTGGCGGGTAGTACTCACCGCCCTGCTGGCCGTCCACCGCCGCAGGCTCAGAGTAGACGTAGCCCTGCGTGCCCGACACGTTTGGCATCGAGTTGACCATGCCGCTCGGGGCCGGGGCAGGAGGGGGACCCATCGAGCCGTAGTTGTATGAGCCACCGCCACCGTGTGGTGTCAGAGAGCGGTAGCGCATTGGCTGCTGGGGCGGTGTGAACGACGGTCCGACGGAGGAGACGCTCGGCGCGTTCCACGCATTGGGCGGGGGCATCGACAGCCAGTCGGGCGGCACTGTCGTGGAGCGCTGCGGCGCCTGCATGCCGCCGTAGTACATGTTGTACTGTGCGTTCGGGCTTACAAATGTCAGCGCATTGCCACAAGGTGTTTCATGTTTCAACACGGGGATTTTTCACCGCCCTGTCGTAGTATCTCAACTCACTCAACGGGGACATGTGACATCATGCCATCAGTCGGCGCTGGTGATTGCGTCGGCCAGCGGCGGCCAAGATAAGGCGGTGCGCTAAGCCGCGAGTCCTCGACCGTCTCGCTGCTCGAACGTGGTGGCTCGTCCTTGCGGTGCAGGCGTAAGTGTTGCAGCAGGTTGTCCTGGCGACTGAAGGCGCGCGAACAAAGCTTGCAAGCGAACGGACGCTCCTGCGTGTGCGTCCGGATGTGGCGCTTCAGGTGCTCCAAGCGCTTGAACGGTCTGCGGCAGAACTCGAAGACGCAGACGAACGACTTCTCCTCGGTGGCGCCGACGTGCGCGGCTTGGGGGGCAGCTGTCGAGGCGGTGCTGCTGTTGGCAGCATCGGCTCCTGGTGCCGGTGAGTCACGAACAGAGTCCGTCTTGCGCTTCTTCTCGTCACCGCCGACCGTGGAGACCGCCGTTCCGTCGCGCTTGGCCCTCTCCTCATCATCCTCAGGGGCCACCGACTTTGAAGGGGATGAACGCTTCGAGCGCGTACGCTTGCGCTTATACGCTGAACTTCCCTCAAACATCGTCACGGTGAACTGGGGTAATCCCCCTGGCCCCGTCTGGTACTGGTCGGCGGTCGGCTGAAAAAAATCAGGAACCGGTCTGCCTGTGTTGGGATCGATGGCGCCGACACGGCCAGTCCACATGCTCTGCTCGACCGAGCCGTCCATGGGACGTCCGTCGTAGGTCATGCTGGGGTCCATGCTCGACTGCCTCGATCCCTCCGGACCCATACCTCCCGCCATCATGTGAGCAGCATTGGGAGCAATGCGTGCCTGCAGAGGGTAGACCTGGTCCTGAGATAGCGTCAGCGTCTGTGCAAACAGGATATCGTTATCGCGAGGCACTAACTAGAATAGCCGCCTCCATTCCACGATTGGTGCCCATAAACTGCTCGTAGAGACCACGGCGCGGGTCATACTTGAAGCTGCGGGCGGGCTCGCCAACGACGACCGATGTCGGCTCCTGACCAGCCTTCTCGCGCTTCAAGTCGCGCTCAAGAGCATCAAGGAAGAGACGGTCATGCGGGACAGAGAACCAGTAGAAGACCTTCTGCTTCTTCTGGGTACGGATGCACCCGTTGCGGAACAGGAAGTCAAGGAAAGCAGACCTGTAGTGTCAGCTAAAGTGTCCCAACTGTGTCTTGTAATCAGAATCTGAAACTCACTTTGGCTCCTCGAGACAAGCATCAACACCAGGCTTAAGGTTGCGGAGGTCGGAGAAGACACCCTCCTCCCACTTTTTGGTGTGCTTCACGGGGCGACCGAACGCCTCGAAACGGAAAAGAAGTGCGCGGACTGGATTTGGTGAGCTAACGTTCCTCAGCCAGCCAAACTCAAAACTCACCGATGTCAGTGCCCGTGATATGATAAAGGCCGTTCCAGAGCACACATGCAACGTCCTCGCCGTTCGGGAGTCGGAACTTGGAGAGATCAGGAAGATGCTGCATGTCAGTCCCATTTCCGTGAGCAGCAACTCACGCTCTGAGGAAGCGTAGACCACTTCGTGGGAGCGGTAGCAAGGAACTGTGATGTCAGCAACCCTGATGATGAGCGTCACTTACGAAAAGCAATCTGCAAAGCAACTCGACGCGAGCCGTCTCCGAGTCAGTCAGACGCCGTGGAACGACGTCCGCGGGGGGCGGAAGCGGGTAGAGAATGGCCTCTTCCATACCGGGGCCTCTGAGGATCGTCAGTGACTGGTGAAACTCAGCACAGGGCGCCTTGGATGTCACGCCCATTGCGACACCCAGGTCGCTAACAACGCGAAATACGCACTCCTTGTATGGGGCGTGATAAACCTCTACTTCGGTGGGACCGCCCAGCATAGTTGTGCCTGTACCAGGCAGGTGGGTGGTGGGCAGGGTTGCGAAAGTAGTAGCTATGATGGCGGTGGCTACTCGGTCGTAGCTCGATCTCGGCGTCGGGTTAGAGAGGGCTGCCGGTTGGTCGGGAAAGCGGAGGTTGGGTCTCAGTCAGAGGGCAGACGGTCGACTGAGGAGTGCGAGGGGTGACGGAGAGGAGCGTTCGATCAAGACTTTGCCTCGTTGCTGATGGAGATCTCGAAAGAGAGTCTAAGCGGTAGGGACTGTTGGTGTGCTGAGACGATCCGGAGACTGGTGTGTATCGACAGGTAGCGCGTTCGAGATCACAGATGGACTCAGGGGTTGCGATTAGATGAGCGGCGGCGATGTTGTTGTCGGGGGCGGCGGCTGATGGAGGTCGCAAGGTTGTGGTTGTGACTGTGGGTGTGGTTTGGTATGACGGGTAATCGATGATGTCGATGTGAGCGAGTGATGGATGATGAGGGGAAAAAGTGGGGGAAAGACAGGATGAATTAGGGATTGAAGTGTGAGAAATGTAAGATGTTGGAGAGAGGAGAGTTCGGAGGATGAGACGTGTGAGGACGTTGTGGAAGGTGTTGTTGGAGGAGGATGGGGAGGAGGGCTCGGGGCAGAGGGGATGCTACCTTGTTGGAGGAAGCAGCCTAGCGGCCCAGAGCTAGGAGTGGATGGAAGGATGGATGGTTAGAGAAAGGTGAAACGTGTTCCAAAGGAGAAAAGGCTGAGGAAATATTAAGATGCTGGGCGACAGGGGGCGGGCCGGTAGACAATCTTTAAAGGCAGTAAGGCTCTGCACCGCGGCCAGGCGGACGGTCCGAGGATGAGCAGTGGACGCCGCGCGTGAGAGACGCAAGGGGTTCGGAGAGCGCACTAGGACCTAAGGGCGCAGCGAGGGACAGCGAGGGACCCTTTGAGGGTTGTGGGTTACGTGTATTATGTGTCGTGTAAGAGAGAGCACGAGAAGGACGCTGGCGCACTAGCGAGACGGACGGTACGGAGCACCCAGGCTGGGAGGGCATGGAGGGCCAGGGGGATAGGGGGAGGCGAGGGAAGACGGGCAGAGGAGGACAAAGTCGATGCGCGATGCGAGACGCAGCAATGTCTGGATCGTCGTGCTCTGCACTGCAAGGCAAGACAAGCCCAGCGCAGAGGCCTCGCATAGGGCACGGGCAGGGCCAGGGGTGGGTGTAGCGTGTACCATGTTAGAGAGATGCCTCAGGTCCTGGGCCCTGCTGCCTCAGCCCGCGCCCGAGCCCCACAGCGCCAGGCGCCCCAGCGCCCGACGCCCTACGCCCCCTCAAGACCTTCATCGACACATCCAGACCATCCAGACCATGCAGTTCGCAGACTCATGCATGGCAGCAGATATACTCCCGGCACCCGCCGATGCGCTCAATGTGCAAGTCGCGAGTCACGGATCACGGATCGGAGGGTCCCAAGACGTTCCCAGAGCACGGGAGCAGAGGAGCAGAGGAGCAGAGGAGCAGAGCTAGCAGAGCTAGCAGAGCCTGGCCACCTGTCTGCTGCTGCGTCTCATCTCACACATCACACATCTCAACGTGCCGTGTGCCGCTGTCTCGTGTCTCGACTTGCGTTCCTGCATATCCTGCGTCCTGCAGACTCGTGCGTTGCTGCTCCGGAAGCATGACAGCATGCACGCCCGGCTACCCCGCCCTTGGAACGCCTCTTTGGCTCATGCAAGCTTCTCGCTGGCTCCCTTGGGTCCCCTGTAAGGTTTCAGGTGCCACGTTAACCTCAAATGTGACGGGTACAGGCATTCTGTTCAATCCTTGTGCCTAATCCCGTCTGCGACTGCCGACAGTCTGGGTTAATTGGGTTTGACCGGGTGTGTCCCAGTACTTCCGGGCACGTCCCATGTCATATGTGACATGAATGTGGTCCGAATGACCTCTGCCACGAGCGGCAGTACGGCATCGCCCATCTTTCTTGTTCACATCCTCGCGAGCGCGCGAGCCCTCGCTGCCGGCTGCCCCTGGAGCTCCGAGGGCCTGCACTGCAAGCCAGTGCTGCCCCTCCAGCCGGAGCCAGCCCCTCCTCCGCTCTCAGCGGAGCTAGCAGGGCTAGCACGGCCAGCCCCCGGTATCCGGAGGATTGTCACGCCGCACTCCTGCTCGCGGCTGCGCTGCGAGCCTGGCCCACTCGTGGCTGTCGGCCGCGTGGCGGTGACACTACGTAGGGCATTGCAGGGGTGAGCGAGGAGGGCGATGAGGGCGGCCAGCGCGGGCATCTGACTATCGCCGAAGTAAGTCGCCATGTCTGACCATCCTGCGATCCGGTGCTGCCTGACTCGGTCTGATACAGAGAGCGCTGTAGAGCGCTGCACGCGCTGACCGTTGCGCTGACCATTGGCTGCCTAGACAGGACATGACTGTCCATAACTGTCAATAGACATCATCGCATCGTTTCCGGCCTGCCTACTCAAACCCGTAATCCGTTTCCCACACCGTGGGGCGATACATGCGACATGGTGCTTGCGACGCATGCGCTGCTTGCGCGCACCGGCTGCAAGGGCTCACTATGAGTAATAGCCCGCGGGGCGTCAGCAGGAACACAGGTCCTGGGGTGGGATTCATTCAGATTCAAACTCTCCTCGAGGCGAGAACCTGATCCTCCGACTTTCCAGATTGGCCAGATCGGCTCGCCCACACTTGTCCCCGTGCGTCCGGTACAGCACCAGGCAGCACCGGGATAGTGGAGACGCATGCAGACGCGTCGGTTGGGTAACGCGCCAGAGCTTGAATCGCTCGGAAGAGTGGGGTTGCGACTCCTGCTGACATCTTGCCACAATCAGCAATGGCAGCTTGGGTTCGCTGCGACGCAGCCAGGTCTCGTTCCCATTCGTGCGCTCCGCACAGACAGCGAGACTTACGACGACTGCTACATGCGGGCACGCCCCTCTGGAGCGACCCAACGGAGCCTGCGGAGCATTAATGTCTAGCTCTTCCTCCGTCAATTACGTGCTAATCACGTGAATTGCAATACGAGTCGTACACCATGTCTACGTTCCTATGTGAATTCAGATGAATCGCTGAAGCGAAGGATGAATGGAAGTAGCTGTTCTCGTAGTTGTGGCATGCCCGACGTACTTGGCATGAGGTATGGCCGCTGGGTGGTGTTGATGCTCTCTGACTGCGAGCACGGTAACGTTGCTTTCGAGTATTTCACTCTGAAACGGTTTGACTTAATAATATGCATACACCCGCAGAATCTTGTTTCCCACCATTCTCATCTATTCAGCACAGGTCGCTTGGGGGATGGTTGGGTGCTTCGAGAAGCTAGGAGCCAGGAGGCGCAGGAGGCTAAGAGAGGATTCCGAGGGATCGAACGCCAGTCCGAAAGAAGGTCTGCCCGCGATCAAACAAGGAAGAATGTGCAGCGTCCGTGAGGGCAGGAGCGTGCGAGTCGCGAGTCAGTCACTTTGGCTTTGTTCTGTGTGATCTGTGTGTGATCCGTGTGATCTGTGTGACGAAGCACGAAACAGATGCGCGGCATGCCGCAGATCGGGCAGATCGGGCAGACGCGAGTCCAGCGCGAGTCAACGAGATCACTTATTGCAAAGTTCGCGTCGAAACAAGGAAACGCGGCTAACCTCCAAGCGCTCGTGCAGCCGCTCCGACCGTTTCTTGTTTGAAAGCGGCAGTTTCGCAGTATCACCTCAGGATCCACAGGCAGATGTGTCGGGTGTCAGGTCATCAGGTCAGACCGGGTCGAAGGGTCAGGACACCCGGGACCCTCCTCGTCCTGTCACTATCATCGTTCCGTCTACCCCGTCTGTCTGCGTACGCGCTCCGTCTCACTCGTGCTTCCAGTACTTGAATAAGATGGTGGTCCGCTGGCCCGCTTCCCGGCGATGGCCTTTGGTGCGCTGGTCCGCCGAAACTGCGGGCAGCTTTATTGCGTTCCTGCCTGCGTACAACACTCCGACCGTCAGCTAAGGCTCGATCAAGCCGGATCCGATCTGCAGTCGGATCACGGAACTCTGGGAAGCAGTAGCCCACCCTAGACACCCAGGTCAGGTCGGCCCAGCTCAGGCCCACCGGAACTGGAGGACCCGGGAGGGCGGCAATCCCCAAGGCAACCGGCAGACTCGCAGGGTTTTACCAAATTCGCATAACTCTCCTCGAGACTCAGCTACAACCTACTCTGGCCGCGCATGGTCACACTCATGGTTGCTTCCGGTCATCTTGCCACGTGTGCCCACGTCATTTCTCCCGAAAGCCGGGCGCTTATCGTACTTCCATTGCTGGATGCGATCATTGAGCCAGCGTCACCCAGCGTGTGCCCAGCTTAGGAGCCACTGTCAGTCCAGTCAGGTTGTCACCGTCACGCAACCTGCACCACCGCAGCGGATGCCATCGTAAGCGCCAGCCGAGACCCACGTCTTGCAAGCTCTGAGATCTGGCTGCTGGCTTGGCTCTGGCAAATAACACTGCCGAACATTCGCGACCACCACCACTACTGACCGACCCTCTCCTGGCCCTCGACTGAAAGCAGGTCCATAGGGACCGAATCCGCCTTCTGGCTATGTCCGACATGCCGCCCAACATCCCAATCCGGCCCCCACGACATCACTCCGTCGCCAGAGGCTCGAGCACGGCGTCCGTCGCCTCCGTTGCTTCGGTTGCGTCTTCCTCGAGCTCCGCCTCATCCTCGAATCGGGCACCGCCGATTCCACCGAAGACCTCCCGCGTCATCGACCAATACCACGCCGATCGCAACCCCGCTCAATGGGCTTCTTCTAGAAGCTCTCTCATCCCCGCGCCCCAGCGCGCGATTCTCGCCCAACCACCTCAGGCCCCGAGGAGCCGAGCGCAGCCGCGCACGCAAGCGTTCTCCACGCATCAGGCTCAGCAGCGTCAGGCGAACCAACTTGGACTTATCACTCGAAGACCACCGGGCCGAGTTGCCGCCATGGTGACATCGGCGCAGCAGCGACCTAACATGGGGGCTTCGACTGGCTCAACCCAGAGCTTCACCTCGCTCGCTCGATCCGTGCTCAGCGCTGCGGGCGCTGCTGGAAGCGCTGTCGCAAACACGGTCGTCGGAACAGACAAGCCGCGAGGACCAGGAAAGGAGACGGTCTTCCTCGTTCCCGGCTGGGGCGTGAAGCGCCCCACGAAGGACAGCAATGAGCTCGGTAAGTGTGTATGTCATTCGGCGGCTGACGTGACAGCCTTCGACCTGCATGTTACGACGTCAGGATTGTGCGTGTTCGAACGGGATCCGGGGAATGTGTCCAGGACACAGCGGGCAATGATGAGCCTCGTCCGACGGTTCGCTGCCCTTCCTGCTATCCCGACACTTCCGCCAAAGGGCAAGGGAGCGCTCATGGACGACAAGTTGACCGACTCGCCCACAAGTGACCCAGCGGACGACAAGGACCTGCCCGAGGTGGAGGACATGATCGACCTCGACTCGCCCCCAAGCACGCCGAAGAGGGGTAAGCCGCCCCCACCGCCAAAGCCGAAGCCAGAGGCGCTGAGGGGCAACGCCGTGCAGAGGAAGGGGGCCTTAAACTCAACTGACACGACTCCTAAGGCCACCCCACCCTCCTCGACGAGGAGGCGCTCGCCTTCCCCGCCCTCCCGAATCCCCTCCACCGACCAGGTGTTCATGGACAATGAGCAGCTGAAGCTCGCCCACGAGTACCTCGACACCCGCCTGCGTCCCTTCTGGTCAACGGCTTTGCCGAATAGACGAGTCGCGTTGTCGCTATACACCGTCAAGCTGATCGACAGCAAGCCCGTCCCGGAACCGGGACCGGAGCTGTTTGACAAGGAGCCTCTCATGCGGACAACGTTCACGACGAATAGCCAGGGTGTCTTCATCCACCACTTCGTCATTCCATGGGAGCGCATCTGCACGCACCCAGAGTCGATCGGGCTGGCGTTCTCCGAGGATCCGCAGAACAGCGACCCGCACAAGGACTGGGGACTGGTGTTCCGCGCTCAGCTGCTTGGCGAGGAAGGTCCCGATGGACTGCAGCGAGCAACAACGTCGGACTCGATGAACAGCACGGATAGCAGCAGGAGCAACCGAATGAAGAGCAGGTTAGCACGTGCTGAGGGTGCTGCAACCAGCTTCTTCTCCCGCTCTGAAATCCCGAACCGCAACGATGGTGATGGCGACCAGGAGATGGGTCTGATGGGGCTGGGCGAAGCGAGTGCGGAGGCGGTCAATGTCGCCAACATTCAGCGCCCGGGAGGAGTGCGCATCATCTCTGATCTAGTGAGTTTCATATATATGTCGTTGAAACTGACGTACAGGACGATACGGTGAAACACAGTGACATCCTGAGTGGCCCCCGCGAGGTGTTCCGCAATGTCTTCTGCCGCCGCCTCGAGGACATCCTCGTGTTCGGCATGAACACGCTCTACCAGGACCTGACGCGCATCGGCCTGGCGGGCGTGCACTTCGTGTCCAACTCGCCTGTGTCGATCTACCCGCTGGTCTCCCAGTTCCTGCAGCTGCACAAGTTCCCATCGTTCTACTCGCTCAAGCTGAAGATGTATTCTTCACGCTCGATAGTGACGTCCCTGTTCGAAGGAGCTGGCGACCGCAAGCGTCCGCCGATCGAGGACATCATGAACGAGTTCGGGGACAGCAAGTTCCTCATGTTCGGCGACAGCGGCGAGCAGGATCTGGAGCTGTACGTGTCGCTAGCGCGCGAGCGGCCGAAGCAGGTCCTCGCGATCTTCATCCGCGATGTCACGAGCAGCCGAGCCGAGGAGGCACGCAAGGTTGCTGAGAAGGCGGGGTTGATGACCCACTCCGAGCTCGCCGAGAACGAGTCCGCAAAGCAGCGCCAGGAGGAGCACGGCGTCTACGCCAGCGGCAACACGTACGACCGGTCTCCGAGCCCGACCAGCTCGGGTGCCAGCACCCCGACGTCGAGCATCAGCCGCCAGCCAACGGACCAGGACATGAAGCAGACGATTGCGGACTTGCAGTCCCTCAGTGCCGAGGAGCAGAAGGTCTTGAAGCGCGCGGCGCAGTGGGAGACCCGTGTGAACCAGGCCCTTGACGCTGTCCCTCCAAGCGTCAAGCTCATCTTCTTCAAGGAGCCGGAGGAGATTGAGAGCCTCGCGCAGGCGCTCGTTGAGGCCAACGTCTAGACTGTTGACCTTGCACATATGTATCATAGCCCTAACCATACGCAACGTGCAGTACCAACATAGCTTCGCTTGGCCCAGACACGGCGTGCTGACTCGGCGATGGCGTCAACCGAGCTAACTTTCATAGCGGAGTGGGGGTCTTGGCATTGTCGGCACCACATGGAGCTTCGTTGAGACAATGCCATCCCCATTGCAGCTTCAGCAAGAAGTCGGACATGCTATGTTTATGGCTTTGGACGTCACTTGCATGCATACGCTCGCTGATCACAGTGTCCATGAGCCTGTTGCGGCCTGCGCAAGCCCCCCCACGACTGGTGCGAAGCTGGGTGTGGACCTAATTAAAGCCATGCGACATGCCGCTTTCGTCATAGGCACGTCGCATCGTGTGCGTCATGCCAACCAGATTCGTCGGGGTGATCGCCCCCACCGAGCCTCAGGGCGGCGACGCGAGGAAACAACCCAATCTGGGCAAATCTGGGCATTAAGGACATGCCAAGCCTCTCTAGGGTCTGCATGCGCGTCCTGCTCACCTCAGCAACTCGGCGACCTCGTTGCACAGCCATCGCAGCGCGACCGCAAAGAGAGGGGTCGATTTCGCCGCCAGACCTTGCCGCCCTTGCCGCCCGGTGGAGGCGCGAGAGGACCAGATAACAAACGTGCATCCTGTCCTGCTCGTTTCCCTCACACTTCGCTTTCAGTCTACATACAGTTCTGCAAACTGCACACGCAGCATGCTCGTGTCCGACGGCGTTCCCGGTACGTATCCTCTGAAGAAGATCTGCTTACGGTGCAGTCAAGACTCTGCTCACCACTGTATTCTCTGTGAGTAAAGATCGACGTCGATCCTCGAACGGGGCACGCAATCCGCGGTCGGCGGTGACGGCCGCTCTTACACGCCGCTAGAACTGCCCCGCACTTGCTATCGCAAGACCCCGCAACTCGTCATACGAGCTGCACACGACCGAGACGCACGATACATCGAGCTGCATGAGCTGACAACCAGTCCATCACAGAGGTCTTCCTCCTATGCCTGGCAGGATACATTCTCGCCGCGACTGGCGTGACCGACAAGGCCACGCAGCGTAAGCTCAACGTCATCAATGTGTCGCTGTTCACGCCCGCGCTGCTGTTCTCGAAGGTGAGTGCATCCTCTCATTGCGGGGTGGTACTGCTGCTCTGCGAGCTCGTGACCGTGCTGGACTGCGCGCACAAGAACACAAACGTCATGTGTCGCTTTAGGCTGCCTCAGTGATGAGATGGCGAATCCTCGGCACCCTGTGTAGCATACATCTGCTTACGACAGGTCGCGTTCTCGCTCACCCCGGCCAAGCTCAAGGAGCTGTGGATCATCCCTCTCGGCTTTGTGCTGATCACGGGTGTATCAGCGCTCGTTGCGTGGATCCTGTCAAAGGTCTTCCGTCTGAAGAAGAGCCAGACGTAAGTTGTATGCAGTGCAGGGTCCGGGCAACCGGATATTGCGCCTCAGTCGCCCCCAAAATGTCATTACTGACAGCTTCCGCAGTGCGTTCGCGATCTGTGCGGCCATGTTCCAGAACTCGAACTCGCTTCCGATCGCGCTGGTGCAGTCGCTCGTCGTCGAGGTCCCCGGCCTCAAGTGGGACAAGGAGGACAACAAGGATCAGATGCTCGGTCGCGCGCTCACGTACATGGTCGTGTACTCGACGCTCGGCATGGTGCTGCGCTGGAGTTGGGGCGTCAAGCTACTCAGCAGCGCGGATGACGATGCCGAGCACGAGGACGCAGAGGAGGGACGCATTCCCGACTCGATCGAGATCACTGCCGGTGCCCAGACGCCGGACCAGAGCGGTGTGGTTATGGACGTCCACATTCCCCGCGCCGCTTCCCCGGAGCCCGTTACGCCGCTGGCTGGCACACCTCTGAACGGCACGCCTCTCAACGAGCAGCAGCGCTTCAGCTACTCGCCCGCTCGCCGTCTGCGCTCGCCGTCGCCCGCTGGCTCCGGATCGGCCGTGAGCACCAGCCACCGCCTGAGCACCTCTCCTCTTGTTCCCCGCGGCCGCACCTCTACCCGCCAGAGCAGCGCCAACGCCTCTCGTTCCGGCTCGCTTATGAGTGTTGTGTCTAACCGCCGCCGCCTCTCTAGGACGGACTCGGCTCGCGAGTTCTGGGGTCTGCCCGAGCAGCCCAAGGCCGGTCACTCGGGCATCGTGCATGACCTCGACGATGTGACGGAGGACTCGTCAGAGAGCGAGTTGGAGGACGACGAGGCGGACGAGTGGGGTTCGATCCGCGCCGACGTCGGCACGACCCGCTCCCCCTTCTACGCCGAGCTCAAGGCCCGCGCGCTCGCGTACTGGGCTGCGTTCTGCAGCTTCATGACTGTGCCCACTTGGGCCGCCCTCGTGTCCGTTATCATTGCCCTGATCCCTCCCCTCCAGGCCGAGCTGAACAAGTTCACTCCCCTCAAGGCGGCGATCAACAGCGCCGGTCGCTGTTCCATCCCCGTCACGCTTGTCGTCCTCGGTGCGTTCTTCTACACTCCCAAGCCGCCTCAGCTTCCCGACGATGAGGAGCAGAATGGAAAGGGCTTCGGCAAATTCTTCGAGCGCAAGCTGCGCAGCTTGAGGTCGCAGGAAGACCTGCGCTACGCCGGTGAGGGCAAGACTGTCTTCGTCGCCGTCCTGAGCCGCATGATCCTTGTGCCCCTCGTCTTCCTCCCCAGCATTGCGCTTATGGCGCGCTATGACTGGTTCCGGGCTGCCGAGGACCCCGTCTTCATCCTCTGTGCGGTGCTGCTCGTTTCCAGCCCGCCAGCCCTCACGCTCGCCCAGATCACGCAGGCCGCCTCGGGCGATGCGTTCGAGAGACTCATCTCCAAGACTATTACGTGGAGCTATGCCGTGCTCACCCCGCCGTGCACGCTCATCTATGTCGTTGTCGGTCTCCTCTTTGGAAGGCTATAAGCCCTCGTGCAAGCAGTGGGCAGCAAGAGCTGAGATATCCGCCCTCTGCTCTCGTCATCTCTATCTAGCCGTTTATTCTTAGCACACGCCAAAAACATGCGGATGTAGCATAGCATGCAACGTACTTTGACTGCACAAGCCCGTTCTCACGCCCACGCCCCGACGAGTGATGTCTCAAGATCTCTGGATCTCTTTCATCGTACCAGTTTAGAATCAACAGCCAAAGTCGATTTGCTCCCGTGCGATCGGCAACTTCACCCAATCCCTCACTGACGACAGAGTGCAACACGGGATATCTTCCTGATTTCTTTGCATTTAATCCAACCAACCACCTCTCTATCTCGGCGATCAACAGCAACTGCCTCTCGGCGTCCAAGCCATCCACGCCGTGCCCGCCATGTCCTCGTACACGCCCGAAGACGCGCCGGCGACGATAGCGGCGCAGATGGACATGTCGTCCGAGCTCGCGAATCAGGCGGCCGCCGAGGCCGCCGTCGCGGCCGCGATCAAACATGCGCAGAACGTCGACTCGCACCATGCCTCGCACTCTCACGCGCACCATCCTCCACACGCTCATAGCCAGCCGAGGTCTGAATCTTCCTCCTCTGCCCCTCATGCCGGTGTCGGGGGTGAGTCGGCCTCTGCGTCCCCAGGACCGCAGCCTGGCCAAGGTCCCCCACCGCCAGCACCTTACAGGCGTCCGCCTTCCTTCCCCTTCGGCCCACCGCATCGGCAAGCTCCCGACAGTCCGCTCTCGAACGCCCAGCAGCTCGTGATCCTGCGCGAGTTCTATGCCCGCAACCCGAATCCAGGCCGTAGGGAACTGGAACAGCTCGCGGAACGCACAGGTCGGCCATGGAACAAGATTAGGGAATACTTCAGGCAGAGGCGGAACAAGCTCCGCGGTCTGGCGGATCTGGAGAGCATGGATGAGCCCGGGCGCGCAACGGGATGGCTGCAGGTCAGCTACCGGCCTCAGCCTGGCGCCTCCGTGTCCCAGCTTGCGTTGTATAACGCGTACCGGTCTCGGTTCGATCCATACGCGGCCACCGCGCCGATGTTGGGCGGACAGGAACTGATCCAGCTCGCATGCGCTACTTTCCCCGGGTGCGAGATGGCGCGGGACGAGGGAGACTATGTCCTCCGTGGGCTGAGGGATAAAGAGGGAGGAAGCGAGGAGTGGGACCGCAGCGTGGATGCGCTCGTTGAACCACTGCGGAGCACGACCTGGTAAGAGCTGATGTTGCGTAGGCAGAAGCTGACACCCAGGCTCCTGTCCAACTTCCAGCACCAGGGGGAACCTGGCGCACCGTCAATCACACAGACGGAGCTATACTCGAGCTATGCTGCGCGGTTCCTCGAGCCGCCGACGGGACAGGCGGACGACGACGAGCTCAAGGACTTCGAGGCGAACATGGCTGCTCAGGACGGTGAGGGCGAGAACGCAGCTTCGGGGTCTGGCTCTGCCGAGGCGGAGAATAACGCCGACAACTCTGGCGCGAACGAATCAAACGAAGGTGTGGACGGCGTCGGTGTCGGTGTCGACTCGGGCGTGAGCGGAGTATCGCAGGAGATCGACGACATCAACAGCTTCCTCCCACCGGCCCCCGACTCCCCACCCCCGCCACAGCAAGAAGACCGCAAACCCCCACGCCTCCTGAACCCCGTCGAGCTCATCGCCCTGACGCGTATGACGTTCCCCAAAGCCGAGCCGGCCGTAGACGACGAAGGCCGCTTCATCATCCGCGGCATTGAGCGCCGCGATGGGGTCGAGAAGGGCCGCCCCCGCGCTACGGACATGTTCCCGTTTGCATTGGCTAGTCAGCCCAACCCCTCCGATCCTGCGCATCCGTTCACGGCACTGCTGAAGCGGAAACTGGCACTGTTGGATCCGGACCCGGAACAGCCGCGCAAACGTGCTGCAGGAATTGGCGTCAACATCGCCCCGCAGCCTGAGCCAGAGCACGAACTGAGCCAGGATGAGCGTGAGCTCCTCGACGGTCTCAGGCGGTTCAGGGGCAGCTCGCTCGGCAAGGAGGTGCGCGACGTGTGTGTTCAGCAGTAGTGCGCGTTCAAGCAGTAGTACTGTGTAGAAGCAAAATAGTATAATGCATATATGTCTAGCGTCCGTACCCGCTGCTCGGGACGTTGGCGTACCGCCCTCCCAAGCCAGATGCAGGCCTCCTGAACCCGCTCGTCGTGCGGGCGTGCCCGCTCCCCGTCGCCGTGCCGGCTGAAGTACCTGCCGCACTGGTCGGCCGGCTGCGTGACGGCGCTGGAATCGAGCTTCCTCGTCCCCTGAGTCCCCCGCGAGTAGGCCGCACGCCGGGTCTGCCCCGAGTAGCCGCTGCGCTGCGGGCTTTGGCAGCAGCCTCGCGCTCCGCTGCAGCCTGGCGTTCCTGCTCCCTCCTTGCTGCCTCCTCGGCTTCGGCGGCTCGTCGTGCTTCTTCGGCGGCGGCTCGCTCCGCCGCGCGGTCCGCCTCGGCTTGCAAAGCTGCAGCGTCCTGTCGTCAGCTCACCTCTTCCCATGATCAGCTGTTGGAGAGGACGCCTCACGTCTTCAGCTCCGGTCCACTTCTCATTCATGACGAGCTGGCGTGTGTGTTCCGACTGTCCGAGAAGCTTGACGTAGTCGTCGAGCAGCGCCGACGTCTGCGCGACGCGGGTCGCTAGTCGCTTATGGTCAGCTCACCTTGTGTGATGTGGGCTGGACATACCGTGTTGTGCGCCCGTCCCTCCTCCAGCGCACTCATTAGCGTGTCAAACACTGTGTTAATGCGTTTCAGCTCCGCCAGCGACGTCCGCAGCGCCTCGTCCCTCGCCTCAGCGGATTGCGGCTCTTCCTTCCGCTCTGGCTCGGGATCTTCCCGGTGATCGTCCTCTGGCTCCTCAGCCTCCTCCTGCACCGTCTCGTCCCATGCGAATGTTGGAGGACGGCGTTCCGGTCGCAATGCCCGGTCCGCCGCCTGCGATGTGCTCGGCTGGCTGCGCTCGCTCCGTTCTGACGGCGGGTCCAATGGCGGACGGGCACCGGTCCGTAACGTTGAGGTATGCGCCGGCGTCACCTCGGCCATGCCGGGGGCGAAGAGAGAGAATCGAGGTTTGGACGGCGGACGAGAGGTCGATGGCGGCGCGATGGGAACGGGGCGGGACGAGGACGAAGCGATGCTGCTCGACGTTGAGCCTGATGCCGGCGGTCGCCCGAGCCCGAGGCCACGAGAAGCGGACGGGATGTCGAACGACTCTTCGTCCGCTATACTCAGGTCCGCGAGGACGAGAGTTCCGTCGTCATCGTCTAATGGCTTGTTCGTCAGGAAGGGCGAGTCCATGGTCATCGGTCGGCAACGAAAGGTCGATGTTGTGATCGCTGCTGCAGCTGTGCGCGTCAAGTTGTCAACAAACGGCGGCGCGTCTTCCCAGAGTGCTCTGGCCGAATACAACGACAGATTAGCGGAACCAATCCTATGCAACAACCTGTCATTTGAGTTATCTCTAATGCGTGGCAAAGCATGACGCTTACCGTGCCTGAATTTCAAGATTTCTGAAGTCAGTCGCAGACCGCATCCAACTGCAGGTTTCCGAGCACCGTCCGTCGCACATCCACAACAAACATTAGATCCACCATGGCGACGCAACTCCCGCCCCCGAAACGACAGAAGTCGAACTACGCCAAGTCGCTCCTGCCCCCGTCCGCGCCGGAGCCCGAGGTGCCCGTCCCGCAGATCGTTGTCCAGTTCAAGAACTCGGAGACTGGCCAGAGCCTCGGTCCCGCGATCAACCTCCCGGCGGACACTGCCCGTGATGCGCTGCAGATGCTTGTGAACAAGCTGCGCGGAGAGGTGAGCCGAGAATGTTTCGAACGTATCTGACAGGACAGGACGAGGACCCGCTGCCGTACGCTTTCCACCTCCAGGCTAAGGACGCCTCGAGGGTTGCGATTCACGACTCGATTCTCGCCGACGCCCTCCAGCCCAAGGCGAGCACAAGCACAGCACCTGCCTTCTCGCAGGAAGACGTGTTCGAGCTATGGTGCGAGCCGCAGGCTGTTTTCCGCGTCCGTGCTGTTGGACGGTGTTCCGCGACGTTGTCCGGCCACGCTAGCCCGATCCTCTGCGCCGCCCACTCCCCGACGGGACGGTACGCGGCGACCGGAAGCGGAGATGCGACGTGCCGCGTGTGGGACATGGAGACTGAGACGCCGCGCTGGACGCTTACGGGACACAAGGGTTGGGTGCTGTGCGTCGAGTGGGACGCTCGGGAGAAGCTTCTCGCGACCGGTGGACACGATGGACAGGTGCGCCTGTGGGACATCAAGACGGGACAGGCGGCCGGCCAGCCTCTGCTGGGACACACGAAGTGGGTCACTTCGATGGCCTTCGAACCGCTGCACCTCGCGAAGGGGCAACCCCGCCTCGCGACCGCGAGCAAGGACGGCACGGTGCGTGTGTGGAACACGGCGACGAGGAAGCTCGAGTTTGTGCTCTCGGGACACTCTGCGAGCGTCAACGTCGTGCGCTGGGGCGGCGAGAACGTCATCTACACCGGCTCGTCCGACCGTACCGTCCGCGTCTGGGCTGGTACGGACGGCAAGCTCATCCGCACGCTGAGCGAGCACGCGCACTGGGTCAACACGATGGCGCTGTCGACCGACTTCGTCCTCCGCACTGGACCATTTGACCACACGGGCAAGCACCCGAAGGACGACGAGGAGGCCAGGGCCTGGGCCCTCAAGCGGTACAAGGAGCACACGTCGCAGCAGCCCGAGACAATGATCACGGGTTCGGACGACCACACCCTCTTCCTCTGGCCGGACCAGGCGAGCAGCTCGTTCTCCTCGACGGCGACGCCGAAGAAGCCTCTCGCCCGTCTGACGGGACACCAGAAGCAGGTCAACCACGTCGCCTTCTCGCCTGACGGACGCTTCGTCGCGAGTGCCGGCTTCGACAACGCTGTCAAGCTCTGGGACGGACGTACCGGCAAGTTTGTCGCCAGCCTGCGTGGACACGTCGCTGCTGTCTACCGCCTCGCCTGGAGTGCCGACTCCCGCCTCCTCGTATCTGCGTCCAAGGACTCGACGATCAAGCTCTGGAACCTCAAGACGTTCAAGATCAAGACCGACCTGCCCGGACACAACGACGAGGTGTACTGCGTCGACTTTGTCGCCGACAAGGTCGTCAGTGGAGGACGTGACAAGGTCGTCAAGATCTGGCGCCACTAAGGCAATAGCTGAACGAGTGTCTGTATGTTAGGTATAGGAGTAGACTAGATGCATCTTCCGGATATGTTTGACAACGATTTTCTTGCAGAGCAACCATGACTCTAAATGTGTTCCGCGATGTTCAGTTTGTTTATCTAAGGCCAACACAGGTCAAGCCAGGCGCCGTGCACTGGTTATCGTCCATGTTGCTTGCTGCGAAGGGTGTTAGTAGATAAGACGGGCAGCTGGGAGTCTTAAGATCTCAGCACAAGGCGAATGGTGGCCTTCTAACCCCCTCTCCTGATACTCCACATGAGCTCTCAGGGCGACATCGACTGGGCAGGTTGCCCCTACGGCGAGCGCTTGCAGGCTGCTCTCAGGCTGACCCAGCACCAACAATCCACTTCCGGGCCTCTGGATGATAAGCGACTGTCCCGGGACGCTTCCAACAACCTGTCTTCGGACGTTCTCGTGGTGTAGTGGTTATCATACTCTCTTAGGGTGATCTAACATCTTGAGCTTTGCCTCCAACTGTCTTCGGACAGCGATTGGGAGTGGCCCCGGGTTCAAATCCCGGCGAGGACCTTCTTTTGCATTTCTTTCGACTCTCAGCTTTTGAACGAGCTCCAAACGAGCGGAATCGGCGCGGAAAGAGGGCTAGGAGGGCTCGCAGAAGAACCACCCTTTGCTGGGTGGCCCTCAAACTTTTTCGCGGGGGGTTTTGCGCCCCTGCCCTATCGCTCTGAGTCAGGGCGGTGCCTCGCGTTTGGTCCCGATATCGCAATCGGGGCGCCGGTGGCACTTTTGCTCCCGCTCGCGTTTTCGACCTCCGCACGAGAAAAGTTAAGCCAGTGAAATATGATCGCCCGACGGACAGAGCTCGCCATCGTCGAGCAAAGCGCACATGACGCAAAAAGGAATGATTCTGGACGACTTAGGAATCGAACCAAAGACCTCGTCAACATTAGGCAGTGCTAATGACGCGCTCTACCAACTGAGCTAGACGCCCCAGAACTGATAGCGGGTTTCTCCCGCCAAAATGAACCAGGTCGCAGAAAATCGGACTAATGGAGGTGGAGAGCACCAGGAAGCGTGCATGGACTGAGCCGAGCGTGACGCTTCGCGATGTCAAGTAGAAGCAGGAGTATAAGGCCAGAGACAGATCCTAGCGCCTCATGGCACCTCTACTCTACGGCGGACGTCCTCGAAAGGAAGTGTTCCGCTGCGTACCCGTGGATGCGGGAAGAGCAGCTTGGGCTCCAGTTACGTGACAGCTGCTACATTATACATCGGGTCTACATGTCATTACTCTACAGTGTTCATGAGGTACCTGGTGGCCTAGAGCCACTCCTGCTCACTGCCCTGCATCCTCCTGAGGATGTTGAGCTGCTCGTTCGCAAACCCGCCAAGGGCAGACGTGTGGCGCATAGCTTGCAGCGCGGCGACGGCGGCGTCGCGCTTAACGAGGCCGGCCATGACGTTGGGGGTCCAGTTGGGCTTTCCAGACAGACTGCGGTCAGCTCGGGGTCAGAAGGCTCGCAGCTCACTAGTAGATCGGGCCCATGAGATCCGCAACGAGCTCCTCGGCGCGCTCGCGGAAGTTCTCGTCGCCGAGGTATTTGACGTACTGCTTCAGCCAGTGCAGGTACTCGTCCTTGGATCCAAGGAGACGCGTGGCGTTCAAGCGCGTCTCGTAGTGACCCAAGCTGAGCGCCTCGTCCCACCACTTCGGCTTGTTGCGGATCTGGGGAGGGTCGGACGGGAACTTGGCCTCAATCTCGGCCAGAGTCCAGCCCGCAGCAGGGGTGCGACCACCGCGCGTCCTGGACTCGTTAAGAGGGGATCCGGCCCACCAGGGAGACGCTACCTGAGCCCAAGCACCGACACCCGAGTCGAACGCCCAGCCAGCGGGCTCAGAGGTGACGACGACGGGGCAGCCGTTGGGGCACACCGACGCAGCCATCACTTGGAGAGTCGTCGGTGATCCTCCGGAGGTGGAGGCGACGTCGAGAAGATGTGCCATCGAAGTCGGGGCGACGATGACAGTGCCACGACGGGCGTCACTGCAGGTTAGCTGCAATCGGGCATCAAGTAGCTTACACTACGCGGACCATGCAGTCAACGGTGAACACCATCAGCATATCCTTGGCGGCGGCAAGTTCTGAGACAGGGGCTGGCAGCTTAAACAAGAAAGAACTGAGGTTAGTTGAAGGCAGATGACCTGAACTCACAGTCGTCCAGCAGCCGAGTAGACTCGCACAGAGCCATCCTCTGATGCAACGGCGGAGAAAGAAACAGTTGACACAACAGCAAGCGCAGGAGAGGGGATGAAGTCCGTCCACACATCCTGCTTGTTGATGCTGAGAGACACAGTGTTGTTGCCGTGGTCGTCCGTCGCGTTCTCCGCAGTCAGGACACCCTGGCCATCCGTCTGCTGCACGCGGAGTGCACTCTGGATTGATGGAATGGGAAGCACGTGGCCACCCCCGGACGTCTGTCCACTGAGCACCACACGGGGGGCGCGAATCTCCTCGATGCGAGCCATCGGCCTGGTAACCCCCATGGTCCTACCCTTGGCCGCGCGATTATCATCCTCGAAGCCAAACTTGCGCTTGTCACCGACGCGCGAGTCATCCATGCCGGCGAACATGCTGGCGGTGGCGGCTGATCCCGAGCCAAAGCTGAGGGGTTCCTCGGCAGCGCGGGAGAAGGCGTCCTGAGCCCCGCTGCGAGGTGGTGACGCAGCAGGACGTGCGAGGGGTGCACGGCCGCCCAAGCTTGGTCGTGGTGGTCCGTTCGAGCTTGATGCGCCGCCAGTCATAGTACCGGACAGGTTGATGCGACGTCCTTTCGGTTTGTTGCTCTTGCGAGGAATGATGACATTGACATGTTCTGTTGCACCGGGCGGGGGTGCCGTGAAGGACGATGACACAGACAGGGGCTTGGAGGGTGCGATACGTTTCCGAGACGATTTGTATCCGTACTCGTCGAGAATCTTGGACGTCATGTCCGCCTCCGCGAGCTCCGGGAACTCGCCCTCCTCGAACTTGACCGTGCAAATGGTTCCGTCCGCCGAGCAGCCGTAGAGTGTCAGGCCATCGTTCGCCCAGTCGAGGTCGAGCAGCTGGCGCATGAAGACGTCGCGGATAACAACGAGGGGTTTGTGCATGGTGTTGCGCCAGATAGAGATGTTGTAATCGTCGGCGCCGAGCGCGAGCATGCACGAGGCGTTAACCCTGCTTGGCGTCTCACCCTTCTGGAAGAACAGGCGAGGATTGAACGCGGCAACCTGAATCGTGTTCTGGTGGCCGACGAAGGAGATGTTGGACTGCCATCCCTCACGCTCGATGACGGCAGCGACGAACACGGGTCCGTTCATGGCGTTTGATGCGGCAATGAAAGCACCATCAGGAGACCAACTGTCTGTCAGCTATCTGCCTGACCTGCAAGGCTCACCTCAGACGGCGGAAGAAGGTCGACTGCGGAGACAGCTCGAAAGGCTTGCTGATGACCTGCACCTCCTGCCAAGTCTCCGTGTTCCAGATGCGCACCGTCTTGTCATCGGACTGAATGGTTAGAAGAGCACGAATGAGTAAACCAACCTGGGTGGCAAGGTAGTTCCCGACGGGGTCCCAAGTGACGCCCTTCACGAAACCCTGGTGCGTGTCGATCGTCTTGATACGTTCTGGGCGGTCAGCAAGCATCCATCGGAACCACGAACCGAAAGTGAACCCGTCCCAGATGATGATCTTGGAGTCGAGGCCTACGGAGGCCAGCATCGAGTCGTCGCGGGACCACGCGCAGTCGACGACGTCGGCAACGTGCCCGACTAAGCGGCGGAGCGCCTTCCAGTTCTCGACGTTGACTTCCTCCGAGCCGAACACCCTTCCTCCACCCGAGGGATCGAGGTCCCACACGAGCAGCACAGCGTCGTCACTCCCGCTCGCGAGGTAGCGTCCGTGATGCGCCCAGCGCACAGTCAGCACTGGGCCGGTATGCGCCGACATCGTGCAGAGCAGCTTGTGGTTCGCGTCGTTCTCGGCGGCCTCGGCGTCCAGGATCGGTAGCGTCGACCAGATCTTGACCTTGTTGTCTGTTGGCGGGGCATGATTGGGGAGGGAGCATTGCGTAGAGAGTGCGATGAAGGACGTTCATGTCAGTTTATGATCAAGGGAATCGCAGCTGGAAGCGCACCTTGGCCACCAGTCGCCAGTCGCGTCCCATCGGGATGCACGGAGAGGGAGTAGATGGGGCTCTTCGTCTTCTTCTCGCCTGTTTGTCAGCTTCAAGAGAGCACAAGAGCTCACCAGCCGCATGCTCGACCCAATTGGGCTTGATGACCCTCATGGCTGGCGGATTCCTCGTTGGTAGTTGCGGTGGTTGCAGTTGTTGCAGTCGACGTTGCTCCGATCGACGCCTCCGCTTCCTCCTAGCGCATCCCAAGGCATGGAATGCCGGCCATCAGCGGCAAGTACGCCAGGTGCCACACGTCATTGGTATTCCGCACGGAATCAATTCAATCATTCACTCAGGCTGGGTCCGTTACAATCGTGTAAACAAAGGGTTTGAGCGGCCTCCACTCTGCCTTCCTCCACCACCAGAATCACACCTCGACGAGCGACAAGAAATGTCGCAGCCCCGCAAGTCCGTCTCGAGCCGGCGGCGGTCTGTCGTCAAGAAGTCCGAGTCGACGACGCCGACACCAGCGGCCAAGGAGCCGTCGCAGGTCGCGAGCTCGTCGAAGATGACGTTAGACATGCCGCCGCCCGACGTGCCCGAGTCGATAACATGGGACTACACGCCGCCAGAGCACCGACCCGTGCAAGAACTAAGCGAGGACGACAAGGACCGCTTGATTCATGAGGTGAGTCTGCCTCAATCTTACAGCTTTTGCATGCGTATTGATGAGCTGATGGCAGCTCCTCAACTTTGCGCCGTTCAATGTCCTGCACGATATCGCGGAGCATGCGCGATCACTGATCTATCCGACAGTCACGAGTGTGGAGCAGTGGGCGCAGATGATGGCGTCGGGGCGGCCAGAGTTTGAGCGCGAGGCCGAGGCGGGCTCGTACGCGCTCGAGACGCTGCTCGAGCAGCAGGTGGACAAGGCGTTCGACAAGTTTACCGCGTACTCGCTGCGCAACATCTTCTCAGTTCCCGATGGCGTTGAGCTGGTCATGGTGAGTAGCACTGGCGTAGCGTGGGTTTCGGGGGGGGGGGGGGGGGGGGGGGGGTGGTTTCTCGCAGATCAGCTGTGTGGGAACCGGCAGTGACAGCTGACATCAGCCCTGGCACAAAGGCATCGACTTCACTCGCTCCCAGCACGTCGTGGACAACGGCGGAGAAGAGGTATTACAGGGACGACTCGACGCCCTGCGCGCCAAGATAGAGCAGGCGAAGTACACGCGACACCGGCTGATCCTTGCTGAAGCAGTGCTGGACAAGAAGCTGCGCATGGCCGAGATGCGCCGGAAGGAGGTCGGATTCGTAAACGACCTCATCGTCGAGGCTGGACGTAAGTCACTCTGTGCAACCTTGCCTGGCCCCGTGGGGATAGAGCTGACAACAGTGCACCCGCTTAACGAGCACACGCGCAGTATCGCCTCGTCCCTCTCCTCTCTGCACTCGACGCTGGCGTCCCTCGACCCCGCCGACGTGCCTGCTCCACCAGCGGGTGGCGAGGCGGACGCCTGGGAGGCAGGGCGACAGGCGTACCTCCGCTGGGCACTTGGACGGGCTATGGCGGAACACGGCGACCGGGGCGCGGACGAACTGGCCCAGATCGAGAAGGACGTCGAGGAAGTCGGAGACGTGGCGGACCTGGAGGCACAGACGAGGCGGTAGCGTCGCCAGAAGTCTGCGTCTCAATCGAGCAGGCGTATTTTTCGTTTCTAGGTTATCACCGCACGCCCATCGAATACTGTAGGAGGGCCGTGTTGGTTGTCGGGAGGTTGAAGTCTTGTCTCGTCATGTTCAGAGAGTGAGGAGGAACGGGTACTGTATGTTCTTGAAAATGTACATCTGTTGATATGATATCCCAAACTCTACAAGGTCTATGACGTGGCGCCTGCTGTGACTATGTGGCCATGACGGCGACGAGGCGGAAATGGCTCGAGTCCGGCTCCAAGGGATGGCTCGAGTTGGCTGCGATCTCACATGTAACATAGTGCGCTCCCTTGGTGACGCGCTGGTCGATATACTTGACACTGAGCTGGTCAGCAACCCAAAGGTCTTCGGATGGGAGGGAGAGCATCGCTCGTCCATACTCACACAGCCATGTTGTACGCCCGCGACCAGTACCCAGACAACCGGACCGCTCCCTTTTCGTTGTCGTCGACCCAGCATAGCGCGTCGCCAAGCGAGTACTGTGCCGAGCGGAAGTAGTAAATCGCCACGCTGGGGTAAGCTTCTGCCATCACTCGCAACAGCTTGCATGCCAACCAGAGACTACTCACCGACCTGCGTTGACCTGAATGTCGACCGTGATCCTGCTTCCCGGTGTGTCGCTGATCCAGTAATGCTTCGCGTCATGCCAGTCCCACGCCCTCCAGCCCTCGGCGATTCGGGGTGCCATGGGGTGTTCCTTGTCATTCGCGTCGGCGCAGAACGGCTTTGGCTGCAGCGTGTGTAGGACCTTGTCGCCAGTCTCTGGATCCGGCTGCTCCGGGTCCACGAACAGCTCGAGCGGCGTGAACATGCCCAGAGAGCGCACGGCGTAGGGGCTGGTCGGGAGGGCAAAGTGCCGCTTCTCGTCCCCGATCGCGTGCATCTCCTCCAGAGACCAGGTCCGTTCCCAGTCGTCCGGGACTCGGGTCCAGTCGATACTTCCCGGAGGTTGGGCTACGTCCTTGTCCACCTCGACGAAGAAGGTCGATGGCTCGGTCGACGCGAGCGTCAGTTTCGAGTCTGGGACGCTAGGGAGTCCATGTCGCGCAAGCTCGCACAGCTGGCCCTCGAGATAGCTGATCACGATGTCGGCTAAGAGTCTGTGGCCACGCGCGTTCGGGTGCAGCCGGTCGGAGAGGAAGAATGCCTCGGCCGTGCTCTTCGGGTAGCGTGCATAGTGGTCGAAGATGACGCGCTTCAGTGACACATACGGCACGTCGAAGTAGTTGGCTATCGGGACGTGGAAGACCTGCGGGTCCGCCCAGCCTTGCTCTTGCGCCACCTTCGGCGCCCATGCTCCCAGGATGAGAAGGGCGGGCTCGTTTGGCAGTTCGAGCAGGACGCGGATCAGCTGGTCGAAGAAGTGCATGTAGGTTGTATCGCTGGAGTCAGATTGAGCGAGGGAAAAGGGAGCACTCACGCCTGGTCGTTCACGTCGAACTCGAGAATGATGAGATCCGCATCCTTGGCAAGGTGGTGCGTCTGTCGTCAGCTTGTCCTCAAAATGGCAACTCACCCCACAGAAAGCAAAGTAACTGCTGTCAATGCCTCCAATGGCCGAGTTAACCGTATTGATCCTCGACTGCTATTAGCTGACAGCGACACAGCCCAAGCTCACGTTCGGGAACGACTCCTTGAACCACTCATTCACGACTGAGTGATAGCAACCGGGGCCCGCCGGATCACCCTCTGGATGCTCGGGGGTCGGGTGCACACCGCGGCAGGCGGAGACTGGGTGTCAGCTTATCAGTCGAATTCAAGCTGTCTTCCGACGTACCACTTCCACCGAGCACACCGATTGTCAGGTCCATGCCCTGGTTCAGCCTCGCGAGGAGGTTTCGCATCCTCGCTCCACTCCCTTCAACGAGCCGAGATGCTCTCAGCGCATGCTCGCCATAGACGTCACACAGGTGTCGACCACGCGCCGTCGTTCCGCAAATACAGTCTGGCAGATAGGCTGTCTCGGGGACCGGCTCCTTAGGGTTGATCTGCAGCTGCACCTTCGGCAGCGCGGGGAGGTCGGGCAGCGACTCGTAGTGCGGCGACAGGTGCGCGTAGAACACGAGCATTGAGGCGGGCACGAAAAGGGCCAGGAGCCAGACGTACCGCCTCAATCGCCGGGGGTTCACCACCATGTCCGAGGTCATCGTGACATGCGGCCGTGAGCGGTGAGCGGGGCGAGGAAGGCGGAGCGGGGAGCTATGATGGCTTGGCGGGTGGAGGCCGTTGGAGGTTGCTGAGAGCACGTTCTCGAATTGGGTTCTATCAATAACGGCTGCCGTAAGACGGAGTGTAACAGTCGAAGAGGAGAATGGCGACTGGACCAGTAGTGCTTGCCGCGAGTTGAACCGCGGATGTTAGAGTTAGAGAGGTTGTGACTTTGCGGTCGATAATGAAGACGCCGAATCACGAAATTAAGTAGTGAATCAACTGATAACGCCCAGTCAGGGGCCTAACGCGTGCCGCCGGGCCAGGCCTTACGCACTACGGGCGAGAAGACATCGACGCGTGTCTGAGCGTCTCCGTGAAGCACTGTGCACCAACTGACGGCGATCTGTGCTATCTGTGCGTGCGACGAGGCCGTGATGTGCGCTTCGCAGACGTTCCGGTGCTCAATTGGTCTGTCAGGAGCGACTCTTGACAGCGCCACAATCATATTACACTTTCATTCATTCGGACAACTTATTATGCAATGGCTTCTGCGCACACGTACACGCTATGGACACGGACACCACACGAAGCTTAGATGTTGGGCTCGTCGTCGTTGTTGCTCGACGTGAAGCCGAGGTTCTGTCCCCTGAACTGCGAGTTGACGTCCTGGCCGTCCTCTGTGAGCGGGTCAGCACACATCCAAGAGCTGGAGCTGGGTGAGCCTCAGGATCTACTCACCGCCGTCCTTGCGGTAGCCGGGGGTGCTGGCGCCGGTCTTGGTGCCCGAGTTGTCGATGTCGTCCGAGCCGTCGTAGCTGGCCGAGTTGTCACCCTCGCCCATCTGGTTCTGAAGGGTAAGCTTGCGTATCAAGTACTTCTTGGAGCTCGTTGGAGACAGTGACGAGGCTCAAGAGTGATCAGGTGCGGCGGCGGCCGTGCCCTAAGACGCCTGCAGGCGCCGCCACCACCATCACCTAGAGCCTCGTCGTCGTCGCCCTCGGCAGCCCAATCAACTCACAGCGCGCGAGTAGGCAGAGCCCTGAGCGTTGCGTCCGAAGCCACCAGAGGCAGAGCCTGCTACGTCAGCGGTCCGGTCTTTCAGCGGGGAGAGGGGAGTGGCTCTGGTGTGTGTTCCCCGCTCTAGGAAGAGTGCTGCACGTTACTTTGGCGGCGCGGACAGGGCATTGAGGTCAGAAGCCGTCGCACCTCGACGCCCTGCCCATCATGCTTCCCTTCCCTTCCGGTCATATGCGCTCCCGTGTGATGTGTTCCGTGTGTGCCCCGCGTTCCCCGTCTGCCTCCTTCCTCCGGCTTCCCGGCTCTTCAGCCCGGTGCTCTCCACCTCGCCCCGTACTATTCGCAAGCTCGCTCAGACTGCATTGGATGATGAACGCCGCTGTGCAAACGTGTTGCCCCGGACAGAGATAGAAAGGAAGATGAATGGTGCTACGGAATGATGGTGAGCTTACGCACTGTCGTTGGCGCCGTAGCCAGAGTAGTTGGACTGGTTGTTCTCCTCCGAGGTCGAGTTGAGGTTGTTGCCCTGCGAGTCCTTGGCGAGGTTGCCGCCGAAGCCCTGGCCGGTGACGGCACCGTACTGACCCTTCTCGCCGAACTGGCCCTCGGAGACCTGGGGCTGCTGCGAGTTGTTGCCGGACATGTTGTCGTTGTTGTTGTTCTGGTTGTTGTTGTAGTTGTCCTGGTTCTGGTTCTGGTTCTGGTTCTGGTTCTGGTTCTGGTTGTTCTGGTTGTCGTTGTTGTTGTACGACGACTGGTTCTGCTGCTGCTGCTGGTTGTTGTTGTCGCCCTGCTGCTGCTGCTGGTTCTGGTTGTTGTTCTGCTGGTTCTGCTGGTTCTGAGCCTGGTTGGGGTTGATGCCAAGGAAGCCTTCGACGGTCTTGATGTCGACGCCGGTCTGTCTGGGTCAGTGGGTGGATGAGAGGATGAGTGGGTGTTGTGAAACGCACGTAGCTCTCTGTTATGTGTCAGCTGGCAGCTCGGCAATGCGGGGGGAAGGGGTCGGTGAGGTCACCAGGTCACGTTGTGTGTGGGGTCCGGGTCGGGGGAACGCGAGGAGCCGGCCGGTTGCGGTTGGACGATTGACCGTCCGGCTAAAGTGGGGGACCTCCTTGCATGGGACACTCACTGAACTGCTCGCCGTACTTGTTGGTGATCTCCTGGCCCTTCTCAGACGCGAGGAACTCCTGCGCCTTACCCGACTTGATGAAGTCCTGCGCCTGGTTGAGAAGCTGCGGCGGGTTAGCTACCGCGCGCCGTCGTCTTCCCGTTGCTGCCGCTGCCGTTGCGTCATAACACCGCACAAACAAAGGCACACCGCAGAGGCACGCGAAGGTTAGGGTTTGCCGCCTTTCAGCTGTGCGTCTCTGTCTGTGCCCCGCAGCTCATACGTGATCCAGGATCAACGTCACAGAGTACTCACGTTGTCCATTGTGAAAGGTGTGCGTGTACGTGGCGGTAGTGAGAAGAGTAGTTTTGCTAGAGAGGAAGACGGGGACGCCTACGTGCATATGTACTGGTCCTGCTGAGCTGGCCAGCGGAAAGCGCAGCCTATGGGCTCAGCAAGGGTGCCGATCCTCTCGATCTTTCCGACGACAGTGCGCCATAGCTGCCCTTGCTGGCCCTTGGGACGCTCATCAAGAGCGCCTCACGAGCTACTGCGCACGTACGAGCACCAATCGTCTCGCTCGATCATGCTCCTAACATCAAGCCAAATGCAGCCAGAGCGGTCCGTGAGTCAGGCATCCTCAGGCATAGCCAGGCCAACGTCAGGTGGATCGCCTGCGTCAGGGAAGAAGCTCTGCCGGGTGGCGGCCGCATCGCGCGTGATTGGACCACCCGTGCACTCGACACACTCTGCACCCGCCGTTCCTATCACCAGAGGCTATTTGCGATGCCGGCGTGCCCACTTGAGCGTGCTTCGCGCCGGTCTGCGGATGCCTGGTGAGTCTGACGATAGGTCACGTCTGCATGTTGTAATTATCTGCAGAGAGGCACAGCCGACGTACGACGGTGACGTTGGGGGAAGATGTGTGCCAGGATCGCGAGAACAAACTTCTAATTCACCCGCTTCAACAGCCCTTGCGTCCCAGGACTAAAGCAGAGCACGGGCCGTCGATCAAGTGCCGCAACCGCCGTGCTGTCCGCGCGTAGAGCGACTACACGCGTCGACCGTGTCCCTGCGCTCCCTACCAATCAATCGAGTTGGCAGGGATGACCGTAACGATGACCCGGGCCTAGCTGAGTGCGCGGGATGCGTCCGAGCCTTGTGTTACGTCGGGTGCCTCGCATACTTCAACCAATACATATTGAACGGCTGTTGCATTCCTAATCCTTGAGCCCGTGGCGGTCACGAGATATGCCTTGGACGCCTCACACACCATTGACCCAGAACCGAGTTCAGTGCGTTCCGGAACCACGGTATGCATCTCGGTCGGAGATCTGCAGATCATCGCCCAGCCAAAGTACCAATGTCGCAGTCTCACGGACAATGATTGATCTCCGTAAAATGGGTGGCGAATATGCACGCGACTTCTGCGTGGCGGGATTATGATATTTCCGCCACGTGAGCGTCATGGCGAGCAGTCGCGCTGACGCATGAGATCAGCTAGACGTAGCGCACATTGACGTCGATTCTACGAGCATCCAAGCCATCCTTCTCGTCCTTATACCCGCATAGACAACTGGGCAACGATGCCCGGCCTTACAACAGCTCAGGTACGTATCGCTGTAGCTAGAGCCATTCCGCCGCAACTTAGCTGACCCACCAGGTTAACGAGCTCTCAGCAACGAATGTGTGAGTCATCAACAACGATCACCGGTTATCGTGGCCACTCGACGGGGAAGACCCATTTTGAATTGGGATTCGGACAGCCGCTGACAGTGTTTAGTGTTATTCACCCTCTAGTTCTGCTCAGCGTCGTGGACCACGCTGCGCGTGTCCCGCTTCCCAACAAGAAGCGAGTTCTCGGCGTGCTTCTCGGACAGGATGACGGCAACACGATCAACGTCGCGAACTCGTTCGCCGTGCCCTTTGAGGAGGACGACAAGGACCCGAAGACGTTCTTCCTCGACCTCGACTACGTGGAGGAGATGTGGCGGATGTTCAGGAAGGTCAACGGTGAGTGGGACGAGGTGCAGGTGTCGAGACACAGATGTGATGGTGGTGGCGGGCCGCCAGTAGCTCGCGATTATACGCATGGATTTAGCTGACAGTCAGCGAAGGAGCGTCCGATAGGTTTCTACCACACGGGACCGCGCCTGCGCTCGTCCGACCTCGAGATCACGGAATTGTTCAAGCGCTTCTGCCCGCGACCTGTGATGGTGATTGTCGACGTTCGTGCGCACGGAGGACGCGGAGACACCGGTATCCCGACCGACGCGTACTTTGCTGTCGAGGAAATTCGCGACGACGGAACCGCGACGCAGCGGACGTTCACGCACGTGCCGACGTCGATCGAGGCTGAGGAGGCTGAGGAAATTGGTGTCGAGCACCTGCTGCGCGATATCTCATCATCGTCTGCGGCTGCGAGCTCGTCGCTGCTCACGACGCAGAGCCTGTCGAACCGCGTTTCGGCGCAGCTCGACTCGCTCCGTGGCCTGCACGCTCGCTTGAAGGAGATCTCGGAGTACCTGAACGACGTGCGCAAGGGCAAGATGCCGGTCAACCACCAGATCATCTACCAGGTGCAGGAGATTGTCGGCCTTCTTCCCCAGCTCGGCGGCGATGTCGATCTCGGCAAGGCCTTCCGCGTCCAGGTCAACGACCAGAATGTCATGGTGTACCTCGGTCTGCTGATCCGGACTGTCCAGGCTCTCCACGATCTGAGTAAGTCACTGCAGCTAAGTCACAATGGGCGTTTAGCTAACCAACAGTTGACAACCGTATCGCCAACGCGCAGCAGGAGATCGACGACTCCAAGTCGGCCGAGGAGAAGAAGACGGAAGCTGCCGCCGAGGCCGCGGGCGTCAAGGCCGAGGACGTAAAGCGTGCGAAGCAGGAGAACGCCGACGACAAGGACGCCAAGAAGTAGTAGACCGGTAGAAGTTTGTACTTTATGCACATCATGGTTACACCAGGGCCAAACGGACCGGCATTTCAGCAGCCCTGCGTCGTACATATCAGCTCGCTCTGTATAACTCCTCGGTTCGTGTGGACGCTCATGTGCCGCACGTGACCGATCGACGGGATTGTCGTTACCATAGGGCTTGGTTGATGGGAGACCGACCGGAGGACTAAACCCGGGGAATAGCGCAGTCCGCATGATAGGCGAAAGCGTCGGGAGATTGACGACACTTGACGAGTGGAGAAGGCGGAGAGGTCACGAGATCAACCCGACCAAGCTCGGGAGAGTCGGACAGACGGAGATGAGCGATGATTTCAGAGGTCTGTGGAGCCGAGAGCCGAGATCGGTGGCGCCTCCCCTCATACCCTCATGCCTCGTCGCTCAGTGCGTGCTGCCCCGTGGTTCACTAGACTGATGGAAGGATTGGCCTTTGGCCAGTTACAACCCTAGCATCTTTTGGGTCAAGATCCGGTCTGTGGATTTAATTGAGGCGTGCTCGTGGGCGTGGGGGGATGATGGACGTTAGACACAGCGGAAGTGATCGAACGCCAGTAAAACAAGGCCGAGACGATGCGCCTACCGATGAGAAGTACTGCAGTTCTGCAGAGCATGTACTCTTCCATTGGAAGAGGGATGTAATACCATCGACCTTGGAGCTGGATGTACGCTGTGAGGGTATGGGTGTACGCTGCAAGAGCAGGAAGTAGGAATTGAACAGGCAGAACCGTCGTTTCGGTGTGCTCGGTAACCTTACACAGCTCGATCAGTTGAAGCATCAAGCACTTCTGGCATCCCGTTCGGTGACGCTGTGGTGTGCGTAGTCACAGCGATGTGATTGCTCGCCACTCAATCGTCGTATGAGTCCCCACACCAACCCCAGACCCGCGATCTTGGCAACGATCACCATGACAAGTCTCCCCGCACCGTCGTTCAATTAGAGTCCAGAAGAAGATCAGTAAGCATGTCCTCGTACTCATGGCCGGACCGTGGATACGCGAGCGAGCGAGTCGAGTTGATCACGCGGAGGTGCGTCAGCGAATGAGTTGGGAGAGACGTGAGTCATCGACGTCATATCACACCTGAGCAGCGGCACGGCGGGGGAGGCACGGAGTGGGGGTGGCTCTGGTGTCCGGATCGGCGTGTCTCTGCCTCCACCACCACCAGACTTGGCGCATGCGGGACCGATGCAGGCGTAGCTAGCGTCTGCAAGCGCCGGCGGGAAGTGGAGGAGAAGAGAAGGTACAGCCGCGGGGGGAGGGGGGGGGGCAGGGGAAGCGGGGGCGGGCAGTCACAGGAACCACAGACAGACGCCCGCAGCAGGGCCCCACCCTCTTTGCATTACCGCACTGGGAGAAATCCTTATCTTAACCCGGGGCAGATATTCCCAACCCCTCCTCAGCTCTTATCGGGCCAATCAAATCGAGTGTCCGCACCTGACGCAGGTCATGTGCTCATCGGCGTGCCCCTCTGAATGCACACTAGCCGCATGCTCCGCAACCTCTTGAGCCAGTGGAATGTTGAGGCAGGATGCATTGGCAACGCGTGCCCCCTTCCTCCAAGTCCTCTGCCGCCTTGCGCCTCGGCTCCCTCGTCTAAGACTTGTTTCTGCGGATCGAGCTGCAGGCACACTCGCACACTCGCGACATTTTCGAATAACCCCTTCGCTCGTCAAGGTTTGCTGGATCATCGCAAGGGAGCCGCTAAATGCAACTACCGGAGGAGACCGGTGCCGGGGTACAGGTGCATGGCCCGCGGCCTCGATCGCATGACGACAGACAGACTGCGAAACGCAAGATGTCTCCTATCTCAGCCGCCGGTGGCTTTGTCATGGTCGTCGCCGCCAGAGCCTTGTAGCCAGCAGGCCTCGAGGACCGGCCGGCACTTGGATCTCGCTATAAATTGAGGGAATGCTCGTCGTCTCTCCCCAACCATCTCATCTCTGCACCACCACTCGACACACATCGCACATTGCATACCCCGACCACAAGCAGTTAAAGCCAACCGTTCTCACAACCCAGTCCTCGCACTTTCAAGTCACTTCAAGCACCCTTCAACTCCACAAACCAACATGCTGTCCCTCCGCGCCGCTCTCCGCGTCCCCCGCGCCGTCGCCTCGCTGCACACGACTGCCATGGCTCCCCGCCCCGAGGCTCGTCCCCCCTCTGACGGCTCTGGGCCCCTGTTCACGACCCCCTTCGAGATCCAGATGGGCTACCGCGACGCCGACAAGGAGGCCAAGGATGACAAGAAGCAGGCTGGAACGGACAAGATGAACAAGATGAAGGGAGGCAAGAGCTTCCAGGACCTCAGGAAGCAGCACGACGTGAGTGTTGTCGAGCTGGAGGGGCTGGTCGCCAACAGCGAGCTGCAGCTCAGCACCGAATATGGGAGCTAACAAGCAGGAGGGCCGCGACTAAGTTACTCGCTATCAACACCCCTTCGAGTACACTCGCCCAGCATCCTCGTTCCGCACCTCGCAATCTCACGCCCGTCCCGACGGCCGGCCGATGACGCCGCTCACTCAACATAACCATCAATCATCACGGCGCACATCACGCACGCCACGCATCCGTGCCCAGCGCACGCCCAATCATTCACATTCAACTCGCATACGCACAGTCTGTAGCCACACTCTGGCCAAAACACGGCCGCTCAACGCGTCCACGCCTGCCACTAGTCACCATGTCCGGATAACGAGGTCGATGGAGATGTTCAGAAGTTCAGAAGTGTTAGTAGTCAGAAGTAAATGAAGAAAGCAAAGGCAAGAAGGGAAGGATTGGTTGTAAATCGTAAAATGCAATGCAGTTATGTATCTATGCTTTGTGATCCTGCTGCCCATCCTCCTGAGGTACGAGTCGGCGACGAAGGAGCAACCTTGCAGCGCGATGAGAGTGGAAAAGCTCCGTGGTGTCGCAACTCCAGCTCGCTCTCGCAAGCCATCGCCGTCTAGACCTTCTTCTTGTCGCCCTCAAACCACTCAATCCACTGCTTCAGCTTGGAGTCATCGACATCTCCATTCCGTCCAATGACATTAGGTCCAGTATCGGCCGGATCCCTGTCCTTGCGCACATTCTCGATGAGCTCCGGCATGCCCTCCTCGAGCTTGCCCTTCATCGCGTCCGCAAACTCCTGCACGCTGCTGACGCCAAGGTACTTGGCCGCTCCCCAGACGCCGAGGGCCGTGAAAGCGCCCACGAGCGCGGTCGCAATACCCAGCGCCTGGAAGCCGATCCACGCACTGACGGGCTCGAGCGGCTGACCTTCCTCGTCCACGGCGGCGGGGCCGTAGAGGTGGTCCTCCTCTGCGTTGTTGAACTCGCGCCATCGGATGAGGTCAGAGTTCTCGAGCGGGACCGTCGAGGAGGCGTGCGCGAGGTCGTCGGCGCGGTTCTGCGCTTCGAGCTTGGCGAGGACCTGGGATGAAGGGGCAGCAGGGGCGGAGGAAGACGCCGGCGCGGAAGTTGAACCAGAAGCGGCTGCGGGCTGCGGCTTGAAAGCCTCAGACGAGCGTACCGGGCGCGCGCTCATTGTCGGACGAGACGGAAGACCACGAAGTCCCTGGTTCAAGAACTGTGTTGTTTGCTGCATCGCAGCCGCCTGCTTCACGTACGGCAGGATCAGGAGCGTCAAACCAGTGGTGACGGCGAGCTGGGGTCAGCTGAGGTCGAACGAGGGGCAAGCTTGCGTATCTACTCGGCAAGGCGAGAGATGTCCACGCAAAGGAGAATACTCACAGCTGCTCCAGCAACGGCAACAGCGACCTTCGGGTTCGGCCTGTGGTCGTCGATATGCGGTTCTGCCGGCTCAGTTGTAGCAGAAGAGCTCTGGTGATCGACAGGGACTGCGGCAGCTTGAGCCAAAGCGCCAGACGGCTGGGGCTTGGCGTCGACGCCGCCTGCCGATTCCGTAGTCGCCTGCTCGAGCTTTCTCTTAAGCTGGTCGAGGAAGCGCATTGTTTTTGGGTACTGGGTATATGTAAACAGAGCAGAGGCGAAAACAGTATCCGTTCACGATCGGCCACGGAAATGGCGGACGACGGACAAGCGCGCAGACTCCTTTCGCTCGCAGGTGAAATTTCAGGGCACGGTGCCATGCAACCCAGCCAGGCCAGCCAGATTTTTGCGGGGCCACTCTCACTGAAATTTCCGCCTGCCAGTCTACCGTCGCTGGGCGAGGTCACAACAACTGCATCTGGGCGGCTGACGTCTTTGCCTTCCTCGCTCATCACATCACGCAACTATGGGCGTCAAGAGGAAAAGCACCTCCGGTGCCCCCGTCGAGAAGAAGGTGAGCTTGGTTGCCTTCGAAAAGCTGACGTGCAGTCACGGAAAGGAAAGGCGAAGGCCGTCGAGCCCGACACCGATGAGGAGATCGAGCAGTACGCTGCGCAGTCGACGCTCGTCGACCCCATGATCGACCCGCAGGGCTCCGATGACAGCGACGACGATGAGGAAGACGACGACGTCCCCGAGTTTGACGGCATGGACCAGGACGATGAGGACGATGTGCCCGAGTTCAACGGCGACGAGGCTCCCGAGAACGGCGAGGAAGACGTCCCCATGGCATCGACATCACCACCGAAGAAGTCGCTCTACAAGGCGCCGACGCTGAAGGAGCTCGATGAGCTGCGCGATGCCGAGGCTAGCGGTGGCAACACGTTCAGCATGCAGCTCGACGAGCTGCTCGGCAGCGCGCTGCTGAGCACGACGCCGGCGGCGGGTCTCAAGATCCTTCTCGGCGCCATTCACGACCTCGTCCACTCTCTCCCCGAAATCACTCCCGTTGCGCCCAAGAAGGCCATCAAGAAGGTGCCCGGCGTTCCCTTTTCGGGACCGAAGGCTCTGCTCCCGACCGCGGAGGAGGTGCAGTGGAAGCTTGGGTACGAGAAGCCGACGGAGGTGCTCGTCGCGGGCTCGTGGCCTGTCGTCGGCGGTTACAAGAAGTCGAAGGGAGAGGAGGGAAACATCGACATTGTCGTCATGATGCCTCCGGTAAGCTCACTACACGTCGTCGTTAGCTGACGTACAGTCTCTGTTCTCTGCGAAGGACCGCACGGCGTACCGCTACTTCCACAAGCGGGCGTACTACCTCGGCGTGATTGCGCAGGCGCTGAAGAGCGCTGCGAAGGAGAACGGACCGCTGAAGGGCGCCGAGATCGCCTGGGGGTACGCGGATGCGCGCCGCCCGATCATCAGCGTTCGCGCAGGCAAGCCGCAGGGGCTGAAGCGTGCCGTCGACGTGCGGATCCATGCTGGTGCGCCCGATGTCTTCCCTCTCGCTACCCTGTATCCTTCGAAGTCGCTCATTAGGGCCGACGACGAGGCTACCCCGACATCGCAGACTTCCACCTCCCTCCTCCTCGACACGCTTCACAAGCCTCACCTCCTGCACCTCCACCGCTTGGCGCAGGCGCTGGGCGACCGTGGAGCTGACAAGTTCCTCGCCCTCTGGCGCATCTGGGCCGCTCGCCGTGGCGTCGCCCGTCACCTCGGCGGAAGTGGATGGTTCGCGTCTATGCTTCTTGGATGGGTTGTCGAGGGTGCTGAGATCGGAGGCAACAAGGCTCGCCGCCAGCGCGGTCTCGGCAAAGCGCTTCCTCCTTGGGGAGCGCTCCGTGCCGCCTGGGAGAACCTCGCGCACACTGACTTCGAAGAGACTCCCGTCTTCCTCGGCGAGGCCAACGTGCCCCGCACCGAGTTCACCGGCGACGTCCTTGTCGATGCGACGGGAACCGTCAACCTCTTTGCGGGATGGGAGAAGGGAGACGTTGAGATGGTGAGTGCTGTGGGGGTCTTAATGTTAGCTGACATTAGCTCCGGTATCATGCGCGCGAGACGCTCGCGATGCTCGAGGACTCGGCCGCCGACCACTTCCAGGACGTTTTCCTCCGTGCTGAGACGCTCGGTCCCGCCACCTACGACGAGTACATGATGTAGGCTTTGTTCCGCCGTTCTCAGCTGACCCTAGTGTGGATGCTTCGAAGGCGAAAACCGATGCTGGTCTTGTGGCCGAGGCCGAGCAGCCAAGGGCGATCGACCGCCTCGCTCACCGCGCTGCGGAAGTTGTGCGACAGGGATTGACCGACCGTGCCCGCGTCGTTCACACAACCGTCCTGTCCGACACTGAGTTCGCCGTCGGCCTGTTGCTCAACAGAGAGGAGGCTGGACGGACGCTCGACGTCGGACCGCATGCGGACCAGCAGGAGGCGTGCGCGGCTTACCGCGCGCTGTGGGGCGAGAAGGCCGACATGCGTCGCTACCAGAACGGTGTCATCGCCGAGTCTGTGCTTTGGACGCCGCACCGCCCGGAGCAGCGTGCGCAGATCCCGTTCCAGGCTGCCGAGTGGCTGCTGAAGCGACACCTCGGCGCTGTTTCCGTTACCTCTCGCTCGGCGAACGACAACTGGCTGCAGATCATCCAGGTGCCGGACGCCGCTCGCGACGCTATCTGCGCCGCCAACTCGGAGACTCAGGGATTCGCGCCCATCATGACCGCCTACCAGAAGCTGCACAGCGTGCTAAAGAACATAGACGACGAGCTCCCGCTCGGTGTGCTCAACGTTACGCCTGCCAGCGAGCTTCTTCGCTACGCGTCCGTTTTCGTTCCCCACCCTGTCGACGTAAACCGTCTCGCGACGGCACCCGAGTCCTTTGGCTACGTTCCCGTCGCCGAGATTGGACTGCAGTTCGAGTCCTCGCCCCGCTGGCCCGACGATCTCGAGGCTGTCCAGGCGCTGAAGCTTGCGCTGCTCGAGAAGGTTGCGCGCGTGCTTCAGCCCCGTATCAGGGCGCGCATGGCTATCGCGCTCGATGCCGATGCCTCCGCGGTCGAGGACCAGGCTTCCCTTGAGCTGCTCATGGACGGTGTCGCCTTCCGTCTGCGCATCATGTACGAGAAGGAGAAGGTGATGATCGAGCGTGCCCTCGAGCCCGCCCGTCCCGGTGTGCCGAAGCCGCCCGCCCCGCCACGAAGGCTGCTCCTTCCCGCGCTCGCGAAGTGGGAGCGCCGTTTCGAATACGAGCCGAGGCATCACTCCACCCTCGCGCCGATGCACCACCGATTCCCGAGCTTTTCGACGGCCGTGCGCCTCATGAAGCGCTGGACGGCGGCGCACATGCTCCGCATCGAGGGTGAGGCGCTCGAGCTGCTCGTCGCCCACACGTACCTTGCCCCTGGAAGCCTGGGTGCTCCGGCCGGAGCGACCGCAGGCTTCCTCCGCACGCTCGAGGAGCTCGCAGCCTGGGACTGGCGCACGTCGCCGCTCTTCGTCCCCCTTGTTGCTGTCACTCGCGACGCGGCCAGTGCTAGCGGACGTCCCCGCTTCCCCACCACGGAGCGCGAAGAGGCTCTTGCCGCCTTCTCCCGCCGTGGCGAGAAGCACGCTTGGAGCATCGTCACTGAGACCGACACGACAGGTACGCGATGGACGGGCAATGTTGGCCCACTGGTCGCTGGACGTGTGCAGGCTCTCGCTGGTGCGACGCTCGCCGCGGTCCGTGGAGCTGGCCCGCTCGACGTCCCTGCGCTCTTCGCGACCCCGCTCGAGCACTACGACGCCGTCTTCCACCTCTCTCCCGGAACCCGCGCTGCCCAGGCGCTGAAGCCCGAGATCCCGTCCGGCTTCCGTTCCGCGGAGGCGCACGAAGTCCGCCTCGGCTTCGACCCCGCCAGCCTGCTTGCCGCCGACATTCAGCGGTTGTACGGCGACGCGCTGCTCGTGTTCCACGACGTGAACGGCGGTCGTGCCATTGGCATCCTCTTCAACCCGCAGCGTATCACGCCGAGAGCTTTCAAGCCGCTGCTTGGTTACAACACCGCACCGGCTAGCAAGAGCCTCGTGTCGCTGAACAAGGCGGCTGTCATTGAGGAGATTAAGCGCCTCGGCGCCGGCATTGTCACGAGCGTCGACGTCAGGAAGTAGAGGGGCAATTTGTAGGGATTTAGAGTTACATCATGCATAGAGATTACATTGCCCAAAAGTGCACTATATGACCGAAAGAGGAGGTCTAGACCCACTTCGTGCCGACTTGCTTGCTGCGCATAACGCGCGAGACACCGATCCAGATACCGCCGACGAGCACGACGGTGGCACAGAACATGGACGCCTCAAGGTACGTGTCATTCGTATCCTTCAGCTGGGCAGTGATGGGCGTGCCCGCGAGCCAGAACCAGCCACTCACGAAGAAGCACATGCCAAGATACAGGCCGGCCTGGTTCGTGTGCGGGGCGAAAGAGGCTGCTCCGGGGTTCAGACTCGCGCCATAGCCTCCTGAGGCGATACCGTAGATGGCGTCGTAGGCGAGGATTGCGCCGGCCGAATTGGTGAGGGTCCAGAAGTACATCATGAACCCGCTCGCGCATCCGAAAGCGGCGAGGACGTTGATGGGCCCAATACGCTGTGCGAAGAAGAGGGGGATGATACGACCAAAGAGGGACACGCCGTTCGCAATCGCCGGCGCATAGTTGGCCAAGCTGACGGGTACACCCTTGGAGGTGGCGTACGTCACTCCGAACGTCTGCGGAGCATAGATCGCCATACTGGCCAGACAGGCACCGGCGACGTACACCGTGTACGCCTTGTTGCGGAACACTTCGGGGGAGAGCACAGCGACCTTCTTCCTCGGCGGAACTGTAGTGCTGAGGGCGAAAAAGGCGAAGGCGCAGAACGCGAGCACGAGGAAGCCGAGAATACGCAGAGACCAGTCGACACCGACGGCAGGGATGAGGTAGTTCAGCATGATCGGGAGGTAGATGCCACTGATAGCGGAGCCGGAAGCCTGGAAACCAAACGCAAGGGTACGGTATCGACTGCGGGCGAAGTGGTGGCTCAGCGTCGCGACTGAGGGAGAGAAGATGAGACCCATGCCGATTCCGACGCCGAAACCGTGACTGAGCAGGACTTGCCAGTACTCTCTCGAGAGGGAGGCCATCATGAAGCAGAAACTGTAGAGGAGACCACCGAACAGGATCAGGTGCTTTAGGTAGCCGCAGTCGAGGAGGGGACCGGAGATACAGCCCAGCATCGGGC
Organism: Trichosporon coremiiforme; assembly: GCA_039545355.1. Classification (NCBI taxonomy): domain Eukaryota; kingdom Fungi; phylum Basidiomycota; class Tremellomycetes; order Trichosporonales; family Trichosporonaceae; genus Trichosporon; species Trichosporon coremiiforme. The sequence continues at coordinate 910,249 of BCJJ01000011.1, forward strand.
AGAGGGCGAACTGGATAGATCCGATCCACGAGACGGCCATGCCAGACGTGTCGCTCAGTTTCCCACTGAGATACTCCTGCTGGAACACACCCCACGACTGGGTCATTCCGTCTGACTGTGAGCGATGTACTGCGAGGGTTAGAGGAGTTACTCACAGCAGATCATGTTCACCATGACACTTCCAGCACAGTTCAGCCATCCCTTCCACCCCGGCTCAATGTACTCCATTTTGCTCGCCTCCTCGATAACTTGGTTCTCATCATGATGACGCTGCGCTTCTGGCTCATCCTTCTCTGCGTGGTACTCCAGCGTCTCCCCACCTCCCATTCCTGTCCCGCTCCGTCCCTTTTCATCATATCCCTCAACTCCAGAGGAGGGGAGCACAGGTTGCGTCCCCGACTGCACTGATATCCGGGATACGTTCCGGTCCAGCGGCACGTCGGTGAAGCTGGCGGTGGGGTAGGCGCCGAACTCGGCCTCAACGAGCGCTTGCCGCTGAGCCTCGGTCGCCTGCACGCAGTCTCCGTCGGGGAGGAAAGGATCCCGCCATGGTTTTGATCTCGGGACGTCGGTCGTCATCGTCGTCGTCGGTTCCGTCGTAGTGTTCGTCTTGCAAAAGTTCTTCTCCACTTCAGGCCTTGCTATGTTCTCCGCTGAAGTCCAGGTCGTCAGGGTCGTGTGTCCGTCTTCGGCGGGGGTGGCCGCAACTCGATCGCAAAGTGGGGCCGAAAAGATGTTGTGTTTGTATGTGAGATGTCAAGTACGTCCTGAACTGTTCAAGATAAAGAAGTAAGAAACCCCACAGCTCCTCGCAATGTCTGTCCGCGAGCCGAGCGAGAGCGCTCCAGGAGTTTATGCTTTTCCTTACCCCGCAACTCCTCAGAACTCGGTCTCGCCGGTCTCAGGTCACCTGGCTAAAAATGGATATAGCGGAGCAACAGCAGAGGGGACGGACATCGCCGGACCGGTGCCTTGTTCCCTGGGATGCGGACGAGAGTGAAGGGCATGACGGGGGTGGATGTTCAGGTCTCGCTCTGCTACAACCGCTGGCTGACGCCGTGATCCTGCAGGATCGCAGAAGACCGGTGGACCCCAATGGATGCCTTCTTCTGCCGCAGGAGGCTACATCCTGGGCCGAGTCAGCACCCCCAAGTGCAGAGCCGTGCTCAAGCCACCGGGCCGGAGTCCGACTCAGCTCGGAGCTATCTCGCCCCTCCACTCTGTGACTAACCATCGACTCGTTCTTCGAGTGCGCTGCCCAGACGCACGGAGGGGCGATACTCCTGCGCTTGAGCCTCCGCGTTTCACTCCGCATCACTCTGCACTGCAACCTCGTGCACCTCGCGGGGTCTGATGCAGGGAAGAGACCTCTGAATCAGCAGAACTTTCGGCATCTCGGCTATTTTTCCTTAGATGGAGCTAAGGAACTGTCCGAGTCGGTATTTCTATGGGGCGCGATTCGACTTCTGGGCAGACGCTCGCGTCCGTCGCCTCCGTTGGCAGTGACGCAAATACGCTCACCCCGCAGCGGATATGAACACGCGGACGTGATCGTCGATCGCTTCAAGCTTGGCGCGGACCATGGCTTGCACGTTAAGCAGAACTCGAGGGCGATGAAAAGATGGGCAGGGTGGCGGTGAAAGGTGGAGCGTGTGGTCTTTAACCGGACCGACGCCCGACTGTGGCGGGATCGGGCGTTGCGCCCTTTGATGCGACTCTTCCGCAAGATCCTCACACATCTCCTCCTGCACAGACACGCCAGAGATCTGGCTTACGCCCTTGACACGTCGACTGACACCCTGTTCTCACGCTTCCATCTGCATCTACATTCAAGCTCGTTAGTCCACCTTCTCAAAGCAATACCCTGTGTTCAATGTGTCACTGAGCAAGCTCCACACCTCTAGCAACCATTCAGCTGACCAGCAGTCTTCCGGTTCCCAATAACACGCGTACGAAGCAGCTTCGAGTGCCTAGACATGGCTGACCCTCAGGCTTGATGCAAATTCAGCTACCGTGAGAACTCGCGTTATAATCTCGTACGGTGACATGCCGCGTATCTCACCTTGCCTCCGGCTCCTAAGCCATCTTTGTGGTGAGTTACCTCGCAAGAGCTGCTTGTGAACTATGAACGCGGTAGCTAAGGCTCACCCGGTCAATTCGCGCACCACGTCACCGTCACTTCGTGACAGACGCCAAGCCTGAAGACGAGCCATGTAACTGCCAAACCATGTTCGGGCAGCTAGGTCGCGCAGGCATCGCGTACGTCCGCAACAAACCAGGCAGGTGGGACAGCTAGTAACATCTGCAGCTACGCACTCCTTCACAATCTCCGAGCTGTCACAGCTCCCGCCCGTAGCCAATCGAAGGTCAAGCAAGTACTGTATTCAGCTGTCCTTCCTCCCGGAAGCTGACGCCGCGGGCTGCCACACAAGTCAGATGTGAGACTCCCAGCTCAGTTGTAGCAGTGATTAGCTAACCCGACCAGAGCACCAGCATCAGTCAGGTGAGCCACGGTAAGCTACTGTGTTGTCGATATAACAGCTAACACAGACAGAGCCTCGCCGTGCCCCACCTCGTCTTGTTCGGTGGTAGCTCTAACCGTCGCGCTGTTTAGCTGACCCGACCAGACTCTTGCAGGAGTGCTCCCCCGCCCCTCAGCTGCACTCGAAACACCTGCTAGCTGACGTGACAGAGTGGCGGTGCAACACTCTGCGAGCGATGTGTGTATTCCAGCTCAATACCGCGGACTCATCTGACCGACAGATTATCGCGCCGCCACATCGGTTCTCGTGCGTAGCTACGAGGAGGCAGAACCTGCAGCTGACCCGAGTAGGTCTGTAAGCGCTCCTCCGCCCCTCAGCTACAATTGAAGCAGACATTAGCTGACAAGACAGACCTCGACAGCCACGGAGTTGGGTGAGTGTAGCAGCTTAGCTAGCCGCAGGAATAGCTGATCATCCAGACTGCCCGAACCCGCCACACCACTGGTGAGCAGCTGCAGTGAAAGCAAGTGAACAGCTGACCCGAGCAGGTGTCGTAAGTCTCTATGCCCATCAGCTACAATTGTAACACGTGCCAGCTGACACGACAGAACTTCGACATCCCTGGGTTTAGGTGGGTATCGCAGCCTTATTCTCCCGCGAACTCAGCTGACCACGCAGCAGATTGTTTGCTCTCGACGGGTCGGTCCTTGTGCGTGCGTAGCTACGATGTTGCGTATGAGTAGCTGACCCGAACAGATCTTGTGGGTCCTCCGCTCTTCAACTGCAGTTCTCGCAAACAGCAGCTGACATGACAGTCCGGCAGCCTTGAACTCGCGTACGAATCGCAGCTTACGGTAGTTCGCTGTGGGCTTAGCTGACTGTCAGCTTTTACTGCGCTCGCCACTCCGTCCTGGTGAGCGGCTACAATTGAAGCAAGTGCCAGCTGACTGAAGCAGGCTGCGCGTGAGTCTACCGGCTTTGGGAGATGCACTGGCTGACTTCAGGCTCCAGCTGCAATTGAGGCAGTCCCAGCTGACACGACAGGACGTGTCATGGGGCAGGTCAGTTGAGAAATGACAGCAACGCAGCTGACTTAGCAGGTCCGCTGGGCTCCCAAGTTGGGACCTGGTCCGTAGGCTTGGGAACAGAGCAGTAAGTGATCGATGCGTCATGATGCGGTCCGAGCTAGCGATCTTCCAGTACCAGCTAACACGATCAGACTCTCAGCGCTTACAAGTTAAGTGACGGTGTGTAGCTGTGAAGGCTCTTGATGTAGCTGACTCGAACAGGTCATCTTCCGCGTCTAGCCACAACTCCGCCAGTTTTACCTGTGCCGACGTCATGGTCGTCAGGCCGTGCGTGGCTACTTGAGGCTTTGGCGTAGCTAACCAGGCCAGATCCTCTCGCTGTACGCGCAGGTCAGTAGCTGTGGCAATGGTCGCAGCTGCTAGCTAACGACCAGTGCGCCGTGAGTGTCCCAGATGACCAGCTTCATACGACTCGATTGATAGCTGTCGATCACAGCAGTCTCTGGGCGAAGATTGGTCAGCTCCCCAACGTCTGCATTAGCTGGCATGAACAGGGATGAGGTGCGTAGCTAGGGCCCGCCCCAGATACAGTCCCGAACATACGGTGAGCCCACATCCAGACTCTGGACCACCGTTCGCTGGAGCTTCGCAATGTCAGCATTTGTCAACTGACACTCAGTAATTGCCGCAGCGCTACGGGTGAGAAGCTCGATCACGGTTGCCCAGCTGACAACAGAACGCTGCGATATCCCAGTCGAACTACTTCAGAAGGGGTATGTTCAGCTATTTGAACCGGAGATGATTGAGCTGATATACCAGGCAGACGATGTGGGTATAGTTTCGAATGGCAAGATCTGCACATCTGCACTATGTCCCCAGTCCAGCTATTCCACCGTTACTCATCAGCTGACCATTCAGTGCAGGTATGCTCTGTGGCGGGCCAGGCTACTGTGTGAGTATGTCCAGCTTGGTTACACTTCTCACCCAGCTGATCCCAGCGCAAACCTCACACTAGTTGAACCTATATAATGCATATGATAACAAATGAACCCCTCTACGTCCCCTCTATGCAAACTCAAACTTGCTATCGTTGGACGAGAGCATGAGCCTCGCGTCCGTGTGTCCGACCACGCGCTCGAGCTTGAGCACGTCGAACCGACTGAAGAGCGCCTTGCTGCTAACCTCTGCGGGATCGGTGTCGACATCCGCCTCCGTCTGCCCCTTGCCGGGGATGAAGGGTGTGGCGAGGAACTCGGCGTAAAACTGGGCATGCTCGGGCAGAGCATACCACACCACCGTCTTGGCGCCACGCAGTCTGTAGCGGCGGTAGAAGTGGAAGCGCTCCGTGATGAAGAGGAAGTCCTTCTTGCCCTTGAAGAAGAGGGTTCGGGCACGGGAGATTTCGCTGTTGGACGAGTACTCGCTCACGGCACTGAAGGACAGCGTGCCCTGCTTCTTGAGGTAGTTTGTGAGACGGACAAAGTCGAAGTAGGACGGAATGACGACGAGCGTGTGTTGCCTCTGCACGGCGGAGCGGAGGAGGGCGGGCAGCGTCTTCTTCGTGAAGTGCTCGAAGCGCGCGTCGAGCTCCTCCAGCGCCGCGTCGGGGCCCATGCCGCGCTGCTCGGTGGAGATGCGCTCGAAGCTCTGGCGCACACCGGGACGGACACGGTCGAGCACGCCCTCAAGCGCGGAGCTCGCGTCGATGCGCGCCTTGCCGGCCACATTCTCGCAGGCGCCGAACAGCGCGCGGAACTCGGGGCTGTCGTACCTGCTCATGAGGAGGGTTTGGCGGAGGAACTGCGCCTGGTTGTCGAGGTACCACGGTTTAACGCGGGAGAAGTCGCATCCGTGCGGCTGCTCCGGGATGTGGTTGAGCTGGTTCATCGCCCACGCGGTGTGCTCCCAGTTCTGCATGTGCATGATGTCGAGGCCGTCGGCGGCACAGATCTCAATACTGCTCAGGAAGTCGACGCTCTTCTCGCGCTCCTGCGCCATCTTGAGCGCAAGCGGGGAGGCGATCAGGACGTCGCAGTCCAGCAACTTGGCTTCCGTCGTCGGAGGCATCACGACACGCCACGCCTTGCGCGTCACCTTGAGTCCGAGGCGGAAGTTGTCGTCCGTGTTGCCGCTGAAGTTCTCCTGGTGGTCGGCGGGGAGCGCGGAGAGGTCCGGCTCCTCTCCCTCCGGCACGCCAAAGCTGTTCAGGAACGGACGCAGGTTCTCGATCTGCGTTCCCTCCGGAGCGAGCGGGAAGAGGTGCTCAGCGAGCCATCGGGTCGCAATCGCGCGCGTGGGCAGAAGAAGGAGAACCTTCGGGCGAGTGAACGACTGGTCCCGCGGCGGCTCCATGTCCTTGCCCGCGTCGAGGGCGTGCGCCAGCTTCTCGTTGTTTCGCACGATACGCCGCCGCGTCTTGAGGACGTGGTTCATCAGGTGCGCCGCCGTCGCGGCACGCAGCGCCTCGCGTTTCGGTCCCCACGGCCCCTTCTCGCTGCCGTCTGCCTCGCCGTCGAGCGAGTGCGCGTACAGGTCGGTGTAGCGTCCGAGCTGCTGCAGATAGCTCGAAGCGAGACCCGCGTGCGCCGACTTCTTCAGACCCGCCGAAATCGAGGGAACGATCTGCGGTTAGCTTGGAGCGCAGAATGGGAGCTGTACTCACTCGCGCCGATCCCTCCGCCGCCGAAGCGTCCCCGGGCCGCATCTCCACAACCCGTCCGAGACCCCTGATGTTTGCCCGATGCTGAGTCCATTGTCCCTCCTTGGCGTCCTCGATGCGCGAGAGCAGCGGTGTCTCAGCTCCAAAGTGCGTGTTGAACGTGTCGTCGTTGGCCTCGTCGTCCTCGCCCTCGGCAGACTCCTCGTCCTCGCCGTCCTCCTCAATCTCCTCCATGACTTCCTCTCCGTCCTCGTCTTCCTCGACCGCAATCTTGACGGCCTTCTTTCCCTTTCCCTTCTTTCCGTACGTGCTTCCGCTCGGACCGATCTCGCCGCCAAATACGACTCCGCGCTTCTTCTTCGGCGCCGGGGGCTCGGCACCGTCGACACTTTGCGGGCGAGAAGTGGAAGGAGAGCGGAAACCGCCGGGCAGATCGAGCTCCCGCGGCCGCTTGATCGCGCTCACGTTGAGGAGCGTCAGGAGCTTGACTTCGGTCGACATGCTGGTGCTGTGCGATGCCGATGTCGTGTGTGATGGTTGTGTAGTGTGCGTGCTGTGGTCTCAAAGTGGAGGTCTGGATCTGAAATCTTCAGACTGAGGAAAGACAAACATTTTGGTTCCGCTCGGCGACACGTTATGACGCTGGGCTGAGAACCCTCACACCGCACACGACACGGCGACCGTCTCCTTCATCGCATGCCCTCGACATCTTGGTCGATCCTAGCCCTCATCTTGAGGTGTCACAGTCAAGCCCATGCAAACTGGTCTGTGCACAGGTGGGGCCAAGGTCCTTCGACGGCGGAGAAGGTGAACATGTTCCTGTCAGATCACGTGCTGCACTCCCGTCGTCTCGCGTCAGCCAGGAGTCAACTCATGGCTCTCGCAACATGCATGCTGTGCATTCTCGTGACATCCTGGCTACATGACAAGAACCGTGCTGAAATGATTGACAACTCAATGCCCAATGTAATGAATGCTGCTGTCTGCTGTTGTGCTGCTGCTGCTGTCTTCCTTCTACATGCCTTCCTACCTTCCAACCTTCCTCACTTGTCACTACTGCTGCTCTACTCAACGACGCCTGAACATCGCAGCGTTCATCTCCGCTGTCGATGAGGGGCCGGCCTCGCGGTCCGACTTGAGGAACGACGGAACTCCGTCGTCGCTCTGGTCAGGGGACGAGCGCCGTGTCGTCTCGCGCGTCGGGGTCGTCTCGGATGATGTCGATGCTGCGGATGCTGATGGAGGGGGAGAAACTGTTACAATGGGGTTGGGGGGACGAGTGACCGACGGGGCGAAGAGGGGAGCAGCGCGCTGTGGCATTACCGGGGGAGCGGCGCCGGCGGGGGGAGGTCCAGCGAGGTCGTGAGCACCGCGGGCAGTCGGGCGAGGGGTAGGCTGGGATGTGCCACCTGTGCGGGCACCGCCGGCACCACCGTTGGCGCCACCGTCCATGTCCACGTCGTCATCGTCGTCGTCGGCAGGAGGAGGGTCACGGCGACTGCCACCGCCACCGCCACCACCACGGCCCTCACCACCGCGCGAGCCTCGCTCGGTTCCTTCACCTCCGGCGTTGGCGTTGTTTTCCGTCGCCTCCGACTCGGAACGGATGGAGCACCAGAAACGGTGACCCTCACTCCAGGCTTTGCTCTGGCACTCCTTGGAGCAGTACTTGGCCTTCCTGCACCGGCGGCACTTGGCAAACTCGCGAGGGAACACCTCCCACCGGCCGCACGACATGTACGCGCACTGTCGGATACCACCTCGGGCGTCGTCCTTGCGGCATGCGTTGCGCATGATAACGCCAGCCCAGTAGTGGATGTCGCTGGGAATCTTGTACATGTGCGGGTCCGAGGGCGAGGCGCGGAAGGTGAATCGTTCCACCAAGGAGAAGATGTTGGGAGTCTCGGAGTACGCCGGGCGCTGGGGAAGGGGGTAGTCGGTGTCGTCCGGTCCGAGGTCGAACGTCCTATGCATTGGCCTGCGGGGGTGGTGGAACGTCGAGCGGACATGAGGGTACTTCGAGAGGTACGCCAGGAGCTGCAGAGCGAGGAGGATGTTGTCCTCCGAGTAGTTGGTGCCCTCTGGGTTGAGCAGAAGGCTGACACCGACGTAAGCACCGAGGTCCTGGAAGCCGCGGGGCGCTCCGTTGGCGATGATAATCTGCGCGGGCTGCGCCTGAACAGGCTGGGCGATGAGCTCGGCGACGGTGGTGTTCTGCAGAGGGCCGTCCTGGGGAGTCACGCGGGGAGTCTGCGCAGCAGCACCGGGTTGACCCGGCGGTGCGCCGGCCTCCATGTCGAAGCGCGCCTGCTCAGCTGCGAGAATCTCAGGGTCGGGCTCCTCGTTAGTTCCAGCCTGCTCAACAATGGCGGGTTGAGGCGCGTTGTCCGGCTGGTTCTGAACGGCGGTGGCAGCTTCCATGGCAGCGTTCGCTGCAGCGGCGGCAAACCCAGCACTCAGCGTCGTACGTGCCAGGTCCGGATCAGGGGCGGCGTCCGAGATCTCGCTGTCGTCCGTGCGAGTCTGCTGCTCTCGCGGCGGAAGAAGCAGAGGTCGTCCAACGATGGTCCCGCGACGACCCCGCATTCCCTCAACGTGCTCGTGATGCGTAGGACTGCCCATCGGGCTCGACTGAGTGCTGACAGCCTCGGTAGCGACCTGGTGGAGCCTGGACGCCATTCCAGAGTTCGGGCGTCCAGTCTCAGCCGCAGCCTGCGCGTTTGACATGGCCAGACTGTTGTCGGAACGAGCGCGGGGAATGGCAGTGGTGGGCTCATCCTCGGACAACGATGTCGCATTGCTGGTCGGAACGCTTCCCTGGGGCTGGTCAGATGGGGGTGAACGACGGCCGATCTGCAGAGGGAGGAGAGGAAGGCGCGGTCGTGGGGTTCCGGTTGCCGGGCCAATCGTTGCGTCATGGTCTGGTGACGGAGCTGTGTCACCGCTGTCCTCGATGTCCATGCTGATGTCTGCGCCGGTATCCGTGTCCCCTGCCGTATCAGTCTCCCCACCCTCAGTCTCGCCGTCCGCCATGTCCACATCCGTGTCCATTGCGCTCGCGGTCACGGGTGCTCGCGTAACAGTAACTTGCTCAGCTGCTTGCTGCCTCGGGTTCAGGCGATTGGTAATCAGGTTCGCAACATACTGCAGCCCCCTCGAATTCGGCTGACCGAGTCCAGCTGCGTTGGCGGTGGCTGGCGTCGTCGCATGAGCTGGCGAGAGCAGAGTGTTCGGCGGCGGAGCAGCGCCAGGCGGGTAGGCGATAGACTGAGCGTTGGCGGAGGTTGCGGGAGGGTGGGGAAGAAGAGACTGGGGCTGCGACTGAGGCTGTGTTTGTGACTGTGACTGGGGCTGAGATTGTGACGCGGGTGCTTGGGTTGCGGAAGCCTGCTGTTGTGACTGTGGGTCGCGCTGTTCACGGTCGCCCCGGTCCCGGTGGTGGTGACCGCGAGATGATCCAGATGGCCGGTGACGTCTGGACGCCGTTCCCGGAAGAGGAACACCAGCAGCAAGCGCATCAACAGCAGCCTGGGATCCCAGCGAAGACGAGTGAATAGCAATGCCGTTCTTCTTGAGCCATGACTCAAGGATCTGGGCAACAATGTCGAGGGCACCGGCCTGCACGACGCGGCTGCGAATTGCTTCGTTCCCGCGCACACCAATGTTGACGACGCATTGGAACGCGAGCGAGTGGCGAAGGGAGATGGCGTGGTCGACGTTGATGGTACGTGCGGTGCATGGTCCGTTGAGACCCCAGAGATCCGGCATGGTAGGCTCGCGCGGCAAGCAAGAGTCTCTTAAGATGTCAAGCAGCCGTTCGAGGCCCCCGTCCATAGTGAGGACCTCACGTATCCTCGGCGATGTTGACGAGAGATATGTCAGCTGGCAGAGGTTGTTGAGCAATGCCAACGTCGAGTTTGTGTCGAGGGCTGCGGGAAAGTGGTCAGCGATGAGTCATAGGGAAGGTACGCGGTTTGGAGGCGGGGATGCGGGGGTGGCCACTCACCTCTTCTGTCGTAGAGCATCTGGTTGATGCTGATGACTGCCCTGTTGGACGGGGGGAAGGTGTAGTTTGACTCTCTCATGGTGAGTGATCACGGAGTGTGAGGTGGGGACGACGAAGACGGAGAGGAAGGTCTTGGAGGTCGTGTGGACGGCCCGTGGCCTGTGAGAAGGTGGATGACAACCAAGTCTTGGGAACAAAGCGAAGTGGAATGACAAACGAGAGAGCGATGAGGAGGGCGGTGTGATGGGAAGCAGGAAGATGGGCTGGGTATTGAGGAGACGATGTGGTGTGTGGGGGTGTGTGTGGTCGAGGAGTGAGTGTGCTTGTACGGATGAGGCGAGGATGATGAGTTGGTGTGGTGTGAGTGTCCTGAGCGCATGGCTGCCTAGGCAGGGAGTGTCCCTGGCAGATGCCGTTCGTCTGCACCCAGCAGCGCCTAGACGCCCTTAGACCACCGTCATTGTCACCCATACCACTCCAGCCTCCACTTCCCCTTCAGTGGCGGGACCGCAACACGGGACCAAAATCCCACCATCCAGATGCCAGACTACCCGCAGGCTGCTGATCGACATCCACCAAGCGTTACTCTCGGATTTCAGCCTAATCACCTGTAGACGACGAGCGACCAAGATACTCTAATACATGCATTCGCCCTCTGCGTGCCTCAACACTACTGCCCACCTCTCTACAACTACGTCCACAGTTTGATGAGTCCGTCCCAAGACGCCGTGATCACCTTGGACTGTGATTCGTCAGCTCGCCGTCCTTTGCATTGTGTCGGGTCAATCAAATTGCAGGGAGCTCCGGAGAGCGCCTGCGCCACTTACGTGCTCGTTTGGCAGCCAGCAGTGATCGATCACCACCTGCTTGTGCGCGTTCAGTCGCTTCACAATGCGACCCGTCTTCCAGTCCCAGAACACGACGTCGCCGCCACCCGTTCCTGACGAAATGTACTTGCCATCGGGCGAGAAGCTGATGCCGCAAGCGTAGCCGGCCGTCGTGTGGCCCGAGAAGTGCTTCTTCTTGTGCTGTCGGATGCCGTTCACCGTGTCGTAGATCTGGATCTGGTTGTCGAGCGACTGGAATGCGACGTACTTGCCGTTCGGGTGCTTCGCCGCCGCCGGCATCGAGTGCATGTACGGCTCGGCGATGTACTTGATGACGACGGGAATGTCGTAGTCCCATCCACGGATCGTCTTGTCGTCCGACGTCGTCAGGAATCGCCTGTTGTTGTCGATGAACGTGATCGTGTTCACCGGGCCAAGATGCTGATCGTACGTCTGCACAATCTCGTGCGATCGCAGGTCGTACTGGATAATCTTCTTGTCCTGCATTCCGGCCAGGAAAATGTTCTGCTTGTCCGGGTCCGGCTGGAACTTGACAACGTTGGCGATCTTGCCATTCGAGAACGCCTGCACGCACTGGCCCGTCTCCGTGTCCCAGACCTTGATCGTACGGTCAAACGAGGACGAGATAAACCGCGTTCCCTTGTTGTTGTAATTGACATCCTTGACCGCCTGCGAGTGGCCCATGAACGTCCGCAGCACGTTGCCCTCGTGGTACACATCCCAGAGCTTGATCTTCGTGTCCATACTTCCACTGAGCAGCAGATGTCCGCTCTTCGGGAACAACCGGATGGCAGTGACACCCTTGTTGTGTCCATGCCAGGTGTGGATACACCGCTCCGGGACGTAGGCGTTCGGTGCCGGAGCGTCGTCCGGCGGGTTGAGGCGAACGTCGACGTCTGTCGGGATGTGCATGTATGTTCGTCCGGCGTAGTCGGTGAGCTCCTTTCCGTGGAAGATAGACTTCTCCTCGCGGGCGGCCTTGTTCTTCTCCTTGGCAGCCGCCTTCAGGTCCTCTCTCCGCTTCTTCTCGGCACGCCACTCGTCCGTCTCCTCCTCCTCAACCTCCGGCTCCTCGCCAGCCTTGTCACCCTCGTAGTCGGCCCACGGTCCCAAATACGAGCCCTCTCCATCGACGATGCTCGCGTCTCCCTTAGCCTTTCGCTTGCGCTTCATCTCCTTGCGCTGGCGATTCGTTGCGCGAACATTGTCGATCATGCCGAATCCGTTCGCCGCCGCCGCATCCGTCGCGCCAATCCAGCCACCACCGCCGTTCGCAGTTGGGTCGAGGGCATAGCCGTGAACATCGAAGGTGCGCTTCTGGCGCTCAAACTCATAGCTGTCCATCGCCTGCTCCTCGACGTGACCGTTCAGCGCGTTCATGCCCTCGTTCTTGCGCGCGTTGAACGGATCGACTGGTCCCTGCACCGGCCGCGTCATGTCGTCGTAGCTGATGTTGACGTTGATGACCTTGTCCGTTGACCGCGTAATCAGCGCGTTCGCCATGTCGTTCGGGTCTTCCTTCAGCACGTCCGGCGCTGCGGCGACGGACACGTTGGTGTCGACCTTGGTCGCCTTGGACGGCCCCGAGGTGGCGATGCCGAACGCATCGGTCTGCACCTGCTGCTCGATCTGCTCGTCGGTCTCGTCGATGTCCTCAACCTTCTGAGCGGGGGCGGTCGAGGGCCCAGCCTCATCGTCGGATGAGTCGTACTGTGCGAGGAGCATGGTGGGATGGGTTTTGGAGGACACAAATAATGGCTAGGCTCTCGTGATGTAAGTTGGTGAAATGAGCGAACGCGTGGTTGGCACGCCTAATCACGTGATGATATGGTAGGCTCACCACCGGTGACAGGCGCCTTGAAGGGCGGCACCGGCCGTCCTAAGGGGATCGAGGTCCGGCACTAGGGACGGTGTAGACCGGACTTGGCCGTCGCACACTGCACACCACGCTCAAGTCACTGGGGCCCGCCGGTCCACGGTAAAGGCTAACCGACACCACCGGCCCACCACCCGCATACACACCAACGTATATTACTTCTTTTGCTGCTCCGTCGTCTTTTCTTCTCCCACTCCCCCCACCCACACCTCCTACCCACCACAATGGCTATCCAGACTGAGCTCACCCGTGCCCTCGGCATCAAGATCCCCCTCGTCCAGGGTGGAATGCAGTGGGTGAGTCACAATTGCGACATGTGCCACGTACAGTGACTGACTTTGTTTTCAGGTCGGCACCGCCCCCATGGCTGCCGGTGTCGCCGCCGCCGGTGCGCTCGGTATCCTCACCGCTCTGACGCAGCCGTCGCCTGACGCCCTCCGCGCCGAGATCCGCAAGACGCGCGACCTGCTCAAGGGCACCGACGGCAAGTTCGGTGTCAACATCACGCTTCTTCCCTCGATCACCCCGCCCGACTACGCCGGCTACGTCAAGGCCGCGATGGACGAGGGCATCGACATTTTCGAGACTGCCGGCAACAACCCCGGTCCGATCATCAAGCTGATCAAGACCTACGTTCCCTCCGGACAGAGCAGCGTCCCGAAGCGCTACGTCATCCACAAGTGCACTGCTGTGCGCCACGCGCTGTCTGCGCAGAAGCTCGGTGTTGACATGCTCTCGATCGACGGCTTCGAGTGCGCCGGCCACCCGGGAGAGGACGACATCGGTGGTCTCGTCCTCATGGCCCGTGCCGCCGAGGAGCTCAAGATCCCCTTCATCGCCTCGGGCGGTATCGCCAACGGACGCGGTCTCGCTGCCGCCCTCGCCCTCGGCGCCGCCGGCGCCAACATGGGCACTCGCTTCATGTGCACGAAAGAGTCGCCGATCCACGAGAACATTAAGCAGAAGATTGTCGACTCGAACGAGAAGGACACGGTCCACATCTTCCGCTCGCTCAAGAACACGGCCCGTGTCTTCAAGAACAAGGTTTCGGTCGAGGTCGTCCGTCTCGAGCGCCGCCCCGAGGGCGCCAAGTTCGAGGACCTCCGTGACCTCGTCTCTGGCGCTCGTGGCAGGACCGTCTACGAGGACGGTGACCCCGATGCGGGTATCTGGTCGTGAGTACATCTCTCCTGCGAGAAGGCGCACAGGCAGCGGTGGCAGGATGTCGTCGTACAACAGAGTAAGCACCCGAGACATCTCGGGCAAGGCTTAGCGCCTCATCGGCGACCGACGTCTCTCGGTCAACCGCTGTCATCTGCTTTTGCGCATTCGGACAACACTAACATCAGCGCGGGTGTGACCGTCGGCCTGATTCACGACATCCCGACCTGCAAGGAGCTCTGTGCCACGATCGAGCGCGACGCCGAGCAGGTCATCAACGGTTTGCAGAACCTTGTCTCGCCCAAGGCTAAGCTCTAAGTGGAGCGAGCGCAAGCGGAGCGAGTGACGAACTGAACGCACATCACACGCTCATCCACCGAAACGATGCCCCTAGAGGCAACATGAGGAATGACAGGGCAGTGGCCTGTCCACGTTGTAGAGTATAAGACACAAGAAGCTACACCCAGCTAGATGGATGCAACGAGATTATCTTGTCCCCAAAGTGTTACTGACGGAATAGCCTGATCCATCATCTTGGCACACGTGCTCCGAGTGAGGACCAGCGGCGATGTGCGCCAAGCCGACGTCGCCCACCGCCTATGTCCGCTTGATCCGCTCCACGGCTTGCTCGGCCGGTAATGACGAGGCAGGGTCGGTTCCAGCATACCCATGTCAGTTGACAGCCGAGACCCACCTCTGTCAAGTCCGGTTGCCCGCGGTCTGTGCCGGCGGCATTGGCCTCGCCGGGTCCTCGTTGTTCCGCAGTGTCCTTGCAGGTCTCCCATTCCGAGACAGACACTGCGACATGCCGAGTGAGGGTCAGTCTTGACGCAGCTCTCAGTGAGTCTAAAGCCCAAAGGGCTCGGAGGACTGGCTGCGCTCACTGCGCTCACTGCGCTCGCTTCGCTCGCAAAGGTGTGAAATTCGAATAAGATGCATCTCGCCCGGGACTGCACTAGCCCGGGCGACCCGGTATTATACGGTTGGAAGTGGTGTGAAGAAGCATGAATATAAGAAATATGGGTAAGATGGAAGAAAAGATTAATGGTTGTAGTGGTTTGTTATGGTGTGAAGTCGGTGACAGAGACTTGGTTTGTTGCTTCTGACAATCCTTGGGCTCCGTGACGTCCTCTCGACTACTCTCTCTCTCTCTCTCTTATCCCTTAAGCGGCCTCGACGTCCAGCGAGACACCACGCGACAGGCGGAGCAGAGCGTAGCCCTTGCACGCGAGCACGACGACGATCCAGCAGAAGATGAGACACGTGAGCGCGACAGTGACGTTGAGAAAGGCCATCATGTCGTCGAAGCCGGCGCGCATGGCGGCGAAGGCAATCTCCTCGTCACTCAGCATGAAGACGATACCGCCGGCCGCCCAGCCGAACGAGGTGAGGACCTCGGTGGGCGGACGGCTGGGCAGCGTTGACTCCGTAGGCGGGCGCAGCCAGAGGAAGAAGTACGTGAGGAAGCGGCACGCGCTTCCGCCAGCAAGCAGGATGCCCCAGAGACTGTGGATGGCGACCTGGAACTTGTAGTCCTGGTGGTGGGCGGCCATCGCGAGGCCAGTGACGGCAATGACGAGCGCGGGGAGGGGGTTGAAGCTGAACGCGTAGCTGGGCGGCGTCCTAGCGCGGGGGTTGGCAGCATGGATCGCGGCGCCGAGCATGCGGCGCATCCGGGGCGACTCAAGGAGCATGCCCGCCAATCCAGCAAACCAGAACATGACCGCGATGGAGATGTGCTGCACCTGCTTGACAGTGTAGGGGTCGCCCTTGTGCGCGCCAAAGCGCTCCATCCACGTGTTCGTGATGCCGTACAGGAAGATGACGAAGCACTCGACCATCTCAGCGCTGACGGCGCGAGAGCCGGCAGGCTTGCGGTTCCACGCCCAGCCCATGTCGGCGTAGGCACCGAGATAGCGCGCGAACGTGAGCACGCCGTAGCCGAAGAAGATGCTGCCCTTGATGATGTGCGCGGCGCAGGTGTTGATGAACCCGGCACGGCACATGCCCAGGTAGGTCGGGATGCCGGTGCAGATGCACACGTACGCGATCACGACCTGCGTGCGGCGCACCCACGTCAGGGCGATCTCGCCCATACGCAGAGCCGTGTACTTCTCCGCCACGACGGGAACCTCGGGCTCCTCCTCGTGCTGGTCGTCCTCGTGGTGCGCGTCGAAGGCGCCCTGACGGCGCGAGACAGACTTGCCCTTGGGCCTGTCGCCCATCTCGAAGTGGTGCGCGGATCCGGCCGAAGACGCAGAGGGGGTGTCCTGCAGCGTTCCCTCACTTCCGGTCGAGTGGCGAGACTCGAGCCCGTCCTCGTCGTCGTCGCCGAGCTCAAAGACTGCGTTCGAGCCGCGCTCGTTGAACCCGACCATCTCGTACCGGGACGCAGCGCCGAAGTGGTCCTCCTTCGCGCCCTGCAGGGCGTCGAAGAAGAAGTTCTTCCAGTCGCGAGAGCCCGAGCGGTAGAACGCAACCGCACGGGCGATCAGGCCCATGCTGTCCAGAACGGCGAGGCCGATGGACAGCAGAACCAGCATGTTGCCGATACTACCGTGCTTGGCGCCGGGGTAGCTGCTCTGTCAGCGGCGCTCATTGCGAATGACATTCTCGGGGCAAGATTTCGGCCATGGACGGCAGAAATGCTCAACTGGGTGAAGAGTGGGTTGTCCAAGAAAGAGGACAGGGAGTCCACCCAGCCCCCAGGCACAATCTCCCAGGGCGGATTGCGGTCGGTACGGCCGAGGGCTCGGCGCTATACGCTATCTGCCCCCGTCCATCCGGTGTCTCCCCGCCGAGCCCTGCCTCTGCTGCTCCACCGAGGAGAAAGCTGGAAAGAGAGAGATCGCACCGAAAATTCTAGTCGCCGTGCAAAAACAATACTCACAAGTCAGGCATGGCCGCCTTGTACGCGATACCCATGATCCAGCCAAACACCGCCAGACCGATGAAGCCAGTGTTCACGAGGTAGTGGCTCGGATGTCCCGCAGCACGGAGTGAGAGCGCTGCTCTGTCAGCATTGCATTCATTCATGATCGGCCGGCTCGGGCTTGGACGGCTGGTAGGGGCAAAGGGGGGGGGGGCAAGATGTGCGAACTGCGGGGAACTGAAATTTCCTCTTTCGCGGGCGCGCAGCGTGCGTCATTGCAACAGCCGCCCTCGGCGCCTTGGGACCGCCGACGAACGGCAGATGAAGTAGGAACGTGTAGGAACGGTAACGCTGCCAATGTCGCACACAACGAGTTCGATCGCGCCCATGGCACATGCACAGCGGTGTGGAACGGACATTCCAGGCCCTCTGCCGCACACTGCCGTACGCCGCCCCTCCAAACCATCCCCGTAGACGTCCACGAAAGCTGCCAGTTACTTACCAACGGGGAGAGCTCCAAAGTACGCGACACACATCGCCGCGACGTGCAGGATCATGAGACCGGGGTGGCTCGGCGTGTCCCCCGGCCAGTTCTCGGGCAGCTCCTCGCCGAAAATGACAGAGTCCTGCGTCAGACGGAAGTCGGCGTCGAGGTACGTCGGGGGGAACTTGTGCCAGCGGTGGATCTCCGTGTCGTTCAGGAACTCCTTGACTGGGGCGTGCGAGTGATGGCCGTGGGGGTCCGGCGGCGCATCATGGGAGTCGTGGTGGTCGTCGTGGTGCGTGGGGGTGTCGTGAGAGTCATCGTGGTCGTCGTCGGATCCGGGCGTGGGTGATGGCGCGGCCGCAACCGACTCCGTCATCGTGCCGAAGGGACGCGGCGGCGCCGTGTCCAGCCCTGCGGCGGCGGAGGTGGCGGTCCACTTGTGCTCGCCGTCCATCATCTCCGAGTCCATCATGTCGTCGTCGTGCCCGCCGTGCCGCGCTATCGGGCCGGAGGCGGCCGCGAGCGCAAACACGCACGGGAGGAGGAGAGCGGCGCGCATAGCTAGTCGCTGTGGGAACCGGGGGGTGTAAGTCGCTGTTCGGGTGGTTCTTCAGTCGAAGAGTGAGATTTCTGTCGTCCGGTCGATCAGTGGCGTGGGGACTGGTGTGTACCGTGTAGTTGTGTGCGAGTGATACAGGTGATGTTCAGTGTTCGAGACAAGGAGGTAGTGGTAGTGAACAACAGATGAGTGACGAGGTAAAAAGATGACGGGGTCGGTCTCAGTCGTGTATATGCTACTTGTAAGGGCCTCGCAGGGAGAGGCTTCGGTTCGGTCAGAAGGCTTCCTGTTGCTGATAGCATGCGGCTGTAGGCGACTAGGCGGGTCGACGGGGTCTTGGGCCATGGCCTCGGGCGGGCGGAGGCGCACGGCTCAGGTCTGGCAGCTCTGGCGGCGCAGGCTTGGAACCTTGGAACATCTAGGCAATCTAGGCAATCTAGGCATCTAGGCGGCGGCTTGGGCAGCTGAGCCTATGGCCCACGGGCTTTGGGTAAGATTGTCGGGCGGCCTCGCAACGGCGCCGCATTGAGCCGGAACAATGCTCCACCCTGGCTCGAGTGCTTCATGACTAAACCTGCCAGTGCCAGGCAGGTGACAGTGTGACGTCGCCCGCCTGGGTGGTCTGGGAGGGTGAGCGCCCAAGCGGCGCGAGGATACGTGGGCCATGAAGCTTGTACCAAACGAGCCGAACGCATCCCCTAGGGTTCCTTGCGAGTCCTGCGCCGACCCGTCCCCGCTCGCCAGCTCGCCACTGGTAGTCTGGACCGTTTGTCCGACCGCAGGCGGCAGCGGCTACCAAAGATGGAAGGTGCAGGTGAGAGGGTCCGTCATGTGCAAGGAGGGCGGACTCTGTGGACCCTGAAAAACAAAAACAATCTTTCGAGTAGTGCTCTTTCGTGGCTTGGATGCAGGCTCGGCCGCCGAGGGCCGGGTCCGACTGCCGCCGCTCATGAGCCCAGGCGAGGTATGTCATTATAAACGCGTGGGCAGGAGGTTGCGAGGCTTAGGCACAGGCTCAGCGCACGCGAAACAAGCGAAGGAACGCAAGAGTGCCATGGTGCCAGGCTCGGTGTCCTCCGTCAGCAGTCCAATGTCGAAAAATTACTCGACACTCATCGATCTCACCCAATCGCCTACGTCATCCCCCTCCTGTCTTGTGCTTGTTACGAGCATTCCGCTCCACCTCGCCATGCATCATCGATTCCCATACCCCTCTGGCGGGCACGACGCCCATCGACGCTTCTGCCCTCCTTGCTTGGCACACACGCACGCTTCGGAATGGCGGAGCATCAATCCTGATGACGGGCAACTTGGGATGTGTGATCAGCCATGGCCACCACCACACAGAGACGAAAAAATGTCGGCCACTGGACCAGTGACGTCGGGGGCAGGAAAGGTACGGCTTTGGTCGTAATCTCGTTGAATTCGCGGGCAAACGGCCGAGTCGTGCTCGAGTTTACCTCGAAAGTTACGCCGTGACACCCTGAGGCGGCTCGAGGCGGCTCGAGGGATCCTGACCAGACCTGCCGAGACCTGAGGGCTTGGTCAGGAACCAATGCAGCAGGTCGAGGATGCAATCGTCGACCTTCTCATTTGTTCTTCGGAATGGCCCAGGGTGCCCGCTCGTTTATGCATCCTGGTGTCAACACTCAGGAACCCTCCTCGCCCACGCCGAACTCATGCGGACGCCGCGCTACCCTTTCCACTTCCTTACCAAGCCAGATCTGCACGCGGCCGTCTAGGAGCAGTTCGGAGATGCAGGTTTGCAGGAATCGAGCTCGCAGGGAGCACAGATGGGGCGCACAGGGCAGTGGATCGTTCCGAAGTTGTCAAAGGCTTCGTTGTCTGCATCCATGATCCATGAGCAGCACGAGCAGCACGAGCAACAGGCACATCAGAAAGAAAGAAGCCCGCATGGCCGCAATCAGAGTTCGGAGCTCGGTCCGCGGGGACCCTCGGGACACCCACTTGTGTCGGGCGTGCGGTTTCGAGCGAAGCGAAATGATGAAATTCGGGAACAGGACAATCGGACTCGACATTCTGCGCCGCCATGAGCCGCTCAACGCCGAAGCCCCGCCGATCCCTCCAGCTTGCGGCCGCAAGCGCGGACCCCGGAGCCAGTATCCAGAACAAGTCCGCAGACACTTGGGAAGCGCTCGACGCCGCTCAGATTGGGAGATGCAGGGCCGCCACGGATCCGGCGGAGAGGTTGCCTCCTGTAGCGGCGAGCTGACAAATACAGCTGACTGTAAGCAAGCAGTAAACCTGAGAAACACATGGGCCCTTCTGCTCTCTTGTCCCTCGTTGTTGGCCGCGCGGGCGCCCTAGAATTATGATAGCTGATTTGCATGTGTTGAGATTGCCCCTCTGAGCATTCCACCGCGGGCCTGGGCTCTATATGATCTTGCTTCGAGCCGAGTGCAAGACCTCGCCCGTTGAACCCGGCAGGTCATAGAGGATTCCAGAGGTGTTTTGGTTCCGATCACATCTGGAGAACTGAACATCTTTCACCCGCAGGTACGCGCTGTGGGAGACCGAGGACATGACGGATGCCCAGACACACAACATGACCTCACAATCGAGGTCTCATTCCGCGATCCCGGATGTCAGCCGAAGCGCCAGCAAGGACGCCAGGGAACGCCGCCAGCGGACATTGCAACATTGCTTACATACCGCAGTCTCATGTCATGTTGAGTCACGACCTGACACAACCTGACACGGCCTCACACTCTGGCACGGCCCTGGCGCTGTCCGACTCGAAACAGACGCTGGTGGAATGGTGGGAACTACGTTCCGGGGGTCCAAATTGCATTCCAACTGTGCCAGTTTCAGTTGTTGGTCCGCTTCGCATGCCAATCTCGAGGACGCGCATGCTGCACGGCTGCACCGCAGCTTGGCCACCTCTACCGTTGCGGACCATCTCGCAGATCGAGCCAACCTCGTCCCATCGAGGCAGGCAGCATGTGCAGACTGGTCATCTGGCGCTGGGGAAGGAGGAGCACTGGTGCCATTGTTGTCTCGGAGCGCTGCAGCGCTGCCCACCGGGCATCCACCGTCACGCACGAGAATAGTGGAGGTTGCGCTGTTACGCTCTGTGGATGACAAAGCCGCCTCGTTTGGGAAGGCGTGAGAGGCGTAAAGTGGCACGGGCGGCGCAGCTGGCGCTGCTGGCGCGGCTGGCGCAGGGTGCCGCTTGCCCACGACTGATCGCGGGCGTGCGGTGCGTGCACTTGAAAGCCGAGGATCCGGCGGGCGGGCCGTGCAATCGACCACGCGTGCCAAGGATCTCGTCCATGAGCTTGAGGTATCGACGAGAACCGTCCGTGGCCGGGCCAAGCCTGGGCTCTGAAACAACCAAGCTGGCGCCCAACACCCAAAGACGTGCTTCTGATCTCTTGGCTGTTCAGTATCTGACAGTGGCGGCTCATTGGTATGGGTGGGGGCAACACGGGGCCCTTGGCAGCATTCCAGGAGACGCGTGAGCGGTCGATCGGGTCCGGTATGCTATGTACACAGCACGCGACGTAGATATAACGCAGAGATGAGGTATTGAAGATCGCATAGGTCTCGCAAAACCCGGGACCCGAATCTGATTGCTTGCTGCTTTCTCACCCAACGCACGTCCTTCATTCATGCCGCAAGTGCCGGTCCGTCTTGCCACCCCGCAGAGCACGCACCACTGACTCACACCGATCTCCTGACGGTTCTGTTTCGATCATGTCGATAGCAGAAGCGCACGCAGTGCACGGCCCTTCTCCTTCTAGCACATGACCAAGACTGCGTGCTGGGCGCTAGATAACGCGTCACGCACGGCCCGTCTCGGCGCCCCTTTGCCTAGTGGCCCAGGGGACGGGTGCCGAGCGGATCGAGCTCCGGTCGCGCCGTCACTGTGCGCTAGAGTGTTCTCATGACCTCTACTATATCCACATGACGATTCGCGAGGCGGCTCTCATCAACTAACTTGACTTCCACGATCTTGCCTCAATCGAGCCCTATCATTGCTCGGTAACACGTTACGGACCGGCAGATCTCTCACCGATGCTCTCTCAATCAGAGTTACTGTGGGTATCCGCGACGCGCAACTCTACGTTTGATTCTGATTCTTGGATACATGCTTTCAGACTGTTCTTCTTTTGACTACTTGTGGCTTGTTGGCGCGATGCAGGGAGACAAGACAGACAACTATTCGACTTAATTACTACATACCGCACTCCGCGAGTGCGTTCAGCTAATGCCGCGTGCGCGCTTCATTGCTTTTCGTGGTCTAGAGGACTACCCTCCCTCGGAGATGGGTAGTCATTAATGCAAGAGGGAGGAGAGGGGGGAGTTCAACACCTCGCTTAGGGAAGCTGACCTGCCTTCTCGATGGCGTCCTTGGTCTTCTTGGCGTCGTCGTCAGCCTTCTTCTTGTCGTCGATCAGGCCGAGGGGCGCGTTCGGGTCCGGCTTGGCAGTGAAGCTGAGCTCGTTGGAGTCCTTGCCGTCCTCAGTCTTGACAGTGTCGACAGTGACGATCTCGCCGTCCTTGATCTCGCCATTGAGCATGCGGAGCGCAAGGGGGTTGGCGACCTTGTCGCGCACCATGCGCTGCACGGCACGCGCACCGTAGCGGTCCGAGTAGCCCTTGGTCGCGAGCCACTCGCGTGCGGCCTTGGTGACATCGAGCTTGATGTGCCTGTCGGCAATACGGCCCTGGACCTCGCCGAGACGGAGGTCGACAATGTCTTCGATGACGCTGGGCGGGAGCTTGTTGAACACGACGAGCTCGTCGAGACGGTTGATGAGCTCGGGCTTGAAGAACTTGTTCACGTCCTTGAGCACCTGCGCCTTGGCGCTGTCGCTGACGGAGCCGTCGGGCTTCATCGCTCCCGGCTCGTACAGCGCCTCAGCACCGAGGTTGGACGTGAGGGCAATGATGGTGTTGCGGAAGTTGACGACGCGGCCTTGGCCGTCCGTCAGCTGGCCCTCCTCGAGGATCTGGAGGAGAATGTTGGCGACGTCCGGGTGCGCCTTCTCGATCTCGTCAAAGACAATGACGGTGTACGGGCGACGGCGGACGGCCTCGGTCAGCTGGCCGCCCTCCTCGTAACCGACGAAGCCGGGGGTGGCACCGACGAGACGCGAGATTGTGTGCTTGTCATGGAACTCGGACATGTTGATCTGGATGATGGCCTTCTTCTCGTCGTCGAAGAGGAACTCGGCAACGGCCTTGGTGAGCTCAGTCTTTCCGACACCGGTCGGGCCGAGGAAGAGGAAGGACGCGAGCGGGCGCTTGGGGCTCTGCAGACCGGCACGAGACAGGCGGATCGCGTTCGCGACAGCCTTGATCGCCTCGTCCTGGCCGACAACGCGGGTCTTGAGGCACTCCTCCATGTTGATGAGGCGCTCGCGCTCACCCTGCATAAGCTGGGTGACGGGGATACCGGTTGCCTTGGACACGACGGCGGCAATGTCCTCGGTCGTGACCTTGTCCTTGACGACGAGGTCACCGCCCTTCTTCGTCTCGGCCTCGAGCTCAGCCTCGACCTTGGGCAGGCGCGCCTGAAGGTCGGGGATGACGCTGAAGCGGACCTTGGACGCCTTCTCGAGGTCACCGTTACGCTGGGCGTTCTCGAGCTCAATCTTGGCATACTCGAGCTGCTCCTTGATCTTGCGGATCTCACCGACGCGGGAACGCTCGGCGTTCCACACCTTGGTGATCTCGGCCTGCTTCTTACGGTCCTTCTCGAGCTCCTTCTCGATCGTCTCCTTGCGCTTGACGGCGTACGGGTCCTGGTCGTCCTTGAGCGAGCGCTGCTCCATCTCCAGGTTCATGATGCGGGCGTCAACATCTTCGAGCTCCTTCGGGCGCGACTCCTGGGCAATCTTGAGCGAAGAGCACGCCTCGTCGAGCAGGTCGATAGCCTTGTCGGGCAGGTAGCGGTCGGTGATGTAACGGTCTGAGTAGACGGCGCACGAGACGAGCGCGGCGTCGCTGATCTGCACACCGAAGTGCGCCTCGTAACGAGACTTGATACCACGGAGAATCGAAACGGTCTCGCTGATCGTCGGCTCGGGAACGTACACCTGCTGGAAACGACGCTGGAGCGCCGGGTCCTTCTCAATGTACTTGCGGTACTCGTCGAGGGTAGTCGCACCGATGAGCTGGAGACCACGGGCGAGCGCGGGCTTGAGCATGTTGCCGGCGTCGACGGATCCCTCCGTCTTTCCGAGGTTCATGATGGTATGCAGTTCATCGATGAAACAGATCGTCGAGTCCGAGTTGGCCTCAATGTCCTTCATGAGGTCCTTGAACTTCTTCTCGAATTCTCCGCGGACACCGGTGCCGGCGATGAGGCCACCGACGTCAATGACGAGCAGGCGCTTGCCCTGGAGAGACTCGGGGACCTCGTTGTTGACAATGCGCTCCGCGAGGCCCTCGACGACAGCCGTCTTACCGACACCCGGGAGACCGAGGAGGACAGGGTTGTTCTTCGTACGCCGGGAGAGAACGGTGATCATGCGCCTGATGACATCGTCACGTCCAATGACTGGGTCGAGCTTGCCCTCGCGCGCCATCTGCGTCAGGTCGATCGAGTGCTGCTCCAGCGTTGACTTCTTCTCGCCGCCCTCCTCCTCGCCGGGAGCTTGCTGCGGGTACTTTGGGAAACCGCCTCCGGGAGGCATCTGTCCTCCGGGAGGGAAGCCGCCCATGCCGCCCATGCCACCGCCGCCACCTCCGCCGAAGCCGCCCATGCCTCCTCCGGGTCCGAAGGAGAAGCCGAAGGGGAACTGCGGCGGTCGTCCCTGGTAGTGTCGGACGGCCATGGCAGCGGTGGTGGGGAGAGCGATCGCGCGCGGGTTCGTGGCCTTGGCCCGCATGGCCGCGCGCAGGGGCGCCGATGTTGGTCTTAATCTTGTGATTGTC
Organism: Trichosporon coremiiforme; assembly: GCA_039545355.1. Taxonomy (NCBI): domain Eukaryota; kingdom Fungi; phylum Basidiomycota; class Tremellomycetes; order Trichosporonales; family Trichosporonaceae; genus Trichosporon; species Trichosporon coremiiforme. The sequence continues at coordinate 935,134 of BCJJ01000011.1, forward strand.
GACATTGTTTTGGGTGTGTGTGAGTGGTGGGTAGAACTGGGACAGTTCTGATTCTTCTGTCTGCTTAAAAGAGGTAGCGTGCAGAGGGAAAGGGGAGGAAGGAATTGCTCGGAAGCCCGCACCTCGGTGATGATATAGGTGAGAAGCGAGGGTGCCAGAGTGATATCAGCGGTTCTGGGTGCCTCTACGGGGGGTTACGGGGGTGCAAATGGAGTTGCTATTGGGCGTCTAATGGACGATGACGAAGGGTATACTATTCTCGTGGAACACTCGAAAGTTCCAATTCACAGGGGATAACGCTCGGGTAATCTGGGGTCTCCGCGATAATCAGGGTCCACCGACATGACGTCGCTCACAGTGCGGCCCTCACCTGCTCATCCTCAGGTCGAACGCCTCATTCCACACCCATCGATTCTCTTCCAAGCTTCGGTCACCATGTCCTGCGGAGCAGAGAATTTCCCCTAGCCAATCTCCGGTGCACCTCCGTCCACCCATCTCCGAGGTCGCTCGGCTAGCAAACGAGCTGGCCAAGCCACCCTCCGATCCGGTCCGGCCTCGCACTGCGAAATCTGATGCACCTGGAGAATCACATGTCTAAAAATACGCTGCACGCCGCCGCCACTGACGCCCTGTGGTGGTGTCTGGAATCTTTGAAGCGAGGCCCCGCCTCACTGATCTGCAGGATCTGCCGGCTTCCTCACGACCAGCAGCAATTCCGAGCACGGCGAGTGGCAAACGAGCGCACAGATATCACAGTATACAGATGGAAAACCCCTTGAAAAATCTAACAGTTGTGGCGACCGATAGCGACACGGCTCGGACCTCGAGTCCGAGTCCGAACGCCGGCGCCTGCTCCGCCCGAAACCCTCAGCTTAACGCCTACGCGTTCTGCACGTAGTAGTTGAAGTTGTAGTCCTTGGGCGACTTGGTGTAGCTGAATTTGCCACTCGTGTCGAGGGTCTTGACGACCTTGCCGCCACGCTTGACCGTGACCTTGATTGCGCCCTCGGCGCTCGCCACCGCAAGCTTGTTCATTCCCTTGTCGAGCTTGAACGTGGCCTTGTTCCCGCCGCTCTCGAGCACAACCTCTGAGGCCTCGGCAAGCAGGACGAGCGCATACGCGTTGTCGTCGGTAAAGTCCGCCTTGTCGGGGCGGGGGTTCGTCGGCGCAGTCGGCTTTGCGCCCTTGGGGTGCGGGCGGGACCAGACCCAGATCTGGTCCTTCGGGGCAGGGAACGAGCCCTTCTTCCACGCCTCAGCGTAGTACTTGATCAAACTCGAAAGACCAGTGTGCGGCATGTTGTCGGTCCAGCCCTGCGACTTGGGCTGGTCCTGCGGGTCGCCCGGCTGGGCGATGTAGTGTGACTCTCCCCAGTCGTTCCAGCTCACGAACTGGAGGTGGTCGAACTTGTTCCGGATCGAGAGGAGCTGCTCCCACCGCGTGGCCAGCAGCCAGTCGTCGGACCGGTAGATCCAGTTCTTGTTCCACGAGTCCTTGCCGTAGTACGTGAAGAAGAACGGCGAGATGCCCGCCATGTAGCTCTTGCCGCCCAGAGCGGAAAGGTACTGATTGTCGCTGTCGAGGGTGGGGTTCGCGTTCGTGGCCGGCCACTGCCCGTTCCAGTTCATGACGCCGTCGAACCAGTTCGAGCTGCCGAACGTGTCCGTCTTGGCAAAGTGCGCGGGCATGAAGTGGATCTCGACGTTTTTCTTCTTGACTTGCTCGCGGAAGTAGTTCCAGCCGTCCTGCACCGAGCCCTTGCCGAACTGGCAGTTCTCCCCCGCGAACGTGCTGACGAGCACCTTGTTATTGTACCTCGCCTGCGCCGAGTTGCCGGCGTACTTGGCCGCGAGGTTCGCGATGCGGTCCGCATCGCCGGTGGCGGCGCACGGGAACGAGGTCATGTCAAAGCTGAAGAAGAGCTTGAAGTTCTTGCCCTGCGCGGCCTGGTAGGCGTAGTCGACCGACTGGGGCTGGTAATCGTCCCGGCCCATGTTGAGCACGAAACCGTCGAATCCGGCGTCGAGCGCGCCCTGGATGTCCTTTGCCCACTTGTCCTTGTTGTAAGAGCGCGTGTTGCCGACCATGTGGTGCGCCCAGAGGAACTTCTCGCCGCCACCAGCGATGGACGGCTTGTTCGTGTTGATGAGCGTTGCGGCGTTGGACGAGACAGCCTCGTCCAGGACCTGGACAGAGTTGGTGGTGCCACCAGAGACGTTCACGTCCTTGTTCTCGTCCTTCTGCTGCTCCTTCTGCTGCTCCTTCTGCTGCTCCTTCTGCTGCTCCCTGTGCTCATCCTTGTGCTCCTCATGGTTGCCGCCGCTGTTGCCGTTGTCGTTACCGCCCCGATCGGTGGTGATGCCAGTCCGCCAAATATCGAGCTCCCAGCGCCCGCCACACATCTTCGACTGGTCCCCACTGCACGGCGTCCTGCACCCATCCACACCGCCTGCGGTGCCATAGTTGTCTCCGCAGAAGCACTGTCTGCCGTCCTCGAGACCGGCCATCTTCCACCCCTTGGACCGACAGGCGTCCACGCATTTCTCGGGCGTTATCGGGCCATTCGTCCATGCCTCGTGGGGTAGAACGCGGTTCGAGGCATCACGGTAGCACCCGACGTGCTCTGCGGGGCCGTAGTTCTGGTCAGAAGGCTGGGCGCGGGTATGCTTGGCGTCCTTGGACTGATACACTGGATGTCAATTTTGAGGCGCATGCCAAAAGAGAAGGATGCCGTTGTCGTATTCGGCACCAGGCTATCATTGTCTGATAGCCCTGGGAGACGGCATGCACACTCATCTGCCCCAGGCACCCGATGCGAAAAGCTCAATTGGAAGGGAAGCCGGGGAGCGGCCAGGCAAACTTACTGTTCATGTGGTAGATGGCGCCACACTTTTCGCCCTTGTGCTTGGGGCAGTCCCAGTTGCACTTGTCGAGGTCGACTTCCTCTCCTCTGTGGCGCTCGTCGTCGCACCAGCACTCGACACCGACTGTGGACCGTTAGCGGGAGGCTGCCACAAGGTCTGCGAAGGGGTTGGGAGAGCGGGAGGAGCTGGCCAAGCTTCTCGTCCCTTGGCCCGGAAAAGTCTGGGGAGCGGGATGATCCCAGCCCGTGCCGCTCGATTGGCCGTGATGGCCGCTTTAAGCTTTCATCGCTCCAAGATGCAGATCATGATCAATCTGACCAGATGTTGCAGAGGGTTACTCACACTGTAGTCCGGCGTAGGTGTATCCCTTCCTCGCGCATGCATCGATGCAGACGTCGAGGCCGTTGTCGGTATCGAGGGGGACCCGGAACTTCAGAACACGCTCGTCCGTATCGGCGATACAGCCCAGCGAGTTCCACTCGGAGGCCGTCGTCCGCTTCGCGATAGGGTGAGCCGCGGCTGTGCCCAGCACAGCCAGCAGAACAGGGGTCCACATCATGTCGAGGATGGCTTTTGCTGCGGTTTGAAGGAAGAGAGCAGAACGAGTCCAGTCACCCGCTGCTTTTTATGTGCTCGGCATAGGCATGCGAGGGTGACTGAAGTCCATAGAAGGCCTCGAAGACCGGAAGACCGGGCAAAGAGGGCCCTGACTGCGTGCCGTGGCGACTACTATTGTGTCGAGGAAACAAACGTAAGACGGAACCCAGGCCGGCGGCACGGGCTCGTATCGCATCCCGAAGGCGATGTAGGCTTCCCAGGAACGATGGCTCCTGTAGCACCCTCGCCCGACGAGCGCTACTGGTCGAAGCTGATGTCATTGTACCGCTCATGCAGTCTGGACGCCAATTTTGGCTCTCCATTGTTCTGGCTCGTGCGGCGGAAGTGTCCTGACGAGAAATGAGGACGGACGACACCGAAAACTTCGGGGCGGCAAGGTACAGTGCTGCTTGCGTCTGATATGATTGACAAGCATAGCCACCCCTAGAGTGGTTACGAAACACCGATCTCCTGGTAAGCCAACGGTGCAGGAGCCGAAGTCCAAAGAGCCAAGGATAGCCCGGACGGGGACGACCCGGTCGGCTGTTGCCCTCTGTAGGTCTGCGTGAGCGCGGGATGCATTGTCGTTGACCACTCGCATGCCGGACGGGTACGAATTTGGCCCGCTAATGACCTGCAATACGTTGCTGTCGGCAGAGCAAATGCATGTAGACGGTTGGAGCCGCCAGTGCAGCGGGCATGTCAGAGTCCTGAGTGGGAGGCGGATGCCGTTAGATGGGACCGGGTTTGCCCCAGCGCGGGCAAATGCATGCCGTCCACATCAGGATGGTCGCGACCGCTGTACCAGTTGTACTGCATCACGCAAGCAAGGTAGAAGTGCTTTTGCCCGAGGTTCACTGACCTTCATGGCCAGTCACGGAAGTGTTTGAGTGCCCATCGAGGTCAGCCGTACTCACAGGAGCGGCTACAGGAGAACGGCGACAACCAATTCGATGACTAGCGTCGTGATCGCCTGAGAAGGGTCATTGTATGGGCTGCGCAGCACCCTCGGACAGGCGGGCGACAGTGGCAGCATTATGACACGTCAGTGGGACAGGTCCGACGGTCTCGGAGGAGCCAGAGTCCGCTCCGTGTTCAGTCACATTGAGGGAAGCAATCATCAGAGCAGAGTGGTTTCGTGGTCACCCGAGGCTTACAACCGGACGACAGAAGCTTCCACGGGGAACAACACTGGAGAGAAGAGACTCTAAGGAGGTAAGGACGAATGGAACTAAGCGTGAGCGAGTTTGCGACAAAAACAGCTACAAACGTGGGCGGCGTTCGAGATGAGCTGGGCGGGGCAGCAGACGCTCACTTCAGTGATCGCGGGGGACGAATGCTGGGCGTAGTGGCAAAGCTGATGATGATGCGTTCATGCTCGCCGGACGAGTGCTGTCGCTGAGGGCAGGTGAGCGGTCATTCGCCTTGCTATCTCTCATCTCCGATGTCACAACCAAAGGTTGCCGCGTCGAGGGCTTGGAGTGCAATGCCAGTTGTGTCTTTAATCGATCCCTACACTTAACGATAACGAGACAACTGATCTGGTGACAAGTTCAGGGACGGAGCCGACCGAGCAGGGCCAGGCAGTCGCGGAATGGAAGGTGTCGGTCTATGCTGCTGCTCCATATCATCATTAAGCTATCCGAACGAGGTAATCAAGAGCATCCTTCCTTCTCGTTGCCTCGATAGTCGCCCTCAACTTCCTAGAATGCACGCTGCATTTAAGCGCCTACTGTCCCGCTCTGGCCACTGCAAAGGGCTAGACAGTGTCGCATCGTTGCGACGCCCGAGCAGTAGTGACACGGCTGCGACAACGCGCTTTCGCGCTTTCGGCCTGCCGCGTGCCCACCCACCGCTCTCCACGACAGTGACGCGCCCCCATACACAGGCTCTCACGCACGCCCCGTCCCATTGCGCCTAGGACAGTTGAAGAGCGCCAAAGTTTGAAGGCGTAGCGCCTGGTCGTGCACCCTCGGCGCCCCGCGCGCTCCGTGGCTCTACGCGCTCTACGCTGTTACCTTTTGGAGGCCACTGAGGAAGAATCTTGCATCCCCACAAGATTGCGGGGCGCCTGGAACGTCACTGCATTGTCCCTCAACACACAGACCTAGACCTCCTGGAGTTGTCACCACGCTGATCCAGCACCCTGCACTCCTTCCCTCGCCGATCCCCCCTTTCGCCTTCCCTCCTCCCACCAGCACGACACACACGAGTACATGACTCAACTCACCATTTGTCTTCCTTTCTCTCATTCCCACCGTCCCACATCCTCATCAAACCTCCCCTCCCTCTCCCCCACACTCCCCTGCGAGCAGCCTCGTTCCACCACAGCTTCGGCGTCCTTCCTCCTCGCCGTCGCTTCGGGCTGAGCCCACTGCCCCGTCCATCAAGCGCCCAACATGGCGTCTTCCCTGGCCCAGAGGCCAAGAAAAGAGTACGATAATGACCCGGACGTGGACCACATGCTCGCCGAACTGCTCTCGACAACGTTCGTGGGGTCTAACAGCAGCGCTTCCCACAGAACAATTCGCTCTAACCACACCGACCGTGGTGGACGCTCGTCCTTCCATGCAGGTCCTCCCCATTCAACCGCTCGATTTCCGAAGGAGAAACGGTTCCACTCTACCCCTCAAGGAACCGACGACATCGCCAAGTGGCAGTTCTGGCCCAAGAGCATGTCGCTAGGGTCGCTCACCGGCTCGGAGTTCACCAGGGTAAGTTCGCGGCTGTCTTGGGACAGATGCAGTCGCTGACGTCGCCCAGATGCTCGGGGGATCCTGCATTTACGGCCCTGATCAAGACCGACGCGGCCATGGATTCTCTCTGCTTGCGTTTGACTTCGAACGCGAGGACCTGGTCATGAGAACGCTTTTCAACCAACCCCAAGAGGCACTTCCGCCTGCTTTCAAACCTCTTGACGCAACTCTCCGATTCAGCGACATCAGTCGCCGCGGTATCCACATCGTGGAGGAGAGGAGGGGCGCATTTTGGCGTGTTGTTGTCACTGTCAACCTGCAGCGCCCTCCGAAGTTCAGCGTCAAATTCGACCAGGATCGCCATGACCGAGACGGCGAGCGCGTCTACAAGCGCCGTGCCACATCTATGGACTTTGTTATCTGCGATGTTGTGAGACTAAGCACTCAATTCTCAGCTGACTTTCAGGCGGAGCGTCGAGCGGGCGTACTGCGAGCCATTCCTGATGCGGTGCTGGTCGCAAACCCTACTCTTTGGAACACATACCGCTGGGAGTTTGATCTCGGTAACAACGAGATCAGCAGGTTGCGTCAGTGCTCCAAGCGCCTCCAGCGGCTTGCGGTGGAAGACCCCGAAAGCGACCTTCTCTCCTTGAACAAGCGAGCGTGGACTCGAACTCGCCGAATCCACTCGGAGTGGGTTGTACCCGACCTTCGCAGCCTCGACTTCGCCAGCAGGGCTCTCGTGGAGGGCTTGATTGGCCACGGCGTGATCCGCCCCATTGATGTGGCAGACCTTCTGAAAGCTCTTGACGAGTTTGCGAAAGCTTTGCCCTTCCGGCAGCGACTCCTGACAAGCCTGCTCGCCGAGGAGCGCGTGAGGAATGTTCATGCCTTGATCAAAGGTGAGTCGTGTTTGCATCAAGGGCTAACCCCAGTCCGTGCGGCTTCCCTCCGTCGCGGGGACTTCCCTGTTTACAAACACTTAGTGCTTATTCGAACGGTCACCGTTACTCCCACCCGAGTCCTTGTCGGCCCTCCCCGACCTGAGACCAGCAACTCTGTCACGCGCCGCTACAGCGACAAACTTGACGCTATCATCCGTGTTCACTTCACGGATGAGGGCGAACGCCTTAACATTCAGAAGTTTACGAAGTTGGCTGATGACCTGTGTCCTGAGAAGGGATTGCTGGCGCGCGTACGCAGAGCCTTGCAGTACGGCATCGAAGTCGGTGGCAGTCGCTACTATCCCGTTGCTTCATCAGGCAGTCAACAGAAGGATCATAACATGTGGTTCATCGATCACACGGTCATCGATCGCCCAGAGCTTTCAAGGTGGATGGGCCAGGTGAAGGAGCAAGTGGTCGCGAAACATGCCGCGCGCTTGGGTCTGGTGAGTCCCAGAACGCGGGATCGAGTTAGTCTGACTGCCCTCCAGCCCTTCAGTGCTAGCCGGGCGGTGGCTCTTAAGGTTACGGTCTCCGAGCTGGCCGACGTCCATCGCAATGGTTATTGCTTTACCGATGGCTGTGGCGTGGCGGGCCTCGATGTGATGCGTCAAGCTGCGAGGAGCATGAACAACAAGCGGAAGACCGGGGAAGCTCCATCGGCACTGCAGTTCCGTCTCGGGTGAGTGATTACTTAAGGACGAGCTGACACGTCAAGAGGAGCCAAAGGCGTGTTGACATATTGGCCTGGCATGACAGGCGACAACGAGATCCTTATGCGCCCATCTCAGACGAAGTTTGAGAGTCGGCTGAAGGAGTTGAACGTCGTAAGGGTATGTGTCCGGCTTCATACTGCTCAAGCGCTAATCGAGCAGATCGCGAAGTACCAAACCGCGTTCCTGAATCGCCAATTTATCAATATTATGTCTGCCTGCGGGGTTCCGGACGCGCTCTTCGAGCAGTTATTCGTCGAAGCAACACAGGCCATCGAGGGACTCCCTGACCGTGCCATTTCGCGAGACCTTACCAAGGATGATCTCCTTCTTTTCCAGCAGTTCACAGGGTTCCCTTTGGTTCAAGTCATCGATGCTGGCTTCGCCCGGAACCCGATGATCCAGGATTTTGTGCGACTGGTGGAAGCCCGTGCTCTCCAAGACCTCAAGTGGCGTGCGCGCGTGAAGCTCGACATGGGCGTGTATCTCATCGGAGTCGCAGACGAAACGGGTCTGCTGAAGGAGGGCGAAATCTTTGTCCAGTACCAGGTCACCGAGAATGACGACCCTGTCGTTGTCACCGGGCCTGTAGTCGTTTGTCGCGCGCCGGCTCTGCACCCAGGCGATGTCCGAACCGCAGCGGCAGTCGATCATCCCCAGCTGCGACACCTTAAGAATGTCGTGGTTTTCAGCGTCAAGGGGACGCGTCCTCTACCGAACATGTGAGTCAAGGAGTCAAGGCGAAGAGAAATGGTACTGACGTTCAGGCTCGGCGGTGGCGACCTTGACGGTGATGGTAAGATCTCATCGCATTGACCCCACTGACGGCGACAGACTTTACAGTCATCTGGGACCGGCGCTTCGTCGACCCTCTGCACATACATCATCCGATGGACTACACTGCCCCTCCGCCCAAGAAGGTCAAGGAGGTCACTCAGTACGATCTGAACGAGTGCTTCGTCCAGTATATCTTGGTAGGGTTGTGGGGCATGCGGGGCGCTGACAGCAGAACGATATCCTGGGTCAGGTAGACAACGGCCACCTTGCGCTGTCCGACCTCGAAGGTCCTACCAGCTCGAGATGCTTGAAGCTAGCCGAGGTGCACTCTGTAAGTGATACTTGTAACAGTGTCGCTAACCGCAGACTGCGTGAGTTCAACCGATGGCTGACAGTACGGCCCGTGCACTTGCTAACTCGGAAAGCGTCGACTTCGCGAAGAGTGAGTCACCAGCGAACCGGCAATAGCTAACAAGCAGCTGGCATCGCAGCCGAGCTGGAGCCGGGACTCAGGCCAGAGAAGTGGCCCGACTTCATGGGAAAAGTGAGTCTGCCCCAAGCTTACAGCTCTCTGACTATGAGCAACCCACGCAGACTTATAAGAGCAAGAAGATCCTGGGTGTTCTATTCCGGAGGGTCCAAGCCGAACCGAAGTTCGAGCCGTCCGATATCCGTCGCTCGGAGCACGAGGTCGAGCACTGGCTCTACGGCCACCCCAAGTATCACAACATCTACACCCGCCTCATGGCTGTCAAGGCCGGGTACGAGTGTGACATGCACTACGTCATGCGGCGATTCTCTGCTACTGAACTTGAAGTGGTCTCCGGGATCGTCACGTATCACAAGCAAAGGAAGACCTCGAGGGATATCACAGACGCGAGCGTGAGTTCTTTTACATAGCTGAACCGACTGACACGAACAGGAGTCTCTGAAGGAACACTACGAGCACATCACGAGTCTGTGTCGTGAGCAAGCGCGCATGTGCCTCGCCGACTTGAAGCTGCCTCCCGACTACACGGCAATGCAGGTTGTCGCGGTGCACGCCTATTTCCTCACGTACGGCAAGAAGTTCATCCAGCAGTGGGACAAGCAAGGCTCGCAGAACCTCTGGGGTCCGCATGCGCCGGACGACCCTGATCTCCTTAGGCCCAAGTGAGTGACAGCAAGCGACTTCGCTAACGGGGCATAGGCCGATGGTCTCGTTCGCCTGGGTGTTCAAGCAGGAGCTTCTCGAGCTCGCGCATATCTCGGCGTTCTGAGGCTTGTGGTCGTAACCGCGCATGCGTGCGTGCATGCGACTGTGGACTGGCGTGATGGAGAACCTGCGTGGAGAGCGAGGGCGTACAGCCAGACTTTGAGCAATACCGCAAGCGAGCACGCGCGCCGAGATTGTGAGCAGCGCAACTAACTGTAGAGTTTATATGGATATGGATCGCATATGCAGAGATGTTTCTGCTCCTGAGGTCAGCAATGTTAATGTCCGGTGTCCAGTTGTCGATGACGAAACAGGGGCGCGGTTGCGAGTGAAGCGACTGAATTGACGCGGACGCGTGTCGCGTGTCAGACGTCCGAAAGAGGCAAATGCAAGCTGTCGGCGAAGCGTCTTGTTGTCCTCGAACGGCCGTTCCCAACGAAGACGTCGCACTACTGAAATCCTGGGTAGCGGACCGGGCCCTTGGGCTGAGCTAAACCATTGTTATATAATGGCCAGTGTATGATATGACATTTGAGGTCTCCCAGCTCCAAGTGGAGAAAGACGTGTGGCGCAGCAGGCCTCGAATCATCAAGGGGCGCCAGTCACCCTCGATCTGCGACATGTGCGGCGAGCCGCTCGTCAGACTGTCAAGCGGAGCGGAGCGGTCGAGCGGGCGGGCGGGCGAGCAAGAGTCTGGACTGGCCGGACAGGCGATCGGGAAAGATACCAAAACCAGTTGTTAGTCGATGCTCTTGGAGCGCATCGATGAAGCGTCATCGACCGTTCGAGCGGCCGAGAGGACGTGAGGACGTGAGGAAGTGAGGATGAGTCATAAGGCCATGAGGAGCCACCCGTACCCAGGGCTTGGGGGCGGTAAAGGCTAAGGGTTAAGGTTGGTTGTCTAATGAGCTCCTGTTCAGCGTGCATCGCGTGCATCGCGGGGGACCGAGCAGCGTCACCAGGAAGCATAGCACAATGCATGAGTCATATACCAGTTCTATCCAATTCGGCCTGTGCGCTGAGCAAGCTGAGAGCGGACTGGGCACCCGCAGCAGCTTCTCACACTCCGTTGCTCTCGTATCAACGGCTCGCTCTGCGCGGCTCGGCTGACGGCTCGCAGGACTTGACGCGAAGCTGCGAAGCCAGCCAGGTAGCCAGGTCCACGGACGAAACGCGAAGCTCATCACATCCTATCCCCTGCTGCACGCCCGCGCGCCCGCCGAACCGAACGGCGGTAACAGCTGTTCCTCTTGCGGTTCCTTTTGCAATCACAGAAGCGCATTAACCGGATGAGGGAAGCATTACGAGGCGAGGATTAGCGGGACCAATTTAACCACTCTGTGCGCCCAGCGCACAGCGGTCACAACGGGTACGTTCCTGCTGCACAGGGCAAGCTGGGCGAGGACGCCCTTGGCGCCCTTCTCGACCCTCACCCTGGCCGGCCTGGCAGCCCTACTCTGCTTCGCCCGTGGGCTGTGGGGTTGCAGGCCTGTAGCCGATAACAGGCCCGCAAAGTGTCGCTCTCCGCAGGCACAAGGTTCCTGCCCTTATGGGTTTGTGGGCGGAGGCGAAAGGTCCTGCGAGCCTATGTGGGCGTAACCGTGCATCGAGTGACACTCGCTGTGATATTCTGGGTGCCAGGCAGTGCTGCATGCATGGCTGAAGTGGTCACCGTACGCAGCCCACCTGGTAGGCACCGTACAGACGAAGCCATAGGCAGGAGAGAACATAGGCAGGCACCGTAGGTAGGTAGGTGGCCCCATCATCCACCACCGCCTAACGCCTGCCTGACCTAGGTGGCCTGGCTGGGCTGGGCGTTGACCCGCTGGCCCGCCTGGCCGCCCGCCTGGCAGTCAACCATCCACGACCACCGTCCCTACCCTGGCCCCCGGCCCTACCTTCACCTTTGCCTCCCACCTGGCAGTGCACTGCACGCACAACCACGCCTCCATCTCCATCCACCTTTTGCTCTCTTCAACTTCACTCAACCACCCACTCTCTCCCTTCTTTCATCCATCCTCCCCACCCCCTACTCCACCACCACCACACAAACAATGTCCGGCGAGATCAGAAGGAAGCTTGTCATCGTCGGTACGTGTCCACCTCCCCGCCAGACCGCTGTCCCCACCGCGCTTCCCCATCCCGCCCGCGCACCGTTGTGTTTCCCCCTCCCCCTTTCACCAACAATGTCCGCCTCCAGCCATCCCTCCTCGCCACTCGGCATCGTCCGCTCTCCGCCGCGAGCATGCGCGCTCCGACTCACAGCATCACCACTCATCGATGCACCTCCCCTCCCCTCCCCTCTACCCCCAAGCATGCCCCGCGCACAAAAGAAAACATGAAAACTGACTAGCAGGTGACGGCGCGTGCGGCAAGACGTGTCTGTGAGTTTTGCACCGCCGCGTGACACAGGGTTCCCTCCTTTCCACCCATCCCATCGTCGCGGTCGTCTATGCTGTCGTGTTGTGCGGTGTTTGCGAGCTGTGCGATGAAGTGCAGCCGCAGTGTCCCGTGACTGGTACAAGTGCATGAGTCATTTGTGTCGCGACTGCCGCCGCCGCCGCGCCTTTGCCGCACAACCGCAGTCGAGCGGACACACACACACACACACACACGCTTGTTTGCGATGATGCCGAGGAAGATCTGGGAACCCGCACGCCGCTCGCAAAGCACCCCCATGCCAGTACTGACGTCCCTCCCAGTCTCATCGTCTTCAGCAAGGGCATGTTCCCCGAGGTACGTGCGCGCTTGGGCCTTGATCCTTCCCTCATGGCGATTGATCAAGGCTGCTTCTCCGGGATGACACGCGGACCGGCCCACTGACAGCATCAGGTCTACGTCCCCACCGTCTTCGAGAACTACGTTGCCGATGTCGAGGTCGATGGCAGGAAGGTTGAGCTGGCCCTTTGGGATACCGCTGGTCAGGAGGACTAGTAAGTTGACAGCCTGTTGCAATGTTCAATTCGATGACTAACGTCGCAGCGACCGTCTCCGTCCCCTGTCGTACCCCGACTCGCACGTCATTCTGATCTGTTATGCGGTCGACTCGCCCGACTCTCTGGACAACGTTCAAGAAAAGTGGATTTCCGAGGTCAAGCACTTCTGCTCGGGACTTCCCATCATCCTCGTCGCGTGCAAGCAGGACCTGCGTGACGACCCGAAGACCATCCAGGACCTCGCCCGCATGAACCAGCGCCCCGTCACCAGGCAGGAGGGCCAGGCCGTTGCCCAGAAGATCGGAGCCACCGCCTACGTCGAGTGCTCGGCCAAGAACGGAACCGGTGTCCGCGAGGTCTTCCAGACGGCCACCAAGGCTGCCCTGTCGGCCAAGAGGCAGGGAAAGAACGGCAAGCCCAAGAAGCCTTGCGTCGTCCTCTAGATATGTAACTTATAGCGAGCTCTGCGTGTCTCTGGGCGCACGCTCCGACCGAGCTTGATCCCAAACCTTTGTAATGCTACCCTCGACGCCGTTTCATTTCATCCTCTCATCCTCAAGACTTCCCTCTCCTACTCTCCTCTACGATGTGCAGTCGCTTTATTGGGCCCTGCTCCAAGGCGTTGTTCATAATCAAACACCTTGCCTAGCCACGCTGTCGTCTCCATCACCTGCCTGTTACGCTTCCACCGACGAACAAACGCACCCTTACCCCCTCTCCAACCCCACCGCTACCGTTTGACGATACCTATTTGTGATTCTTTGCTCTCTGGAAATATCCCTTATTACTTTGGGCTGCGACTGGGGGCAACGAACGGCATAATCTTCCCTTCTACTGGCCCGTAGCCATTGATGTTATGAGTGAAAGAGTTGCCTGCCAGAGGCGATCAAATCTGAAGCTGTGAGCTGAAGAATGGCATGCGGGCAGTCAGTGCGGAGCTGAGTGCGGCGACGCATGCATTGGGGAGCTCGGGATACGGCATGTGGGGACCTGGGTACTCGGAGACTGGAGGCTGTGCATGGACAGTGAGTGATGGTGGACGCGTCGGAAGTCGAGCGAGCGATGGCTGTGCTGCAAAGTGAGACGATCGAGCCAGGGTCCAAGTGTCGATGCGAACCCACTGTCCGGGCGCCTTTCTGTGCAGGCGACTGGCTGGCTGGACCGCGTCTGTCGCGTATCATCGCATACAGTTCAGCGAATGACAGGTGTAGGCTCGGCGGCAAGGCACGGAGCCACGTGCTGCTGCGCCAGCTTGACGCCAGCTTGACGTGAATGAGCAAGACCGAGTGGAGGCCCGCAGTGACAGGGAGGTCTCAGCCCGCATCCTGCGTCCCGATGCTGGGCGTGCAGGTACGCAGCCACGACCTCGCGACCTCGACACCTCGGAACATCGTCAACATCTCCCGTTTCGAGCACACAACTCTCTTCAGCCCGTCCACGACCTGCACTTCTTGCCCCGACTGCAGCGAGGGATACAGTGAGGATGAGCAACGATGAGCGGATAGACCCCGCCCCGTCGCCGCAGCTTGAGCAGAACGAACAGCTCGACACCAACAACAACCCTCCACCCGAACCGTCCGGCGAGAAGGGCGAGGCCACAGGCGCGAGCGCGGATACTCCACCGGCTACCAAGCCCGCCGATTCCGAGCACACAAGCACGGATCCGGAGACCGCCGGCCAGCCGAGCCCAGCGAGCCCGAAGGCGGACAACGACAATGATGACGGACCAACTGGTCAGGGCGAAGTGATCGACGAGGTCACGCCGGCCAACGGTGCAGCAGACACACCACCACCGGTATCGACCAAGGCAGGCAAGGAGGAGCTCGAGCAGACCTCCGAGCTCGCGTTGCCCCCGGCTCAATCTGCACCGGCTGAGGAGCCAGAGGTATCGTCCTCCACCCCCACGCCAAAGGGCAAGGACGATAAGTCTCTCTTCACCACCGTCCTCTCGCCCGCGTCTTCGAGTGACGCCGCGCCTCTCCCCTCAGTCTCACCTAGCATGGTCGAAGGCGCCGCTACGCCGAAGCCCAAGGCTCTCGCGCCCGAGGCAGCAGTCGAAGCGACCCCCGCGCCGAAATATCCCGTCACAGAACCAGGACCGACACCAGCCCCCGTCCCCGTCCCTCAGCCCGGCGCACCGGCCAAACCGCCCCCAGGCGCGCTGCCAGAGGAGATCCAGCCAACACCAGCACGCACCGAGGGCCTGGCGGCGTTCCAAACCCCAGGTGCGTCGACGCGCATCTCGCCAGATCTCGCAGAGTTTGACCCGTTCGCAACGCCCGCACCCTCGAAGCCGGCACAGACGAAAGTGACGCAGCCGCCCAAACTTCCTCAGCGGCCGCACATTAGGACGGACTCGGTGCGCCCCTCAGTGCCGCCGGCTCAAGCACAGGCGCAGGCAGTTCCGGCTGCGGGGCCATCACGGTCTCAGCGACCGCAGAACTCTCGACCGGGGAGCGGACAGAGAAGCGCCCAAGGGAGTGCTCAGGGCAGTCGGAGCGGGACGCCGAACCCCCGCCGACAGAACAGCGAGGACAACGAGCCCGCATTCAACTTTGCCGGCTTCCTGAGGGATCTCAAGGTCAAATCTGCAGAGCCCGTTGCGCGGTACTTGAAGAGGTAAGCTAGCACTGTCGACACAGCTGACGAGCGCAGCTTTCTGACCAACTTCTCCAAGAAGCCGTTCACGGTGAACGAGCAGATCAAGTTAATCCGGGACTTCCTCGAGGTGAGCCCGTCCTTCTCACTGACAGCTATGAGACTGAGTGCGTTAAGCTGACATTTCAGTTCATTTCTGAGCGTATGCGCGGCGTCGAGCCGTGGAAGTCGCAGTCCGAGGCCGAGTTCGACAATGCGCTCGAGGCCATGGAGAAACTCGTCATGAACCGCCTGTATCCCTACACGTTCACGCCGCAGATCCCGCCCACGACGCCAATCACGACGGACGACCTGGAGCGCGACGCCGTCTTCGCGCAGCGCGTCCGCCTTTTCGGGTGGGTGCGCGAGGGCCACCTCGACGTGCCGGACAGCGAGGCGGCGGCGGGCTTTTTGGGTTTCGCGGAGCAAGGTTGGTTCTCCACACACTTTCTCCATACACTTTCTCCACACACTGTCCACAACCAGCTGCTCGGGACGTCCAGCTGACAACAGAACTGCTCAAGATCAACCACTACAAGGCGCCCCGGGACAAGATGATCTGTATCCTGAACTGCTGCAAGGTCATCTTTGGGCTTATCCGGCACACGTCGGGCAATGAGGCCGGCGCAGACGCCTTCATCCCCATTCTCATCTTTGTCGTCCTCCGCGCGAGTCCGGACAACATGCTCAGCAACCTCGAGTACATCAACCGGTTCCGGAATCCGGAGAAACTCATGGGCGAGGGGGGATACTACCTCAGCAGTCTGGTGAGTGAAGTTGGAGCGAGGCGAGGACACATAGACCTGCCAAATCGCAGAGCACCTGAGACGAGCATCTCAGCAGAACGTCCATTCGCAGCTATGTGACGCGTATGATCTCAGCTGACACCCAGAGCGGCGCAATCCAGTTCATCGAAACGATGGACGCCTCGTCCCTCTCGAACATAACGCAGGAAGAGTTCGAGGCCAACGTCGAGAAAGCGATCCAGGACCTCCCCTCTAGCCCTACTTCGCCACGCAGCCAACAGAGATCCTCAGCCGACATGTCGATGTCGCCCTTCGCGACCTCTCCGGGGGAGGAGGCCGCGAAACCCCTCGCTCTCCCGGCCACAGCGGCGGCTTTGGACGGCACGCGGCGATTCTTCCAGCGAACTGGCGACGCGGCTAAAGAGGCCGTCTCGCGCCCGCTGAGTGCGATCGGCAAGATTCTGCAGGACATGCAGGCTCCCGGCTCCGAATCTGGGGAAGACACGGAGGATGAGCGAGAGCGCGCGAGGGCCGAGTATGAGCATAGGCGGAGGGCGAGCGCGGGCGGGGCGAGCGTGCACAGTGTGCACAGTGTCCACAGCGTGCATAGCCAGCATAGCGTGCATAGCCAGCACAGCGGCGGCATCCCCGTCCCTGGCGGCACGCCGAAGACGCCTTCGAGATTGTTGGCACAGTTGGGACTGTCGCCGGGCGACTCGAGACAGGGCAGCGAGCAGGGCACGCCGCACGGCACGCCGCCAGAGTTCAGGCCGGGAGAACCGTACACGCCTGTGCCGCCTTCGCAGGCGTTCCAGACCTTGACGGCGCGGGAACGCGAACAACGGGAGCGCGAGCGCGAGCGCGAGCAACGTGAGCGTGAGSGKGRGSGSGAGACGCAGCGTCCCCCGCTGCCGGCCAACTATGCGCGTACCCATCCGCAGCATCCGCAGGGACATCGGTTTACCCCGCCTCCTCCCTCCAATTTGTACCGCCAGCCCCACCCCCACCCCCMCCCCCAATCTCACCAACCCCCGCCAACATATACTCCCCCACCGCCCCCCATCTTCCACAACTCGGAGGAGCTAGACCGACAACGCGACCTGGAAGAGAGACAGAGAGAACAAGCCTACTACGACCAGGCCCTCGCCGCGTCGCAGCGCGAACTGTTCGATGCGCACAGCAGGGAACAGGCCAAACTCGCCAACATTGCGACTCTGCACCAGATGTTCCCGGACTTGGACGAGGAGATTGTCCAGGTCGTGCTGGAGGCGAGTGGGGAGGATTTGGGGGCTGCCATTGATCGGCTTTTGGAGATGTAGCCCGCGTTTGGCCGGTCAGTTCGGTCTGGCGGTGGCCAGATGCCGGCAGAGAAGTAGAGAGGCATGGGGGTTTAGAAGAAGCGAGGCAATGTAGAGTAGAAGCAGCATTAGAGTGGGAATCTATTATGCATTGTAACGAGTTCACACGCGTTCCTATTCCGACGAGTCCAACTCCAACGAGTCCCATGTGGCTATCATTTCTACTGGTATATCGGCCTCTCGAACTAGAGCGTCTCGCCTAGAGCAGAACGAGCTTGGCGGCACTCTTGCCCAGCGTCTTGTTCGGCAGCACGATGCAGCTCCGCACATGCACCTCGGGCATCAACGTGACCTCAGAGGCAAGCACGCTGACCGAAATGTCCCGCTTGCCCTCCTCATCCTCGCGCTCCGGCTCTCCGTCCACCCGCGCCCACAGGCCGAGGTTACACCTATCCCCGACAATGGCCTGGGACACCACCGCATGCGAGGCGAGTTCCGTGCCCTCCATGACCATGGCGTTGGATATCCTGACGCCGTCCCCGATCTGGACGCCGGGGCCGATCGCGACGTTGGGGCCAATCTTGGCGCTCGAGTCGATGTTGGCGCTGGGGTCGATGTACACTGGCTCCACGATTGTGGGGCACGACGCCTGTTCCTTTTGCTGGTGGTACAGCAGCGAGGGGTGCTGCGTCTTGTAGCTGTTCAGGTAGAGGGCGGACGCGGCGAGCGCAGACGCCGCAGTCTTGATCTGCCGCCAGGGCTCGGTGCACACGAACACGGTCATCTTGCGCGCCGCCGACAGGGGGGCGATCACGTTCTCCTCCAGCTGCAGCTTCTCGTCACTCGGCGCGAGGGGGTTCAGCGACGCGCGCGCAGTCTTCTCGTCCATCGCGACCTTGATGCTGTCGAAGACGGCCTTGTCAAAGACTGGCGTTAGCTAGGAGCCGGTTCCTGACGGCTGGTGCACAGAGTTCGCCGAGCCAAGACGCAGCCTCGGTGCTCAACTCGGTGGAGGCGATCTGGATAAAGGGGGGGGAGTGCGACGCTGATCACACCGCCAGCGCACACCTCTCACTTCAGAACACCAATCAGCCTCGCCGCATACTCACGGTAGACTCCACCGTTGACAGTGTTCGAGATGTACGACTCTGGCTTCTCGACGTAGTGCAGCACGACGCTCGTGTCCGGGTCGTAAACGATGCAGCCGTACTTGGACGCGTTCTCCTTCTTGACCTGGGGGTCAGCTAGCTTGCACAAACACACAGCTGGAATACGGCTGCCCTTGCTCGCGATGTTTGAAAGCCATGACTGTTCGTCGCTGCTGGAACATAGACCCGCCCACAACGCCCGCTGCGCTCGCGGACTCACCGGCACACCCATGATCGTTCCGACACCGCGGTGCTTCGTGTGCACGTCCAGGAGCTGCTCGAACGGGAAGGTCGAGCAGATGTCAATGTTGCAGATGAAGATGTGGTCCGGGACAGGCGCGCGGAGGATAGCGTCGCGGAAGTGGTACAGGCCGCCGGCGGTGCCGAGGGCTTTGTACTCGCGGAGGTAGCTGGAGTTAGCTATCTGGCAGAGAGCGAATGAGCTGCGGCATGATCGTGAGCCTGCGCAGAAACCGAGAGCTCAGCTAGACCAAAGAGTCGCTGAGAGCGCATACACTCCGGAAGAGTTCTCGGAGTGATCGAGCCGCCCGTTGAAGAAAGCTTGAAGATAACCGGGGAAGCTCCAGCTTGATGGCTCGCTGCGCTCGCACCGAAAGTACTCACGAGATCTTGATCTTGGGGAACTCGCGCTGCGCCTCCTTCACGAACGGGGCCATGACGCTGTCCTCGTAGAAGCCGGTGAGGAAGACATCGGTGAGTCCGGGAACCTGCGCGAGTGCCGCGAGCGGGTGCCACACCATGGGCTGGGCGTCAGCTGGAAACCCTGAACTTCAGCTATGCATACCTTTCCAGCGATGGGGAGGAGGGGCTTGGGGCCTGTATGTGTCAGCTAACTTTCTCAGCGGGGCAGCTTGAATGCGTTTGTCGGTGTGTCTCTGTTGGACACTGTATGCCGGCCAAGTGATGCGCAGTCGATCGTGATGGCGCCGAGGAGGCCACTCACAGTCCAGGGTGAGGGGACGCATGCGGGTACCCTTTGAGGGACCGCCGACGAGGATGACGCCCTTTGTGACGGGGGCCATGGTTGTTGAGTTGTTGGATAGGGAAAAGTTGTTGATGATAACACAACCTTGAGAGTAAGTTGCGATGCGCTGGCGTCTCGCGGCACTGGCAGGCTGCGGGGTTGAGCGGGCAGCGTTCCGTCGATCACGGGTGTGGAAACGTGGTTGAGCGTGTCGGCAGTGACGAGGCGGCGTCGATTCAGGGTCTCCATCGCGTCCGCCCGGATGCACCCCGGATGAAAGCCAAGACCTTGGGCGGAAGCACGCAGAGTAATCGAGTATTAGCCTTTGAGTTGTAATTCACCCAAGGCACACATTTGAGTCCGGGGTGGCTCTCTCAATTACTTCGTACTTCGCGAGGCAGACAGCGCACAGGCGCACAGACAGGCTCATGCTCGCCCACCACCCCGCCAGTCCACCTGTTACAGCTGCTAAGCCGCTACGGTGGTGCCGCAGCCACAGTGGTGAACGGCCAACGACACCAGAAGGCATCTTCCACCACGCGCCTTCCCGCTCCACGTTTCTTACATTGAACGTTGGACCGAAGGTGCAACTGACTCCTGCGCCAGCCCGAGACTCTGGAACCTGCGCAGACCCAAGCTTTGCCTCTCGCGTCCTCTCGTCAGAGGGAACAAAGCTGCGAGCTGCGTGTTCCAATGTCCCAAGTGTGTCCCAAGTGTGTTTCGGGTTCGCGTCCGGACCTGGCGGGACGACCTGCTGCAGTGGTAGCCTCGACTGGAATCGCAGCAAGATGAGCTGCAGCCCGTGCGCCGGTCGTCTCGGTCGTCTCCATTGGCTCGAGTGGCCCGCGGACGATCCAGATGGCGTACAACTCTCCGACACTTGCCTCGTGGCATGCAGGCTCATGACGAGACATGGCGGCGGAGTACCGGAGGTACTGGGCACGCATATGCTACAGACGGTCGAAAAAAATCAGGCGCTGCCACCCACCCGCGGACCCGATTATTCGATTACACGAGCCAGACCCACTGCCCGTGGCCGCCGCCGGCGTCATCGCTCCTTTCTCTGATCAGCCAGCACATCGGCTGCATACTGACTGCATGTTTGCATCTGTGTCCATCCTCGTTCGATGATGTGGGCAGAGTGAAGAGTCCCAATGAAGACAGTGGTGTGAGTGGTACGGTGTGATTCAGAGTTCAGGCTTCCCCTGGTGGTGTTACAGGCCGAGTGGATGTTACGTTAGATCTGTGACAAGGACCTGGAGTTCTCCTGCACGCGTCTCCCTGATGATTACCTGATCGGGAAGGGGTCAAGGCCATGCGAGTGCTCTAGTCGGAGCCATGCGAGGGCGAGGGAGGGAGGAAGGCATGGAGGGGTCTACAGTCGAATGCCGCGAGCGACATGAGTGGAAGAAGATGTACGCAGGTCTGAGGTTGTCCCACTAAGAACACCGTCCTGGGCCGGGGGCCGCCTGCATGGTGCGGTTTGGATTTAGCTCTGATCCAGCGAACGCGCATCCCCTGGGTGAAGGACGCTGGTCGGTTTAAGTGGTCCCCCCTCGAGTGTGTTCGTACGGTGCAGCGCGTGCAGCGCGTGCAGCGCCCTCCCTTAGGGCTGAGGTCGGTTAAGCCCTGCACCGTTGCCTGCCCGCCTGGCTGCCTGGCTGCCTGGCTGCCTGGCCGGCTGGCCGCCTGGCCGGCTGGCCGCCTGGATGACCGCACGCCTGTGGACGACGGAGCCTTGGCTCTGGGCCTTGCCTGGCTGCCAATCAGTCGAGCAGCTGGCACTGAGCCCCCCGAGCCTGGGGCCTTCTCACCCACCACACAACCATACGCTGCTCATCACCGTACCATCACTTCTGGTTGGAGAAGCCCTCCCAACCCTCACACCTTACCCTCAATCCACCCCCTCACCCTCATTCCCTTACCTCACTACCACACCCCCGACACCGACACCACCCACTTGCACTACTCCTACTCCTACTCCTACTCCGCACACCATCCTCTTCTTGCTTACGACTCATCCCGACTTGCCCATCACCACCGGGCTCGAGCGAGCCCAAGCTTGACTTTCTCTCCACCCGACCACCCCTCCCCCTTCACTGGCAGGTCTCGACGCATTCCCTCGACCACATCCCCCCCACCCCCCTACTTGACCCGACTACAATCCCATACGTCACATTTCACCTTCACTCGCCCTTCCATCCCCGCAGACGACACCCACCACCCACCACCCCACTCACCAACCATGGCGCTCGTCGTCACCGCCGTCCACACTTTTGTGGCTGAACACGACGACGAGCTCGAGTTCCAGGCAGGTGACAAGATCACCGTCATCGAAAAGGACGAAGCCTTCGGTGACGGATGGTGGAGAGTGAGTAGTTCCCTTGTCCCAATTCTGGAGAGCTAGAACGTCCTCCTCAGCCGAGCGTCAGTTTTGTCGCGCGTGTGCCCCCCTTTACATGGTCGTCTCGCCTCGTTCAAGGCGGAGGCTTGCCTTTAGCATCACTCCTGGCTGGCATGACATAGCGTGACAGATTGTTCTCGCCATGACGCGTGCTTCTCTCACCGTCACATTTCTGCCGCGATCGCTGACACTCTTCCCAGGGCCGAAACACCAAAGGCGAAGAGGGCCTCTTCCCCGCGACCTACATCTCCGAGTCGTCCGTTGAGACGGCACCAGCTGCTGCCCCGCCAGCATCCACGGATGCACAGTCTGCCGACGTAGCCCAGCAGCCGGTCGCGCCAGTGGATGCCGGCGTTGCTGGAGCCGACTCGGCCAAGGAACCGAATGGCCTTCAGGACTCGGCTCCGGCTACCGAGCCCATTCCTCCCACCTCCCAACAGGTGCCCGCGGTCGCCGCCGCTGTACCTGGTACGGTCAATGGCTGTTGCAGCGGCGCTAACGCTCCAGCTTCCGTTCCCTCCACGTCCGCCCCTGCCAACGGTGTCAACGGCCATGCGTCCGAGGACGAGGGCCGCCAGCGCGACTCGCTGCTTGATGAGTCTGGCGCCCCGCGGTCTGCTGTCACCACCGGCGCGGCTGAGCAGAAGCCCGCCGGGAACGTCATGGGATCGACGATCGACGATGTCCAGGAGGCGCTCGAGGAGCACATCGCCAGCTCTCCGTCGTCGACTCGTGGTCTGAAGAACTTTGAGACCGACAGGAAGGACGGACTCGAGTCTCGGGACCAGACCGATGACGAGGGCGGTATGGGAATCACCTCGGATGCGCGTGCCCGCTTGGCGGAGCAGGCCAAGCTCGCCAACGAGGAGCGCGACCGCCTGGCGCAGCGTGAGAGTGGCGGTGTTGCTGGTCTCATCTATTCTGACGAGAGCGACGACGAGGACGACGAGTCTCACCACTCCCGCCGAGGAAGCGGCCTTAACGGCGACCGCTACCACCAGCAGCACATGGGCGGCGGCATTGCTAGAGGCAACAACACCACCGGGCCCAATGCTTACGGTCGGCCAGAGCAGCTCGCGCCCGTCACCGACGCCGACTACAGCCCGCCCCAGCAGCAGGAACAGCGTCTGCCTCAGCAGCCTCAGCAGCCCCAGCAGCAGGCTCCGTACCAGTCTCAGCCCGCTGCTTACCAGCGATCACCCGAGCCGGTCGCCGCTGCTACGATGCCTCCCGTCGACCAGGTTACGTCCCGCTCTCCTGCCCAGCAGCCTAGCGAGAGTATTCCGCCCGTGTCGCAACCTGAGGGACCTCATTCTGCTGCCCAGACCCCCGAGATGCACTCTGGCTCCACCCTGCCTCCTGGTGCTGCTGCCGCTGCCACCGGAGCCACCATTGCTGGTGTCACTGCCGCTGCCGCGACAGCCGCTGCGTACCGCCAGGGCGGTGCCAATGTCGAGCCCTCGCCCCCCGCCAGCAACGACTCTCGCGGAGCCGGCAGCCCTGCGTTAACCCCCTCTGCGCGATCGTCGTCATTACCGAGCCGCTCGCCCCTTGTGGGAAGCGCCGCTTTGCCTCCCACTCCTTCGCCCCAGAAGGCTGCCATGGTTCCTCTCCCTGGCACAGGATCAGCTCCCGGCTCGGCGCAGGGCACGCCCCACACCGACGCCGTTGAGCAGCTCCAGCCTGCCCTTCCTCTCCCTCCCACTCCCAACAACGTCAACCTCGCCAACGCCCAGTCGTTCCAGGCTCCCCAGAACGCCCAGTCCCCTACTTCGGCCGCCCCCGTCACTCCTGGAACTGCTGCACGCATGCCGAAGTCGCCTCCCAACACCTGGACCGTCACCGACGTCGTCGAGTGGGCACACAGCCGCGGCTTCGACCAGTCCGTCTGCGACAAGTTCATCGAGCACGACATCTCTGGTGACGTCCTCCTCGAGCTCGACGCGAACCTGCTCAAGGAGCTCGACATTCCTCAGTTCGGCAAGCGTATCCGCATCGCCCAGGCCATCAACGAGCTCCGCCGCCCCGCCTCGCACGGATCGGCCAACTCGATTCCTCAGGGTGGTGTCGACCAGGGTCACGGCAGGAACGCATCGATGCCTCCCAGCTCGTACGGTGGATCTGTCTACGGTGGAAGCAACGCTGCCGACGACCAGCAGGCCTGGGGCGGCTCGCACAGTCGCAAGGTCAGCACGACTCCCAGCACGCAGCCCATCGACGAGTCCCGTGTCGCTGATGTGCACCCACACCCGGTCAGCACACCGACGCACTCCCACTTCGCCGTAGTTAACGCTAACGGCGGAACTCCTCAGCATCCCCACGGCACCCCGAGCCAGACGCCGCACTCGAGCACAATCGCCCCGAGCACCCAGCGCTCGTCTACCTCGACCCCTGCCAGCCCGTCGACCACCGTCGTCAAGCGCGACTCGTCCTCGTCCCTCGGTCACAAGAAGGGCAAGGGCTCGATGGACAAGTCGGACCGCCTCAGCTTCTTCGGTCGTGCGCGCAAGCCGGCCCCCGCGCAGCCCCCCGGATCGCACTCCAACGGCCCGCGCCTGCCGTTCACCAAGCAGACGAACACGATGACGGCCGACCGCCCCGAGAAGCGCATGTCGAGCAGCAATGGCACGCAGGCGCCGATCGGCGGAGCTCTCCAGAAGATCGGCAAGCCCGACAAGACTGGCTACCTGAAGAAGCGTGGCGAGCGATACAACACGTGGAAGCAGCGCTTCTTCGTGCTCAAGGGCTCGCACCTGTACTACCTGAAGAGCGAGAACGAGGACCGCGTCAAGGGCCACATCGACCTGAAGGGTCACCGCATCATCGTCGACGAGAACACGAACCCGGGCAACTACGGCTTCCGCCTGGTCGGTCCGGGCAACGAGAAGGTGCACTACTTCTCGTGGCCGGAGCGCGCGCAGATTCGCGACTGGATGAAGGCGCTCATGAAGGCGACGATTGCGCGCGACTACTCTGTCCCCGTCACGTCGTCGTGCAACATTCCGACGATCCCTCTCGCCGAGGCGCAGGCGCTGCAGCCGCGACCTCCGTCGCCGAGCGAGCGTGAGGCCGTCCAGCGCGCCAACCGCCGCGAAAACGCCAACCAGCTCACGCCCCGCGACGCATCCGTGCTTATGGCGCTCGACACAACCGGCAGCGGCAGCAAGCTCATGTCTGGCCACATGTCGCTCATGCCGTCGCGGCCGAGCCGTGACACGCGCCGTGCGTCGACCGGACGGAGCTCCAACGGCGGACGCCCGATCAGCTCCGTCGGTGCCGGCCGTCCTAACAGCACTGGTCGTCCTTCGGTAAGTCACCCAGCTGCATCTCCCGTCCGAGCTAACATCAGATTGCCTCGTACTACCCGCCGGACGACGACCCGAACCCGCAGGCGGCCGACCTGATGCAGTGGGTGAACCGAACGCTGCCGCCGCAGTACCCGCGGGTGGCGCACTGGCCGAACTCGTTCGTGTCGGGCGAGGTCATCTTCCTGATCGTGAAGCACCTCGCCGGCTTAGAGCCCGTGCCGCCGGTTCCTGCGTCTGCGTTCAGTCCGGACCAGTCTGGCCTCGCCAACGTCGACGGCCTGTTCGCCATGATGGACATTGTCATCGACGCGGGCATCGACAGCGCCGGCGTGAGCCTGAACGACATTCGCGCCGGCGACGCGCACGCCATCACGCAGCTGCTGCAGGGCGTGCGCGGCTGGGCCGCCCAGCGCGGATTCCCATAAGCGCTCTCAAAAATGTGCTCAGTCAGCTCTCAAGTACCCTACCGCTCGTATCTGTGACTTCCGCAGCGCGCCCCTCCTTCCTCTATAGTCCAACACCCTCTACCTCCAGCTCCTTATCCATTTTCTAGAAAATATAATCTATCCACACCCCACCACAACAACCCGGGCCTCGACCCGCTTCCTGCAACGTTTTCCGTCAAAAGCCGAGACACACGCATTACGGAGAACGAGAAGGGAAGGGGAGCGAGCAGGCAAGTGAAAATCGGCATTTCGTATAGCATCTTTTTATCTCTTTCTTCTTAACCTTTCCACTTAGTATCTTAACCTTTTCTTTTGGCAGTGTGACATGATGAATTGGGAGGTGATCTCGTACTCTGGCCGCAGCGCCGCAGAGTGAGCGAAGCGAGCGCCGCGGCAGCTCATGGGCGGCGTAGGCAGAGCAAGGGAGGCGGCGAGCTGGAAGTGAGGAGCTGGTAACCAGAAGACCGTGAAGCGGACGTATGAACAGAGCAAGGGAGGCGGCGAGCTGGAAGTGAGGAGTTAGTAACCAGAAAGACCGTGAGGCGGACGTATGAACTTGGGAGTGTTGACAGAAGGGAGATAGGGAGGCGGCCGGTGAACGCGGTGAAGGCGCCGCAGTCAGAGGCTACATGAGGAGCGCAGGAGCAATGAAGGAGGCGACATTGGCAGCCGCGGGACAGGCGAAAGGTGGCGCCGCAGTCGCCACCGTAGCGCGTAGCGCGTAGCGCGTGCAGCGCCGCAGTCGTCATACGACCAGTTTCGACGTCTGTGCGTGCTGGCTTTTGCACCCATGTCAACCGATTCTGGCTTATGGCTTAAGTAGTTGCTCCCATACTGGGCCAGGATCAAGGCCATGTGGCGAGCATGGTGAGCGGGTGCGGCAGGAGCTCAGATTAGACCACGGGGGGGGGGGGGGGGG